>VZTN01036302.1:1569-30041 GCA_013400515.1 Erpornis zantholeuca | reverse complement strand
CCCTGCCGGAAGCGCGGCCCGCCCCGCCCCGCCCAGCGCCCCCCCGGCCCCGCAACAGCGGGCGGTGTCCCCAAAAGCCCTTTGGGAAGGGTTTGCCCAAGGACTCAGAAAGTTGGGGGTTTTGTGAGATAATAATTTTTTTTTTTTAAATTTATTTAAAAAAAAAATTTCTGTCTTCTGCAGCTTGTTCTCAAGGGGCCTAAGTTATCCTAGTGTAAGGCAGCAGTGCTGACCCTTTCCCCCCCATAGCTGCAATAAAATAGTTTCTCAACAAAGCTCTGTATTTGAAGTTTGTGCTGATGTTTTTCCATTGGAATGCCACTGGTGGTGCACTGTGTCACAAGGGAGCTCGTTCCAGCGGCTTTGGGGTGCAGGCGAGTGCTCCTTCCCTGCCCCGTAGAGCTGGAATGCTGCAGTCCTCGGTCCATGCGGGAATGCGGACGGGTGTCAGCTCCACACCCACCCTGTGCACCGTGTCGGGAGAGGCTCTCTCCGCTCAGCTCCGCTGGTCTTTCAAATACCTGGCCCAGACCTTTATTCCCCTTGGTAACTTGGCTGTTGAGCTCGCAGTCTCTGCAGAACTGCCAGAGCCTAGGTACATCCCCGGTCAGTGGCCGTGGCTGGAAGTTCTCCCGTGGCACACAGAGACGGAACAGAGAGCTTATCAGGGATCTGGAGTTGGTTAGGCAAGTGTGCTGACCGGCAGCTTGTTTCCACACAACCGGCCCCATTGTCCACTGCCTCTCTATATTCCTGTGCCTGTTCACTTAAAATGTACCTTCATCACAGCCGTTCCCCTAAACATCCCGTAACGTGTTTTGCGCAATCACATAAATCACCTAAAATGCCCCATAATAAGTTTGTTCTTTCCTGACAAATTTGTAATCATCTTTATCCCTTATCAGTTAGAAAGTTCCAGTTTAATCTGCAGAGGCTGGAACGGCTCCTTCAATGGCCTATCAGTGGCCTGGTCATTGTCAGTCTGTTATCTCCTGGATTTGTGTATCTTGTGCTTACTTCTTCTCCTGTGTGTTGCCCAAGTCTTGCATGTTAAATAATTTTTAACAAATTATGTTGATTTTCCTAAATGTGCCACAGTATGGTAGGTGTGTCCATTTTAGCCACTAACTGATGACTTACCTTGTATCCAGAAGAGCTTCCATTCTCCTACATGGGTTCAAATGCTCATTTTCAAGAAGTGTAGAGCATCATTCTTGTCCGTACCCTGTCTGGCATGCTGACTATTCTAATATGTGAAAGGAATTGTCACACTGCCTATGGAAATGATAAGCCTTAATGTTGTTTTCTGGATATATCTGTCTCAAGTAACAGTCTACTGAATAAAGGATGTTACTATTACACTAGCTCCATCTTTTGTAACAGGTAGCACTATTTCTGGTATATATTACAGAATATATATGCTGTATACAGTTATGTATACCGTATGATTCCAAATACAGAATATTTCATTTTGGTTCAACTGTTAAGTTCTGTTAGAATTATGAGAATTTTTACTATTATAATTGTTATTATTCTCAGTCAGAAAAGAACTTAAACGTTTTTGTTCAGTCTTTATCAGTCATTCGGGTAGTCCTATCCATAAGGGAGAAAGAACTCTAAAGGAAGAATTAACATTTGAATATATGTGTGCTCTCTTGGTTTTTATGACTTTTTTTTTTATTATTATTTAATGGGACAGCCTCAAACATATTTCTACATTTTTGTAAAACTCTGAGAAGCAGTACATCATGCAAATATCTGAAGTATGGTAAGCTGTCTAAAACTCCAAATCACATATCGAGATGCTCAGTAGTCATGTCATAATTTTAAAAGTTTTTAGGACCTAACTATGATGGCAGCATGTTATAATCAATTTTCATGGTTATATAATAATAAAATTAACATAATAACTAATAAAGTCCTTATTCTTTAATGGTTTTTAAAAGAAATGTGGCCAGGTTACCTTAAAATTTATATATCTATATATATATCTGTATTTTCTAATCATGGACCATCTAATTCTTTTGTTCTCACATAACCCTTTAAAAAGTACTAGCTTACTATTAACCCCAAAACACAAGTGTTTTGTTTTCCTACTTCTCCCCTACTATATTTTCTGGTTCTTGTTTGTATGTTTGATCCGAAATCACTTCTGACTGTTCTCGGTGTCTTTTAAACCCAAACATACAACCTCTTGGCAGCAGAAATTTCCTCACAAAACAGCAGTTTCATGTTTCCTGGTCCCGGGTTGCTCTGATAAAAGGCAGGTGTGTGAGCAGCAGTGGTTGGGGTGATATTTCTCTTGCTGTGAGACACTGGGGCTCCACCCTGCAGAGATCATCTGCTGCCTGCATTACTGTACTCATTCTGGGTCAGGAGCCTGATGGGGTGAATAAATACAACAACACGTTCCACTCCTCGGCTTTTCAGATGGGACATTAGCAAAATTGCTTACAGTTTTTCCTCCCCGAGCTAAAAGTATAAATAGTGTAAATAGCTATTTTCTTTTGTATATCTGGACGCTTGTGAGAACCGGTGTGGGAGAAAACAACTGCATTTATTGAGTGAAAGTGATTGCACACACCATATCAGTTACCCTTCCTGAAGCTGTTAAAGCCCTTTAAAGTTCTCTTTCTACATGTGATGACCAGCTATAGTTTATATATATATCTATCTATATCTGTTTTCTTACTTGATAGTTTGTTGATATTTTTAGGTTCAATAAAAGACTTCAGCAGTTTTTGCTTTTTCATCCTGTAAGTAGGAGTCAGAAAAACTTCCACTTCTCCCAATCCAAATGAACAAACGCTACTCTGTAGATGCAAATGTGCTGTTTTACTTCAGTAGTTCATAGTTTATTTTATGTTTGAAAGTTATATTGAAGTATCAGCTAATACTTGCCTTGCAGAAGGCATTTTGTAGAGCAGATTGTGGGTAATGCTGATGAAATACTTTTGATTCAGAGACTTATAAAATATTCCAAAAGAAAATAGTATCTGTTTTTGCACAGTACGTAGCTTTAGGGAAAATAGTTAGTTGGGAAAATGTTTTGATATTTTACTGCCACTTAGTTCTCTGAATGTTGAAGCCTTTCAGTATTTTTTAAACCTTTAAAATAGGTTAATGTTTCTTGAGATGTTTGTTTGAACATAAAAATATTTGACATAATTTGGGAGATAAGTAGTCTTGCTTGTGAAATTCCTGATCCACCTCAGGCAAGAATCTTACTTATAAAGGTAAAGTAGAATATAAAACATTTTCTTTGAGAATTTAAATAAATATTTTTTAGAAGGTGGGCGGTGGTTGTTCCTTTAAAGGCTGGTATTTTCTGTTTAATTTACTCTGGAAATCTTATAGGATTTATAAATAAGCAGAAATGAGCAAACTTAGCTGAGATCTGCTGAACCAGTTTTTCAGTAGGATAGACTGTAGCCAGTTTATTCACCCAGTAATAACTACACAAGAGCAGAGCAAAACAGTTTGCCTTAAGCAATCCAAGAAGACTCAGATGAGGGGGCAGTCAGCGGACACAGAAATCAGACAAAATTCAAATCTTGAAATCAATCAAAAGGGCATGTTAGAGGATGATTTTTTAATTATTATTATTTGAAGGTTTCTGTCCCCTTTGCATATTGCTTCTGCCAAAATCTTATGGAGAGCTGTACTGAAGAGGTGATTAGTACTAGTTTTTCCTTCTTAATAGTCTAGGACTTATGCTGCTCTTAAATAAAAATGTCAGAAAGGGACCCAGATTTCGGAAGGCATGGAAGCATTTGGAAGCATACCCCTGAATTGTCATTGAGGGTTGACTGTCATTCAGAGTTGACTGTAAATTCCTTTCACCTAATATCCAGTCAATCATATTTTCTTTTCCTTTCATAATGATCCCCTGAATATCAATCACAAATTTTTACAGATACAAGGTGAAATCTGAAAAGGTATCCACCCTTACAAAAATGAGTTGTTCGGTTTTTAAAATACATTTTTTAAGACCTTCGTGTTTAACTGTGGGAATCAAGATGGTAATTTAGCCTTCTTAGGCAATGGTGAATTCAGTGCGCCCTGCAAACCTTTTGTTTTCATCAGACCCAGACAAGACAGAAATGGAGGTCCACTCCCACATGAAACCACTGGTGTACCTTGAGGGTGTAATTGTCCTGTGCAGCACAAATACCTTTGAATTGCATATGAATGAAGATCCCAGCTCCAAGATACAGAATGTCTGTTGGCAACTTCATTGATTTGTAACGATTAATCTCTTTTAAAAAGCTTTAGATGCTAATATGGGAATGTCACCACAAAAGCTTAGTTCTGGAGTCTGACAAAAGCCGAAGAAAAGTGGTGATGGCCTCAGTGATTGCTCTGCTGATGTATTTTACTTAAGTGCCTGTGGGATTTGTGCGGCCAGGTTTTGGGGGATGGGGGTGGCTACAGGGTTGGCTTCTGTGGCAAGCTGCCAGAAATTTCCCCATGTCTGGCAGAGCCAATGCCAGCCAGCTCCAGGACAGACCCACTGCTGGCCAAGGTACTGCCATCAGCAATGGCAGTAATGCCTCTGTGATAACATATTTAAGAAGAAAATGTAATTGTGCAGATGTAACACATCTCTGCAGCCAGAGAAGAGCAGAGTGTGAAAATGTGAGAGGAACAACTCTGTAGACACCGAGGCCGGTGGAGAAGGTGGGACAGGAGGTGCTCCAGCTGCCAGAGCTGAGATTCCCCTGTAGCCCATGGTGAAGACTAGGGTGAGTCAGGCTGTGCTCCTGCAGTCCATGGAGGACCACAGGAATGCAGAGATCCACCTTCAGCCCATGGAAGAGACCCACACTGGAGCAGGTAGATGCCCAAGAGAGGGCTGTGAATCCTTGGGAAGCCTGCACTTCAGCAGGCTGGCAGGGACCTACAGACCTGTGGGGGGAGTGTTGCCAATTTTAGGAGCTCTCCAAACACAGACGCAGAGTCTAGTTTAGAAAGGAGACGTTTATTCTGCGCAGGATGCAAGGTTTCCACAAATCAAGTGCACCAACAATCAAAACATTTTTACTATTTATATATTTTACCAAACAAAGGCATTAAAGTTTATCGGCTATTAATTACACAGTTCTCTTATAAATTAATATTCTAACTTCTATTGGTTAATGATTCTCTTACTTCTCATGCTAATTAGTCTGCATGCTCAGTCTTTCTCTTTTGAGTCAGCGGGTTTCCTTGGTTGGTGGTCTGTGAGACAGTGGCTGCAGACTTCCCCCTCCTGGAATTGCCTTTTACCCAGTTGGAGCTGATTCAGCACAGTTGCTGAGTTGGTTTTGTGAGTTTCTTCCTTATCTTGGATGTTCTGCCAAATGTCCTTGTGGCCCATAAATTATGCATTCTTTGGGGTCTACCTTTCTTCCCAAGTTTTGTTTAACCTCCCTTTAGGTCTGAGATCATTAGAGCATGTCAAACCCTAAACCTTAACAAGGCAAACAAGTAATTTGCCTTTCTAACACCTGGACATCACATAGAGCTTGCTTGCTGGCTGCTATCTGTTTCACAGATTAAATCTTTGATATTGATTAAGCTTGAACGTATAGAAAAATCAATTAAGAAAATTTTTACATATTCCACATTTTGCATGAGTAAGGCAGGACTCTCTTTCATAACCCCTTCTCATTCCCTGTAACTCTGGGCAAAGTGTTAACCTTTTTGGTGACTTTTGAAGATGTCAGCATCAAGAGGAGCCCATGCTGGAGCAGATGCCCATTAGGACTGTGAACCTGTGGGGTATTCACACTGGAGCAGGCTGTTCTTGAAGGACTGTACCCACTTTGGAGCAGTTCATGAAGAACTGTAGCCTTTGGGAAGGACTCACGCTGGAGAAGTTTGTGAGAACTGTTTCCCATGGGAGGAATCTTGCAGGGGAGTAGGGGAAGGACTCCTCTCCCTGAGCAGTGACAGGAACTGACTGTAAACCAAGTTTCCTGTCTCCCCAGGACATGGCAGGAAGTATGAGGGGGGAAGGAGATAGAACCCTGAGGAAGGAGGGAGGGTGGTGGGAAGGTGTATTTAAGATTTGTTTCATTCTCATTATCCTTCTCTGCTTTTGATTGGTGATAAATTCAATTAATATCCCCAAGTCAAGTCTGTTTTGCCTGGTGTTTGGTGAGCAATCTTTCCCTATCCTTACCTCAACTCGTGAACCTTTTATTATATTTTTTTCCCTCCCCTGTGCTGTTGAAAAGGGGACTAGAGTGATAGAGCAGCTTTGGTGAATACCTGGCATGCAGCAAGGGCTGACCCACAAAAAGTAAAAATCAGGAAGGTTTCAGGGAGGTCATGATACCTACATTTTGGGTATTAGGGGAAAGACCTATGCACTGCTCTTATGAAGTTTACACTTAGATGTAAGGAATATATCAGATGAGCTGAAAACAGCCAAGGAAGCATCATTTGCTGGTGACAAATGAGTTTGAGTTCTGATTTTTGTATCTGATTTCTTTTGTATTTACAGAGAAAGGAAGTTTGATCATAAACCTCTCTACTATTTCTTCTCAGGTGCTGAGATGAGGTTAAATTCTCATCTCTGAAATGGCTAGACAACCTGAAATCTTTGCTGTTTTAATGATTATGATATATTCTGCACCTGACTTTAGCTGTGGTACAATTGCATAAGCATTCTGTGTTTATTTTACTATCCTCTACAAATTCTTCCTCTTGAGGAAGACCTGCTTTGGATAACAGAAATAATTTAGATTGAGATGTTGTCTCATAGGTGTTATCTCATTGCAGAAACTTAGAGCTCAAATTCCCTACTACAATCCGTGATTATCTAGACTTCTCACATTTTGCAAATTGCCCAGGATCTGAAAATTGGCTAGACAAAAGATTAAAAATAGCAGGTGATTACTTAATTCCTGGAATACATTATTTTATTGAATGACTATCAAGGGAAAACAGCCTTTATTCTTTTTAAAAGTACAAATAGTTACAAATAATGAATTTTATTATAAAATGGATAGTTTTTAAACCAGAAGCATGGAAAATTATTCCTACTAAAAAGTCTGTTCAGACATTTTTCATTTCTCTAAGGTATGATTGTAATAGGAGAAGAAGGTTCTAATATGCAGCTATGAGACCACAGTATTAGAACTGTGCACTGGTGATCATCTCTATGGTATACTTTAAAAGGGAAATAGAAAAGTGCCAGTACCTGAGATTGGTTTTTTTAATATATTAATTGTTTTACTTACAACTCTGTTTGCTGCATCACTTACAGTGAAAAACACAGCTACTGTATTTGTTTCAAGTACTGCATTTATTTTGTTGATCTACATCTTATTTATGAGTACCAAAATATTAATCACATGCTGTAGAGGGTGTAATATATTCTAACTGGCAGATCTCTTGCTAGGCTTCAATTAGCTTATATGAAGATCTGAAGTCATCTTTTATCTCCATTATTTTCCCCTAAGTTTTTGTTTTGGTAATCATGTCTGAGAGATAACTGTTCTATGAAATTCCAGCATTTTTAAACTGATTAGATATGGAGTCACTCTCAGTTGTCTAGGGAATTATTTAACAATGCTGTGTTTATCCATAGGTGTTGATAATGATAGCACATAGAATAATTCCACTTTGTCCTGGAAGCAGTGTACTGAACCCTGACCATAATGCCTTGGGAGAACAAGTGTTAGTAGCTAAGAATTTCTTCAATCCAGTGAACTTTCACTAGTACTTTTGTCAAAGAGAAGATAGGTTTGAGTGAGAAGGGGTTTAGAGGTAGAAATTCTGTGAATCCACTGTGGTTGATTAAAACAAGCAGAGGTGAAGTAAGCTTCTTTATTGACATGTACTATATATACCTCTTTTAGGAAAGCACTGTGTTTGCCAAGTTTACTTCCTCTAAATAATCTTTGGATGATTTCAGCAGTGAATGCTTTCAACATTCAAATTTTAGCTCTGAAAGCCCAGTTCACTATAGTGTTAATCTTTCGCTCAGTGTCACAGCTCTTTTGGCTGTGCAGGCTGTGGCTGACAAGGTAGCATTAATCAGCTCAAGCTAGAGTTGAACTCCAATCATCCTGCTTATGGAATGTTTATTCCTATCAGTAGTTGATATTTTCCTCATAGCTGTGGACCAGTTCAAAATTTATTGATAATTTTCCAAATTATTAATTGGGAGGTGCTATGTGTTCAACTTTACATAGACTAGAACAGTGACATTTTTGTTGCCCTGTCATGGCTCTCTGGAGATGAATATATACCTCCTTCCTGAGGTCCACTATATTGCTTGAATTTACAAGTATGTTTGTAAAAACAGGAATAAATATTAACCTTTTTTGATATCCACATTCCCCCAAAACGCAAGGCTTCACAATGCTAAAATCACTTTTCTCTATAATTCCTTTTATTCTGATCACTATGGACTTAATTTTTCTTTCAGTGACCCTGAATAAGCATGTGTCTTTCCACATCTCAGACTTCTCCAGCATACTTTCATTTTAGTAGTTACATAGACAAGATGACCCAAAATTATTTCATCTGGATGAGATGCTTTGAAATTTTTTGAAAAATTTCAGTTTGAAAAATTTTAAAAAAGATTATAGTTGTTTCCCTGGAGACCTGACCTGTTGTAGGTNTTTTTTTTTGGTAATTTTATGGAATAAGGTAGATTATCGGGGAGTTGCAGTGTAAATTTCTCCGTGCCATGCTGCCACTTTGATTAAATTGTACATTGTTGGGGGCTGAGTAAGCAGAACATGTTCTGAGGTCTGATTCTTTATATTGTCCCAGTGGACTGCAAACTTGGTTACTTGTCATGGCAAAGGTGGTGGCTGCAGTGATATGCCTCCCTTCCCTAAGTTATAAAAAGGAAAAATACCATTCCATTCAAAATACCAGCCACCAGTAGTGTACTGGTAATCTGAAGCAAAGATATCCAAGGAGAATGATTGCCTCCCTCATCCTGGTTCCCCGGGGAACAACCTTGTGGTTGGGGAGGCTGAGATTCTTGCCCATATTCTGCCACTGGCCAAAATTGTCTCATTTCCCTCTGTCTCAGCTTCCTAAATCATAGTGTATGAAAAATGATGTTGACTTTCTATTCAGAATATTTTGAGCACTGTTGTTGCAGGACGTGTGGACTGATTTTCTTGATTGTTGTTATCTGTTGTTTCTTGACTTGTAACAAATGAAAATGAAAGTTTGGAATTGATTTCTCTATTGAAGCAGTTGCAAGTGAAAAATTACAGAAAATTACCACTAGATGGAGTCAATGATTTTCTAAATTATTCTTCATAGCTCAATATAATAGAGTTGCAAAATTATTATGATCACTGAGTTAAGTGGAATATGATAATTTAAGTAGCTCACCTGTATCCTGTTATAATTGCATTATCTGTTCTT
Source organism: Erpornis zantholeuca (assembly GCA_013400515.1). NCBI lineage: Eukaryota > Metazoa > Chordata > Aves > Passeriformes > Timaliidae > Erpornis > Erpornis zantholeuca. The sequence goes on along the minus strand of VZTN01036302.1, from coordinate 20,657 downwards.
TGAACTTTACAATTCTATGATTTTTCACTTCATCTAAAAAGTTTTTTTACAATTTGGTGCTGAGTAACAATATCTTAATAGAATTCTTTATCAGACTTACAACATCCTGTATCAGTGCTCACTTTCCCTATTCATGTGTCTAAGTTGTTCTTATGATTCTCTTCAATCCTGTCATTTCACAGGGTAAGTTCAATTCTAGTGGTTTCATCCTTTTTATTAATTAGAAATTGATAAGTAGGGTGAATTGGCAGACATAATTTTTAGTTCATGTTTAACTAAAAAGACTGTTATGCATTGTTCTGTAAAGCAGCTTGGATGTTATCAACAATCATGAGATGCCAGTTTTTAAGAGTAAGCTGTGCTAAATTTACAAGCACAAGGATTATTCTGTTAGGACCTGCAAACTTCACATTAGACCTCGATTACTGTAATATTTTTTTCATGTTGCATTACCTAGTATAGTCTATCTTCCTTATCTGAAGATAGCTAGCCAGTCAAAAATGTCAGTAACTTTTATTCTGTAAAACAAAACTTGTTTTCACTAAAGAGTTGTCCAGATGTTCCAGCATTCTTCCAATGGGCCATTACTCATGTGTTATCTCTTAAACTGTGCAGGATACACAACCATTCTCAATTTAGTTTTTGTATTACTTTGTCTTGCAGTTAGACTCATTGCAGTTGTCTTTTGTACATAATGAAAAAAGTAGATAAGATTTCCATTCAGCATTGGACTACTAGTAACAGGCAGATTTTTAGTATTTTGTTGAAGAAACAACTTAATTTCTTGCAAAACAAATACATGACAGTACTTAAAAGGAACTCTTTCACCTTTTAGTGAATATGATCACTAGTTCAGAACTCTTTTACCAGTGCTGAATCTTATCTAATACAGGTCTTACCTTATTTTGTTTCTCCTGATAATAGCAAGAAACAAAGTAATAAAAATAAAAATCCCACCTTGCAATTAATGTTTCTGTTACTAGGCAAATTAATTATATCTTCAGTGTATTACTTTTATCCATCTTCCAAGAATATTCATTTATACTAATGAAGAAAATATTAATGATACCAAAAATAGAAGATAAAAATTGTGGGTATATATAATACATAGTGAAAACCCCACACAAACAGAAAGGTTTGTGTTATTTAAATACTATAGGAAAAACAATGAGAAAAGTATAATTTAAAAATCTACTGCTGGCTTTAAAAATAATCAAGATTATAAGTCTTTAAAGAAAGCAGATAGCTTGCATTTTTTAAAATTATCCTAATTATCCTCATCATAAAGTGATATTGAAATGAAATGAAGGTATTTATCTGAATCCCTTACTTGCTTTTCAGCATCTTGACTTTAGTGAAAAACATACTACTGATGAGGAAGAAAAGAAAAACAGGCTTTTTGATTCCAAACCTGTGCTTTGTTATATTTCTAAAATCTGACAAAGATAGTCATAGTCTATAGTATCTATAGGTAGCCTAACCTATCTGTTAGGTAGCTTTTCCTATTCATGTTGCTGAAGCCAGACAGAATTAATGTGAATTCTGCTAATTATTTTTCATAGAATCATAGAATACCCTGAGTTGGAAATGGACCTAAAGGATCATCGAGTCCAACTCTTATCCCTGCACAGGACAGCCCCAAGACCATGTTCCTGAGAGCACTGTTCAAACGCTTGTTGAACTCTGTCAGGCTTGGTGCTGTGACCACTGCCCTGGGGAGCCTCTTCCAGTGCCCAACTACTTCTCTGGGTGAAAACTCTTTTTGTAAAATCCTACCTAAACTTCCCCTGAGACAGCCTCAGCCATTCCGTTGGGTCCTGTCACTGTCACCACAGAGGAGAGATCAGTGCCTGCCTCTCCTCTTCCCCTCAAATGTAGCTGCAGTGAGGTCTCCTCTCAGTCTCCTCCAGGCTGAACAGACCAAGTGAGCTCAGCTGCTCCTCACAGCTTCCCCTCCAGGCCCTTCACCATCTTCAATGCCCTCCTTTGCACACTGACTAAGAGCTTTGCATCCTTGTTTCACAGCTCCCAAAACTGCCCCAAGTGCTCGAGGTGCTCCGAAACTGCCCCAGTGCAGAGCAGAATCCTCTCCCTCGCCTGGATGGTGATGCTGCGCCTGATGCACCCCAGGATATGTCTGGCCCACGTGGATGCCAGGGCACTGCTGACTCAGATTCATTTTTGGTTAAATATTGTCAATAGCACAAGTATTTGCAGACTAAATTAATGTTCTTTTAATCACCTACTGCTGCAGGGCTATAGGCTTAAAACTACAAAGTACAATTACTTTCATACAATGTAGCTAAGACTTTAATAGTCTGTGGTATCTTTTCACATCTAAACAAGTAAATGGGTTTATAAAACTGTGTTGAATAAAGGTCACGCACTAACAAATGAAATGGATCACACTATATAAGCTTAATTTTGTAAAGTTTACGAAGATTATTTTTAAACCTTATGTAGGCTCAGAGTCAGCTATATTGTGCATCTGATGATATAGTCATCTCTTGGAATAATTTGTTTCATTATCCAATCAATTACAGAATTATACTGTATGGATTTGACATGTTTGTTTTATGCATTCATAGCTGTTACCAAGATCTTTAATTGCTTACTAACCCCCACCTGTGAATAAAGCTTTTTCTTTTGTAAAGCTGGAAGGATGTGGCAGAATAGAAGCAAGAAGAGTTTTTACACCTCCTCTTGTCAGTCTGAATGATTCACTAGTCATGGTAGGCTCTATGCTCTGTATCAATACAATTAAATAATCAGTACCTGTAAGTTAAATCACTTCTCACACCCACTAGTAAAAATATGACAATAAAGCTATTCCCACTATAGTTTTTTCTCTTTTCATTGAAAGTACTTGCATATAGTTTAGAGACTACTGCTACAAGATACAAAAAAAGGCACCTAAAACTTCTTCTCTGTAGCTAATAAACTAAACAGAAGAAATGATATATTTCTGTAGATGGTAGACACTGAGAGATGGTAACGTATCTTTTGTTTATTTAATTGTAGGCCCTGTAAATGTCATTAGAATTCTGGACAAGTGGTAGTTTGGACTTGGGAATTAACTGTGTGATGTAGTAGTTATAAAATGAACAGATAAAACTTTTTTTTTTAAAGTGAAGTGTTGGTTTAAAACTCATTCAGTGGGAAGAAGGTGCTTATTTTTTCTATGAGTTGCCTGGCTAAGTCTTCTAATAGCCTGCATTGAGCCTTGACAGCTCAAAAGCTCTGCTAAATACATATAAAACCTGTGGTCCCTGTATTAGGTTTCTTTTAGAAACACAGGTAGCAATGAAAGTTTATCTAAAATGAAGTTGTTACCAATGTGGTTGATATAAAGTAAAAAATGACTATGATTAATACGAGTTAGTGTCTCTGAATTTGTCACTTTCTCAATCTACTCTCAACTATATTCAGGTGCCACAAGAAGTCCGGCTCACTGTCTTTTAAATTTTAATAGTGCCTTAAAGAAATAGTGAGAAAATAATAAGGTTAATCCTTATGGGTTTATGTTCTACAAAGATTAATGCTCTAATGGTGGCTCCAGCTCTCCAACCTTGGGCTGTCTACAGGTAAAAGATAACTCCTATGTTTTCCTGTGTTTGAGTAATGAGTACCTAAATAAGGTAGTTGAGCCCTTTTGGCACCATCAGCACTGGTTTACAAAATAAAACATTTCAAGGAAACTCTTAAGCATGAAATTTCGGTGTTCAATCTAGACAGGTAGTATAATTAAGCATTAGTATTTTGACACTGCATGTGGCGTTCAACATACATGAAAGGTGATTATGTATATTTTACATCCTCTTTTGGTAACTTACATTGTCATTTTAATGGAGGGAGGATAATGAAAACTTGGAAGTGATGCAACTGGCCATACATGAGGAAAGGCTAGAAGAGGAAGAATTTCAAGATACTTTTTGGGAATAACGTTTCATTTTGCCTTATATATAACCCTGTCACCCTGGAACCTTTTTAGTATGGGAAAATATTGGAAGTCTTCTTTAGGGAAAATATTAAGTTTTGGCTTTTTAAACATTCTGTCCCTTTTCCAGGTTTAGACTGAGCATAAATGGCTAATTAAAAGGAGATGAGTTTCTGTCTCATTTTGCAGTTTCTCAAGCAGGGAAAGTATTACATGAAGAAGTTACAGAGAAGAGCAACAAATTTTGAGGAACACATCTTGACAGACTCATTATGTTGACTTGCAGTGAAATGGAATGCAGACTTCATGTACTGAAATCTGAAAATAAATGTACTGAAATCTGAAAATAAACATAATTTGGCATTTGTCCATGAAACTTAAGAAAGTTACCTTTACCTTATAGTATAATGCAATACCATTTTAGAATGTACAATATGTCTTTACTATTGTTGGAGTCATACGAAGCGGGGGTGGCAAAACTGGAGGCTTTTGGGACAGACAGCATTATTAGTATTGATGCATTATAGATTGTACTTGGCTGCAGGAAGCTTTTGTTTTTGGATGGACATGTAGAGCAAAAGCAGAATTCTGTGCTGATATACTTTTATTCCAGAGTTCACAGCTAATCTTAAGTGAATTGGGCAGAGTCTATATATCTGATGGATTACTGCTGGAGGATGTCTGCAGAGTTGCCAGATAGTGCAACATGGGTTACTCCAAGACTCCAAAGAGCCCCTCCTGCTCTGCCCCCCTCACATTTTCTGAAGGTCTTCAACATGGCCTGAGTCCATCCTAAGCCCTTCAGGTCCTGTGAAATGCCGTGCAAATACAGGTGTGCTGAAGTGGCCTTTGTTGGTCTCTAAATGGATGTACGGTATTGTTCTGTAGTACAGTTCAGTGCAGTCATGGCAGAAAGGATCAGAGAAGAGGAGAATGCTGAGAATTTTTGTTCCTGTCTATCCCAAAAGATACCTGGTGGTATTTCAGAGATTTCTCAGCTGAGTTTATCAGCTATGCTTCCAGGCTGGCAGGGAGATTCACAGGTGCTTTATGTCTGCTGTAACTGATCATACAAATTGAGATAAAAGGTCTTGTGATAAGCAGACTCATGACAAAGTGAAGGATGGCCTGGCGTGCCACAAGGAAGGCTGATGTCTGACTTTTTCTTTTTTCGTTTGTTCTTTTCTTTTTTTTTAGTGTGTGTGGAGAAAAGTGCTTTTCTCAAAATTGGTACTGATGGTAGGCTACCCTTTGACGTCCTCTGGAGAATTGGGGAAAAAGAAATCTGCCCAGTTTGTCAGTTATTACCTTGCAAAATGGCTTAACACATACCAGTTGTACTTGGAATATGTTCAATTAACCATGACTAATAAAGTCGATGTGGTTGGGTCGGGTGTTAGATATGAGAGACTGTTAAAATAGTTTATGTGGAAATGCTGGCAAAATGTGCTGGAGCAGAGGCTCCAGAGGGGTGGGGGCAGGAACAGAGGCTGTGGGAGGGAGGTATGGTGGCAACTGTGGTGAGCCATTCAGGCCATGCATAGACAAATGTGGCAGGCCTGCCTGCAGGCCTGAGCATACATTGTTCTTTGGTCTGTGACAATACTGAGCTCTGCATTGATGCTGTGCACGTCCCTGGCAGGTATGTTACAGCTGGAGCAGCACGGCTAGTCCAGGGAACCAGTCCTAAAAACATGGAAGATTATGGACTGTAATTGGTGAATTTTGTGGGTGCTGGGTAAAGGGCAGTGAGATGCCTGTAATGTCCCATTTCCCAGAGTGGCTTGAATTGAACTTTGGTCTTGGGACAGTATTTTTGAACATTTGTCGTGATTTTTCCAGCATTAGCATAAGCAGCATTTACATCAGAATGTGACTCATATCAATAATTAGATCCTTACTCACACATCTTAGTGAATACTCTGCTTATAATATTTAAGTCAACTATTTCCTTTCTTAGACAGAAAGAGTACTTTGAAGAGTTCTGCTGTGTGAATTCTGATTCTGTTTTGTAGATATTTGAAGTAATTTCTCCACTTTATTTATATATCAGGTATTTTTCCGGATGATTGTCAAACTTGAGGAATGTCCTTAAATGTTTGAGACATATTTTGTATGTATCTCTTTGTCTTTTCATTTAACTGAACTGTTTACTCAACACATATTATAAATAGAAGGACACAAATGAGGTTTTAGCTGGAGTGCTGATTGATGAGCTTTCCAAGACTAAGGCATCAATCGCATTATATGTGTTTTTAAGATGCACAACACTGGTGATATTTATGAACACATGGTAGGTGTGCATAAATCAGTATGTTTGTGGCATTTTATTGAAGAATCTGAGGTGGGTTGTCATGGAGATTAAAAGCTTCAAAATGCTATTTGTTGATATTAGTTTGCTGGGCCTAAGGGCATATTCGTTCTACTACCCTGAAACTTTTGTTGTAAAAAGCTACATTTCTACCTGTATTGCAAGGGCTATTCTAGCAGGATAAGTAAATAAAGATCCAATAAGCACATTAGACTTAAAGAAAATAAACTATTTTCTGTTTTTGATCAACATAATTTTTATTTTGAAGCCATTAGTAAGGTTGTCTTTTAACTGTAGTGTTTTGGGCTATTTATAATGTAGCAGAAATTGTGAACTTCTCCAAACCTTTCTACCCACCATCAAGAAAAAAGAAGAGTTCTGGAAACTGGTAAATGAAAGTGTTTTCTTCAGATGGAAATGCTATAGAAATTAAAAGCATCAAATATGTTTTGCTGGTATTTGCTTTTACAATAGTATATACTCGATATGAAAAGCTAGAAAATTTCTGGTGATTTTTCCTTAAGTAATTAAAAAACCCACTTATAGACCAGTTAACCTTGTTAAAAGCAGTGTTGTTTTCTGCATGTGGCCATTGATGTGTTGCCATTAGTGTGGTTGGGTTTTTAACAATTAAATCAATGAAAATGCTGCAAGAAATGCTGCATGCATACACAACAGCACACACACTCCGAATGAGTAATACAGTTTTCATAACAGCCTTGAAGTGATGATTATTAACTAGAATTATATATATTTATATTTAAACTGACACTACAGAATTCTTTTGAGTCTTGACAGATCTGTGGAGTATTTAAATGGAGTAATTGTAGTTACCAGACCTCCTGGGATTAACCTGCTGGAAAGAAAGTGACATTTTGCAAAGAGAAAAATGAATTTATAATGTAGAAAAAAAGCTAAAAAAGAGGTTATGGTGTGACTGTTTATAACCATTCAGGAGGAAAATATGTTTATATGGAGTCACTAATACACTGTAGCAATATACTTCAGTTACACTTAATTACAGAGGGGCTTTGCATATATCTGATTGGGTTCTATGTTTCCTGATATAGAATAAGCCATGCTGAAAGGAAACTTATCAGTTATTTTATTTTTGGTGCATTTGTGTTTTGGAGTTTATTCTCTGCTATTTGTGTTTTCACCAGGAATAACTTTACTAAATGCAACAAATTCTATAGTAATGAAGAAAAAAGCCATCCAAAAGAGAACAATAACAACCTCTCCCTCTGTGGCATGAACTACTTTGGATAAATCACACCCTTTGACTTATAACTGTCAGGCACACTCAGGTATTCAATTAAAGTTGTTTTTTCAGCAGTAAACACTGCCTGCTGAGCTTTCCTGAACTGAATAGAATCACAGAATCACCACATAATTTAGGTTTGAAGAGAATTTTTGAGGTCATCTGGCTCCACTCAAAACAGGATCAACTTGACTAGGTTACGCAGTATCTTGCCTGGTTGAGTTTTGAGTGGTGGCAATGCCACAACTTCTCTGGGAAACCCATTCCACGGTTTGACTATGATGAAATTATTTTTCCTAGGATCTAGCTGGATTTTCCCATTTTGCCATCTGTGCTCACCAATCCTCATGCTGTAATTGTGCACCTAGAAGGAGTATGGCTCTGTTCTTCCAGACCTTCCTAGTAAGCGGTTGAAGACACCAAGAAGATCACTAAGATCTCCCCTTTGCTTATTCTTCGTAGGATGGAGCAAACCAACCTCTTTCAGCCCCTTCTTGTACACTGTGTGGCCTGGTGGCTGGCTGGTACACACCTCCAGTGCCCATGGCTGGTTGCTAAGAGCACAGCTAGAAAAATTCAGGAGTAAGTGGAAGGAAGCGGTTTCAGAATAAGGAATTGAATGAGACATCAACTGCTCCCTTAGGAACTTGTGGAGACCTTAGTATGAAGTGTACATCCAATGCAAAAAATAATGTCATCCATGAGCTGGCAAGGAAAACTAAGCCATAAGATCCTATGAAATTGAAATTTAGGACAAACATGGCATTCATGGGTATTGAAGTGACTTTAACCGATATTCTATGTACTCTGATATTACCTACAACACAAATAAAAGTGGGGCATGGTGGGTGACAACTGTGTCTTCCTACATGATAGAATTTTCATTTAATCATGATTTTTGTATTATATATAATAAATACAAATTAAAAAAAAAATTGACGTATTTCTCTTATTTTCTCACCATCCTTCTATCGGTCAGGTCACCAGGAGTAATTTTCTTCTCCTAAATGCTTCAAACTAATAAATTGATAATGCATGACCAAGATGAGGTGAAACTCACACATGACCTTCCTTTTCTGTTACATGCCATTTAGTAGCTAAAACCTGAAGTTCCTACCATTGCTTTTCCTGTAACTATGGTTATTTGTTAATTTCAACTGCTATTACTAGGAAAAAAAATGTTGTCAGTAGTCTCTTTTTAGCAGCAAAAATGTCTTCTTTTTTCTTCCCACAGTAGAATCATTCAGCCTTTACTGAAAGCTACACTGAAAGCTAATGTTCAGAAATAGTACCTGCTGCTATACTCTTTAGTCTCTCTTTCCCCTTGACCAGGCAGCAAAGAGGATTTTAAAAAAATACATCCACACTAATAATTACTGTAATGAACCATGCAACTTGTTAAATAAATACAAGAATTTCTGTGCAAGACATTTGACTAAGTATTTCTTGAAGGTAACGCCATGCAGTTCTGATTACTGAATGACTACCCCTTCCTTGAGAAGTAAACCGTAGTAAAAGAAGAGAAAATAAACAAAAACCCCCCTAACCCACAAACATGCAAAGTTCCCTTTAAAATATTTTACTCTGTTCTTACACTATCTTGTGTCTTCATCAGAGTAGTGTCACCATCTTGTAGCTGTGCATTAAGCTAAGTGTATAATGAATAGTTCATTCCCTTTCTTAGCTTCTCCTCAGGGGGAGAATTAAATGTGCACTCTTACATCTTGTTTTGGTGGAGTTTTATTTTTTAATTTTTTAGAAGATTTTTGCAGAAGATGCCTGAATTGCAGAAAGTTGTCAGAATGAAGGACTCGGGGGACAGAAAATTATAGAGCAGAACATTATTATGTATCCTAGTAACTATTCTTTTAACCCTGTCTCAGCCTATACAACCACAGAGGTGCAGAAGGAGGAATAAAGGCCTGTTACCCTTATTTCTCAAATCTGCATGTGATTCTGCAAAGCAAGGCAAGCATTGGAAGGCTGAACTTCTGGGAGCTCTGCTGGACAGAGGCATTTTCTTGGTGTGTGGAGGAAGGTAGGTAATGTCATCCAACCCACAAGCTGTTCCAGGGGTTTTTCTTCTTAGGAGCTACACATAGTGTGGAAAAACCATTTTGGAAAGGGATCTGGACATAACTGTTTGCTCTACAAGGGATATATACTACTTCCAAACAAGAGGTGACAGGTATGTTTCTGAGTTCCCCTTGATTGAGGCCACTTTGCACAGATATTAGTTCTTCATTTGAGATGAGAAGCTGAACAGGTATGGCAGTCAAAGGGTTGAAAGGCTGTATAAAGCTCTGCAAAATGTCTGCATGACCAGCACCTATATAATAGAATTTTTTAAGAAGATTTCTGTCTTTTTCTGTATTTTTGTCTTTTGGATTGTCACTGTGAAGGAAAGGGAACACTGTAGCACAACTAAGCAGAATCTTTAGATAAATCTTAAAAAATATCTCCGTTTCCCCACCTTATTCTTTCTTGTTTTGCTGAATATTGAGTGAATAAAAAGACAAGTGAGAGAGGGAAATATTTCCCTAATCTGAAAGAGAGAATTACAAAATGAGCATTCAACTTGAAGAGAATGTCAGGGAACAACAGTACCTTATACTGCACTCTGAAAAATTGTAAAAAGTACAAAGGTTCATAACATATTGTAAAGAAAATTCTTTAGAACTTGCTCTGTTATCTTGGAGGTAACAGACACACCATATGCTATGTCTGGCAGTTGCTATGGCAACTACTTTTAAAATTTAAGCATGGGGAAGCTATTGCCTAAAATCTCCACAACTTGGGGCCAAATCTTGCTTGATGCTGAGCACCAAGGGAGAGTAAAAAAGATAAAAAAGAAATACTAAAATGTCTTTTTTATTGGCTACTGAAATTTTATCTTGAAATCAATACTAAAGGAAATTTCAAGTCATGGACTCCTGAGGACATTGAAAAAGAGAAGAATGGGATGATTGCAATATCTTAAATTTAATACCATGCAAACTGTTTGCAATTAAAAATAGGAAAAACCTATTTGCTCATTGAGGCATGTTACATAAAAATTATGATATTTGTATTAAAGTAATCTGCCACTGTTTTATGTGTTTGAGAATTCTTGCTTAGAAGTCAAAGAATAGTAAATTTTTGAAGGAAATAGATGGGAAGGTAGTAGATAAAATGTTACTGCTTATTAAAACTTAGGAAATGCAGATTTATTTCCTTGGAAAAATAGTTTAAAACTTTGAATAATGCTTGCACTATGACACCAGCAGCCTGCATAATGCACTTCTAATGCAAAAGATGCATAAAATATTGAATAAGGATGCTTCTAAGGGAAAAACACTACAAATAAAATTAAGAAGATACTGTTGTTCTTCACCTAAAAAGGTCTGTTAGACCGTGGTACAATGAATGCTGTTATAAGCAAGACCAGCACTTCAGTAACTGGATTTCTGTGATCAAATGACATCACGAGTTCTATCTTGCCCACATGCATTCAAGGCCTCCTCAAGGAGTTTGCAAACGTGGGACATAATTCAGCCACCAAATGATACTGGTGTACTGTAGCTCTTTACAAAACTACCCATACAAATTGAACTTGTGGCTTGGTCTGGCACAATGCTCTGGCACAATGTCAGTGAGTAATGGTCTGGCACAATGTCACCGAAATTGGTGGTGTTCTCTCTATAAATGTCTCCAGACTGTTGCAGCTCTGCCCACTGTCCTTACCTTATATTAATACTTACCAGAGTAATGATTACCAAGAATATCTGATGTTTTCAGCACAAATCAATGTAACACTGGCTTTCTAAAAATAATTAAAAGAAAAGGTATTAAAAATTCTTAGGTTATATGAGATTACAGAATCACAGAATATACTGAGTTGGAAGGATCGCACAAGGATCATCAAATCCAACTCTTATCCCTATGCAGGACACCTTAAAAGTCACACCCTGTGCCTGAGAGCATTGTTCAAATGCTTCTTGAACTCTGTCAGGCTGGTGCTGTGACCACTGCCCTGGGGAACCTCTTCCAGTGCCCAAACACCCTCTGGGTGAAGAATATTTTTCTATTATCCAACCTAAACCTCCCCTGACACAGCCTCAGCCATTCCCTTGGGTCCTGTCACTGTCACCACAGAGAAGAGATCAGTGCCTGCCCCTCCTCTTCCCCTCAAGAGGAAGCTGTAACTGCAATGAGGTCTCTCCTCAATCTCTTCTTCTCCAGGCTGAACAGACCAAGTGAGCTCAGCTGCTCCTCACAGCTTCCCCTCAAGGCCTTTCACCACCCTTCATTGCCCTCCTTTTGATGCTCTCCAACACCTTAATGCCTTTTTTTTATTGTGGCACCCAAAACTGCACACAGGACTCGAGGCCACCCCAGAGCAGAGCAGGACAATCCCCTCCCTTGCCCGGCTGGCAATGCTGTGCCTGATGCCCCCAGCACACGCTTGGCCCTTCTGGCTGCCAGGGCACTGCTGGCTCAGATTGAACTTTCTGTCAACCAGGACCCCCAGGTCCCTTTCCTTGGCACTGCTTCCCAGCATCTCATTCCCCAGCCTGTCTGTACATCCAGGATTACTCTGTCCCAGATGCAGAATCCAGCACTTCCCCTTGGTGAGCTTCATATGGTTGGTGGTTGCTCAATCCTCTAATTTGTCAAGGTCTCTCTGCTGGGCCTCCCTGCCCTTGAAGGAGTCAACAGCTCTTCCCAGTTTTGTATTGTCTGCAGACTTGCTCAGTATCCCTTCCAGTCCTGTGTTCAAATCACTGATGGAGATGTTGAAGAGCACAGGGCTGAGGATGGAGCCCCGTGGAACCCCACCAGTGACAGTCTGATGTCACCCCATTCACTGTCACCCTTTGTGCCCAACCCACGAGCCAGTTGCTCACCCATCCCATGATGTGTTTATCCAGCTGTGCTGGACATTTTGTCCAGAAGGATCCTGTGAGAGACAGTATTGAAAGCTTTACTGAACTCCAAAAACATTACATCAACTGGCTTCCCCAATCAGCTGGGTGGGTTACCTTGTGATAAAAGGAAATCAGCTTTGATAAACAGGACCTTCTCATGAAGCCATGCTGGCTGTGGCCAGTGAGTGTTTTGTCTTTTAAGTGTTTTTCAATGGCTCCAGACTAATTTTTCCATAACTTTACCTGGCACTGAAATGAGACTGACAGGCCTGTAGTTTCTAGGCTCCTCCTTCTTGCCCTTCTTGAAAATTGGAGTAACATTTGCCAGCTTCCAGTCAGCTGGGACCTCTCCAAGACCACTCAAAAATCATTGAGAGAGGGTTTTTTCCCCAAGATCCAACATCTTGCAGCATTGCAAGATCCTTTCAAGAAAGCATTATTCATGTCAAGTGTCCTTTTCTCATGCTGTTATTTCTCACTGGGCTGAGAATTTTCTCTAAGGCCTCCCTCCAAAAGAATGAATTCTGTGAGCTGCGGCTCTCATAAGCTGCTATGAAATTATCAGTGCTATTATAGACAAGAGGAAGAGTTAAAACATAAATATTAGTTTAGACACTAGTCTACTCAGGGCTCTTGAAATTAATTATTTACCTCATAAAGAAAAATATGTGTTTGAAATGCACGCTGTTCAGCTACAAGGATCATTATTCTCTTCGTTGCTTTGTCTGCTGCTCATCAATCAATACACCGTACTTTAATTTCTTGAAATATTTTTTGATGGATAGAAGTAGTAGAAAAGGCTGGTGACCATCTCCTTCTCTATTTCCTCTCCACTCACATCTGGACCAGAAAATCATTGCCAAATCTGTGAGAAAGACAGCTCTTGTTGGCTAGTTGTTCCAGTTGCTGGCCTCTGGCTCTATCCCTATACTGTCTGTCCTTCTAGAAATGTCTAAAATTTGCTTGGCAGACCATTTCTGACGGGGATGTGCATGATTTTGCCAGGGATTTGACAATTCTTGATGTCATGTTAAGATACTTTTTTGCAAAACCCAACTTGCTGCTGAGTAGACACGAAGGCACTGATGTGTACAGTATAGCTGATAGCTGGTGGAAATGAAATAATCTGTATTGACACATTTGGAAGTTTCACATCTTTTTCCACTTAACATGCTAACGTGATAATTGCTAGACTGATGATTTTTCCAGTGACACGTCTCCTTTTGTCAATATTTAGACCTGTGTATAGAAAACTTATCTATCACACCTGGCTAATTTTCACTTAATTTAAAAATAAATGAAACATATTTAGTTTGCAGGGTTACCAGAGCAAAATGAGGTTTTATAAACATTTTTCTTGAAAATGTTTATAAACATTTTTCTTGAAGGATAGGAAAAGATAATGGCAAATATATATAAAGTCTGGCTCAAATGAAACGAGGTTCCATGAATCAGGAAATTCTTTTAATGCTTAAATAAAACTAATTGAGCATTTAAGTTGAGGCTTCATTCTGCTTACCATTTACTGCAAGTGAAACCTAAACATAATGCCTAATAAAAATAGCAATACCAAATAAAATTACTTCACTATACTATCCAGCAGACAGGCGAATTTGTAGCCAAAGTGATTCTATATTCCACTATACATTTGTTTGTAGGGTTTAAATAGTGAATCCAAATCATTAATCTAGGCTTCTATCATAACAGTTCTTTGCTGTGTGTGCCATGACTTTGCTATTAGTGATTGGGTAACAATTTGTCATTGAAGGAACCTGGGCTGTAGTATTTTGAGTATCCTTACATAACTGTAATCATTTTAAGCTTTAGTTTTCTTTAGCTTTGGTGCTTTTTGTGGAACTGGTCCTCAGGAATGAGTGTGACCATATTGTCCTGCAAGAATACCTATCATGACCCTGGCATGAATAATTTCACCATTACTTTGAAAGGTTAAAGTCACAACTTTTCTTCTACATGCAATTATAATTCCTGCTGTAGTTCTGTTTTCACCCTCATGTTTGGTAACTGTGTTTTACCTGTTGGGGTGGCAAGTTTATTCCCTTATCTTTGGTAGCAGCTACTCTCCATAACACTTCTTGAATAGTTTACTTTATTGTGGTAAATACTGATATTACAGTCACATGATTGAGAATTCATTCATGGTCAGCTTTTATTTAGTCTGAATGGTTATGAAATCTTACGTGTAATACAGGTATTTCACAAGGTTTTCAGTATTATACATATTCTACATATCGTATTTTTGGATGTCATTAAGCTAGTTTAGGTGTTTTTCTTCCCCACATTTTTCTTCAAGTGATGAGAACCCACTTTGGGTTTTGCATTCAGAGGCTTTTGTCTCACAATTGGAAGAATGGACATCATTCTAGAAAAGGGCCCCTGTGAATTTGCAACATGCACTGACATATAAAAGAGGCACAATTCATACCTTTTTCCATCACATCATCATATTTCCTGACCTGTCTTTGATATTAATTTGCTTCCAATATCATAAATATGTGATCTGAAAAAATAACTATTTCTTTTGGATTTTTATGAAATTCAATAAAGAATCTTTTTCTACACAACTGCAGACATCACAACAGCTTTGTCTTGTAGTTACATGATTATTAATACATTCCTGCTGTTCTTTGCATTAGTGCAACTTGTGCTGAAATGTGGAAGCTGACTGCTTTTATTGTGTGTTACTCGGCGCTTCTTTGCTGAAAATCTCTGGAATTGTTTCCCTGTGTCTTAGAAACAAATATTTGCCATTTAACTACATTAATATTCTGCTTTAATGCTCATTTAGTATTTTTTATTTAAAACTGATTATTTCACATGTTTTCTCTCAATAGATGGTTTTAGTTTATCTTTCAAATAGTTGCAGTTGCTCATGACATTTCTCAAATAGCTTGCCTTTGATCAGACATCAGGGATTCCTTATGCAGCTTTTACTGGGTTTCAAGCCTCATATACTTCCCCATTATTGTGTAGGCCTTTAAAATCAGAAATATGGGTAAGAGGAAAGAACATGTGCTTTTGCAATCAATACTCTTGTTAGAAATATTCTGAATTATTCTGTCTTGCAAGCCTTGCAAAGGACTCTCATTCTTCAGAAGGATTATGTTGTAGCTTTCCATAACCTGCAGACACAGCTGAGTATCTGATTTCCTGAGTGATAGTGCTTTTTTTTCTCCCTACAAAAATCCGGAAGCATTGCCTTCATTTCTTTTAGTTCTTAAGTTCCTACCCAGACTAAGAGATTTAGAGAACTTATTTTTTTCCAGAATAAAAAGAAAATTCCCCCAATCCCAGGTAAGTGTCAGAACATTTTCAGAATGCCAGTTACTTGAAAAGTCAGTATTATAATAGGTTTGTACCCTTTCATATGACAGTACCCGTAAACTTCTGGAACAATGAAACTAAAGTGCAGGCAATGGATCCAATATTTTAATTTTCCAGTTTTCTTCACAGTCTTGTGATACATGGTGCATTTCTATATGTTTCAGCTGCTAAAGCTATCTGGCTAGAGAGGGAATCTGAGGATTTTTCAAATAAAAAGATTAATAGACTTCATGTTTCTAAAAAAATGAATGTATTATATAGATTTTCACAAGGTTTTAAAAATGAAAAATAAACAAAATTCTAAAATGTATTATTAAATGCATAATTTAAAGTATTTTTAATTTTGATCCCAAAGCAAAGGACAGAAGGTGTTTTATTATGCCTGAACACTTCTGTCTGACAATGTTGTGAACAAGGGCACAATTTTGCCAAATCCATGCTTGTTTGGAACTACCAGTTTTCTATATAAGTTTCTTCTTTTGTGGACATATTTGCACAGAAGGGGAACTTTAGGACTCTGGTAGGGAAATACAGAGAAACAGAGAGACTAATTTTGCCTTAAGACCAGACAATGTTATAATCACCCTCCACAGCTTTGGGAAACAGGAGTCTTGGTTTTGCATTTAAATCTGCTTGGCAGTATGCACTGTGTCTCCCAGCCACTTGGTTATTTGTAGAATTTGCTGTATTCAGGGGGTTTGAAATACTTTAAAACAAATTGAGCTGAATGGGCATCTTAAACCATTTCCTGATTGGTGTGTCTTCTAGCCCCTAATGTGCCTTTCTAGGTCTTAGTTATTTCCTTTTCATAAAAAAATAATTGCTCTTAAAAATGTCTGCTTGGATTTCTTTTGTAAAGAGAGCCAAACTGAGGAGCTCTAGGCAGATTAACTGGACTGCTTCGTTTAGTAGGCTCTCTGAGCTTTGAAGAATGCTTCAAAAGTATGGAATAAAGCTCTTTTTCTCCCTATTTTTGCATGGGCTAACAACTTCCCAGTCTTTTAATTTGCTATCCTGTTGCATTAGAGTTCATTATCTTTGTGTTTCAGTTTAGTAATTCTGTCTGAGTTCCTATCCTTTCTCTCTTCTGAGTCCCTGCCGAACACTGCAATACAAGTAACACAGCAGAAGCTTGTATACGGACAGAAGATATAATGAGAATAACACTTCTTGTGGGAATTAAATGCTGCATCACAGGGTTTCATTTGTAAATATCTGCAATGGAAAAGTATGTTTTAAAGTGCATTCAGATTCACTGTTTGGAGTTCTTCTCTTTTGTACTGTGCCTGCACTCTTCATATTACAAAACAAGGGATGCAGTTCAGGCTAGATTGAGGGCTAGATATGTAAATTTGGAGAGAACAAGGCCAGAAAATGGTTTTAAGGCATAGTAAAGACAAAAATGACTTTAAATGTACAACAGAAGCACAAAACAATTTGTGCAAATATTGGCTGACAATAGCTTTATAAATGAGAAATTCAGAGAACAAAGACTGCAAGTGACTTATTCAATGTTGTTTGGCCAGATGGTGGCAAAATGCAGGTCTTCAAATGACAGTTCCCATGTGCTGACTTCTCAAGGAGATAATCACATTGGCTGTGAACACACAGATTGTTTTGTGAGTGGAAAATCTGACCTGTCTTGTACCAGTCCAGAAGTCTTTTACAACATAATCCACGGTGGGGAGAATGGATATGGATAGTTCACACATGGAGCTGCTATTCAGTGAAAAGCTAGCTGTTTTCATAACTGAGAGAAAAAAAATGTATTGTGTGGAAAAAATTAGACTGGCTCTTGTGTAAGATTTATTCCCTTTGGCCTAGAAAAGATCTTCCATAAACTTCTTCGCTTTTTTTTAACAGGAAAATTGGGAAAAGCTTAAAATGCCAATGTAGGTATTTTTTTCTCTTAAAAAGAAGGAATGCAAAGAAAGGTAATCTTGATGTTCAAAGAGATCTTGTCAGTTCTGTTGACGTCAGAATCAAAAGAAGTTGATAATTATCTGAAGAAAACACATTTCTCTTAGTTACTTTCTTTTTTGTGAAAAATTTCTCAGGTTAATCACAGCAGCAGATCTGCAGGAGTATGTACCCTGCACCTTCACTTCTGCAGCACATTGTCTACCAAGATTCATACAGGCAATTATAGCATTATACCTTCTCTGGCATGACTAAACTTGTGTTGGATAGACTGCAAAGAGAAAAACCTAGTAGTTATCTTAAACCTATATTTCTTGTACAGTATAATTATACCAAAGGCGTGGGTTGGCTTTTTGCTATCTATAGGTTACGTTTGGCCAAGCTGCGTTTCATTTAAGGGGGACTATTACAGGTGCTGAAGGTGAACAGGTGAATTGTGAGTGCATTTCACTTCTGCATGATTAGTGTTTATTTAAGACAAATAAGCCTCTGCATTATTATTAAATGAGTTCTTCAGCCAGAATGGGTTCTATTCCGTGGAGCATTTGTCCTGATTTAATCTGTACACCACTTCTGCAAGACTGTTATCTTGTGAAGCCACTGGAGGACTCCTCGATGACAGTTTAATTTCTAACTGAATTGCCATCAAGATCAATTCTGAAAAACATCAAGATGATAAAAGAAATCAAAAGGCCTTGCTGCAAATGAAACAGAGAATATTTTTTTTATAAGGAACAAAAGAAGTCCCAATACAGTACTACTTTTTGGATTCTCTTTAAAATTTCCTTCAGAATGCAATAGCATAACCCTTTCTACAACTTCCTTTGGCTGGGATCATACAGTGAGATTCAGACAATGACATCTTCAATTCTGCTCAACAGGATTTATCCACAGAATAGTGCACAGCAACATTTATTCATTTATTATGTTCCATTTCATAGACTTTTTTAAGGTCTTGTAGCTTAAAAAGCCATGCTTTTTGCCAATTATGTTTCCTTCAAAGCTGCATCCACTAAAAGAAAAAGGAGCTTGGAAATGCTAGAAATTCAAAATTTCTCACATACTAATTTGCTCTCCTTTGGATTTTTCATAAAGAAAAATCAGGCAGAAAATTTCTGTGCCTTAGTTTCTCAGCTGGAGAAGGAAGGGAAAAAAAGAAGCTGTGATAACTCCCACATATGTTGGGAGGATACACACATTTGATAGGCTTGAATGGAAAGCTTTACATGAGAATATTTGCAATAACCAGTGCTTTTATTTTTTCTGGCCTCTCATGAAAAGAAACACAGGGTTAATTCTGGAAGCTAATTCTTGGAGCTATGCTGTTGTATAAATCTAACCTTGGCATTATTCAGGGCTATATTCTAGAAAACACCACTTCTTTTCCTCTCCACACCCCCCCCCCCCCGC
>VZTN01036301.1:75168-116202 GCA_013400515.1 Erpornis zantholeuca | reverse complement strand
AAACAAATTATTCAAATGCTTAATCACAATTATCTTTAACATGCTCGGCTAAACTTGAAATTTCAGATAGTTATTTATAGTGGTTCTGTGTCCTATAGCTGAAGCCAGAACTCTGCTTTTTCCACTGTCCTCCTGGACCAGTATGTCCATATTTTGTTATGTATATGCCATTAGTGGTAATGCAGGAATATTCAAACAATCATCAGTATAAAAGATGCCAGGCAGAAGGCTGTCCTGCAGATGTTCACAGGAGCAGATAGTTGGCCAGAAAAGGGCACTATATCAAAAATACTTGCAGCATTTATGTACTTGCTACATTAAATTACAGCTCTTTCTGGATTTCAAAGGGGCTTTTTTAGGATTAAATGCTTTTGAAGGCAGAGACAATGTGATCTCTCTTGAAAGTGTGTTGGGGTGAAAAAACCCTCAGTGGGCTGAAGAGACTTGGCTGAAATTGGCCTCTCAGCTGAAGTATTTATTGCAGTGTGATTTTAAACACATACTGTACCATGCCTAAAGAGCAATATGACCCTGCAAACCAGATCAAACTTTGTTTATTGGAGCTGTATTTGTTACAGAGAGGGAACACCAATTAGGCTGATTATGTCTATTCTAAACACAAAACAAAATAATAACCAGTGTGAAGTGCACAGAAATATAACGGTGCTTGAAAATATCCTTTAATTGCACTGTTCTTCTCTATGTTGTGGTTGCTCACGAATTACAGTTGAAGATTCTGTTTTTAACAGTAAATAACAGATGCTTCACTTCAACTAAACTGTTTTTCAGGACTCTAGGGGAAATATGACCCAAAAGAGTACAGTTATAGAAGATGGAACCTGCCAAGGCCAGGAAAAAACATTTAGCTAAACCTTCTTTTCTAAACTGACTTTCCTTCTTCTTGACATATGGTGACAGGAAAATTTGTTCAAAGGAATACAAGCAAAACAATTAAAATGGTTCATAAAAATTCCTAAGTATTGAATTATGGGTTATCTGAAGATTTGTACACACAGTCTTGGCTGGTACATTCAGAGTATCTCATGGACTAGCCATGTTTCAGGAAGGATAATCCTCATGTGCCCATGTGAAGGTGAAAGGAAAGACAAGATGTGTTTCCCTAATTTAGGAATAAATGAGAAGCACTAGAGATCAAGCTCTGGTTTGAATCTGGTTCATAAGAAATAGCTGCAAGGAGATGTTCTATCTCATGCTTTTCTCCAAGAGCAGAGCAGAATTCAGCAATGCAGCACAACATTCTCTTAACCAGGCAACAGGGTCATTCCTCCTTGCCTCAGCTGACTGCAGCCTCATTGCCCAGATCACCTGTCAGGAGACCATTCTTTCCAGTGCCTTTCTGCAGCACCCATTCGAACACAGATGAACACAGGGAATGCTACTATAGGTCTTGGGAATAATGAAAAGAATATTTTTGTTACTGAAACAGTAATGCTATAATCCTGGCCAAGATTGTGTTGTTACTGTGGTTGCTCTGTCATAAAGTTCTGTCTTACAGCAGTCTGTAACTAAAGGGCTGAGATAAACACAGAATCATATTCTACCAACCAGGTTTTTTGTGGTAGACAGCCACAAAACACACATAGTCAAGGCTCAGCATTTCATCCCTCTGCCCATCTATATCCCTAATGAGATATTCTGGTAAATGTACATGCTGGCTTAGCCTTTGATACTGAAACAAAGTATTGGATACTGAAGGAACCGAAATCTTGACTACTTCTGCTGAGTGAGATATTTTTGCTGAGAATGAGCCTTGGTCATCCCCCCAAAAATGTGGTGTGTCAGGCCTCAGTATTTAGAGAATGTTGGATGTTTGGAACTGAAGTTTTTGTTGAACTAGAAATGGTGTAATTTTAAGTGCAGCCAGGCACACAGGTCTTTTCTAAAATACATTTACCAAAAGCAATGACCAGTTAGGCACAGCAGTAAAAGTTACTATTCAATGCTTCTTGGTATTTATTCACAATACAGAATTAAATTCTTCCTATTAACTGAAGAATTGCTGCAAAGAGATGCACAAAGAGTCTAGAAATCCCTTAAGAAACATTTACACAGGAGGTGATGATAAACAAACAAGACCTAATATCTAGCACAATGCTTTTATAGGACAAGACTTATTAACAGCTTTGAATTTTTGCTCTGCCTGTCAGGAGAATCCTTTATCCTCAAACCTCTCATTGCAGATTTACTGTAAAATGTAGCTCTCTATTTTTAATCAGAGTATGAGGGATGAAGGGAATCATATATCCAAAAGTATTAGTAAGTAATACTCAACATCTCTGAAGGCACATTTATTGAATACTTCAATTTGGCTGTGAACTTAAATGGCTATCTCTGTTTTGGTGTTGACATGCCACGAAATTATTCTCACACGCTGATCCAGGCTTATTCATTGTCTGCCAGGAACTGAATATTATACTCCTTTCACATGGGCAGCAAAGGCAATTTTTTTTCCTGTTACAACTCGTAGATAAGTCAAAAGACAATGTATTATTTAGGAACGTGGTACAGCCAGTTCTGCTCTCAGCATGGCAGCTGATAACACTGTAAACACTGTGCATGTGCCTCTGCACTAGGAAATGCACCAGTGACTGCACCAGACCACTGGGAACGTTTAAATAGGACCTCATTTTCGGAAAGGGAACACTCAACACTCCCTGAAACTCAAAGTTTCAGGTGTTTAGAAAGGAGACAGCTAAAATAAATAAGACATTTCTAAAAAGTGTATGTTTCATTCTTTTAGAAGAAAGTTAAGAAATTTTCAGTCTTTGCCAAGAATTTTAAGACTCATTTTGAAGGCTGCTGTGTATGAGTAAGTGCAGTAGTAAAATGAGAATTATTGGTATGATTTTCTTTTAAAACTGTGTTTTGACATGTAGACACATGTAGACATAAATTCTATCATTAGCAGGTCATATTTCCGAGTTTTAAAGACTTTCCAAGATTTTTCTTAGATTTTAGATAGAGTAGGACATATGTTCTAAATATAGTAGGACAAATATAGTCTTACTATCTTTAACATATAGTAGGACTATATGTTTTAATATAATTCATTTGTTAAATAAAGGGAACTAGAATTCTTAACTTTAATAAGCTTAGTGAATTCCTGGGATCCATTTAAGATTTTTTTTATGAAAGCTCTTAGCCGTGCTTGTTTCTTGTGACATAGCTGATTGACATCACTGCACTAAATGGGAGGTGGAAATTGAGCCTTTTTAGGTAGCACATGGTTGGTTTTGATAGTGTATATTACTATATGTTTTAGCAACAATTTGCAAGTGTTGCATAAGCCATACATATTCCTGGAATAAATCAACTGCTAGTTATCTCTGAAGACACATCCTAATCTTTTCTCTAAAAACAGAGTGACAGATTATATTTTTTATGTTAAATTTTAACTGAAAAAGAAAAGCGCAGATCTGATGCTATTGCTGTGAGGAGATGGGGGAAATGATGGAAATTCCAGTTATTATGGAGACAAAGATTGATTTTTCCAGAAGAAGTTTCATTTCTACCCTTTTTTATAAATTGTCTTTGTTTTATTCCCTTATATGCTAAGAGTCCTGGTCACTGTTATGAGAACTTCACAATATTAATTATGGAGAGTGCAATAAATAATTGAAATATGGTATAATATGTGGGCAGTAATATATAGATTGGCTGTACAGATCTTGAGTACTGTCTTCTGTCCTAACACTGTAATGCATTATGGTAAAGCAAATGGTAAATGTATTGGTGTGAGTTCTTTCTGATTTATGTTACTTTTATGTATCTTGAACAGAGAGGATGATAGATTTATTTATGTTTTGAAAACAAACTGTGGGTAAGTTAGTCTATACCACATAAAGCAAAGCATTTATCTCTAGGATACGACTGAGTTGATTGACCTCAGAGTTTAGAGTTGCATCTCCTGAGCTAATGATAGGAACTGCAGCCTATTTCACAGAGGGAGAGGGGACACAAACAGTCTATGTGAATAACATTCGATCCACCCAAATAGATTCAGAAATCACATGCACCTCTCCATTAGTTTCTGAATGCCTCCAGTTCAATTAAATATATTATCTGCTGGATAATCATTTTATGATGAAAATTTGGCAAAAAAAGCACACTCAGCTTAGGACTATTATTTGCTTGATCATGCTGTTTTTGACTATTCTCTCTTGAGAAGGTTTATCTATTCAGCAACTTGTAGTTTACATAGGGAATGCCAGTATAGTCACTGTGACCATTCATATATTTTTAATTCCCTGCAAGGACTTTATTTTGATAACGTGAATAACTTTAGTTGTTTAGGTTAACTGAGCTAGCACTGTGCTTTGGATTTGACCAACAGTGGTAGATCTGGTTCCCTGAAGCACTGGGGAATCACACAGAAGAGTTTCAAACTGCCCCAGGATGGAGCCTGAGGTATGTTTGTATCAGCTGAACACGAAGGGCTGCTGTGAGACCAGTGCCCCTCTTCCGTGCTTATAGCTGTGGTTGCAGCATTTCCCTGGCTTCACCCCTTTTTTCTGTAATTGATGACCCACCAACACACTCCAATAAATCTCTTCAGAGACAGTCATATAATGTTTGTACTTGTAATGCAGTTTCCCTTGGCTTTGTGAGATGAACCCTCTGAACTAGCTTGAAAAATACCGTATTTTTCTTCTAAAGAATCATGGGGATAGGATAGATGCAGCTCAGAATTGCTGTTCAGGCACAGCTACCAGCATCCTGGGGGACTACACCAACCAAGCTGATGTCATTAGCCACAGCTCCATAACTTTTCTCAGAAAACTCATCTGCTAGAATCCATACAAGTGTCAATTGTCATGAATTACTACCACCTTTAAATACAATTACTTAGAAAAATTACTTAAGACTAAAAAGACAAGTGCTGGTAGCTAAGAACAAAAATCTATACTGAGGTGTAATAAATTATCAATACAATTAAAAATCTTCACTAGAAGGAGAAATCAGAGCCTCAAGATACTTTTGTAATTAAAAATGTCTATTTAAAATTTTATCTCAGTTTGACCCCCTCATAATTTACGATGTATATTCCAATGTCAAGAAATTAAGTGGAAATTATCAACCTAATAGCTTTATAGTAAGAAAATCTGCCTCCTGACTACAAAACCAATTCATTTTCTTGGTAAAAATGTCTGGCAGATTTGATGGGATTCTGAGGAAATCCTCAGAGATGGGCATTTCAAATCAATAATGATGCTCTACTTTCAGTGTCTTTGGTGAAATCTATTGTACAAGACACTAGAGAAAGAAGCACATACATTGAACAGTATAAACAGTTAATATGAGAGTCAGCCCCTCACTTGTGTTCTTGGGGGGCTTTGCACCTCTGGGTAGCACTAAGTAGGAGAAGAAATACCACTGCATCCAATTCAATTGCTTGTTAGTGAGAGCACTTGGCAATCTTCATTTAAGAATTCCCCAGAGAGCCAAACCAGGAGGGGAATCTAGTAACCCAAGCTCTTAGACTGCATATGTGACTACTGCCCCCAGCCTTTTCCCTTACTGCATTCTCAGAATTATTCCTTATCTCCTGCTATAGGAACCAAGACTGATTTGGTCCCCAAATTCTAAAGAGAATGCTTTTCTCACCCGTGTTTCCATCGCCACATAGAAAAACTCTTGCTGACTGACAGTGAAAAAGTGACAAATCTCAGAAAGATGACTGATAGTGCCAGAGTGTATTCAAACTGTAATGGCCTTGATTGACATTATGGGACATGAGACATGGCATGAAGAAGAATCAAACTGTCACAGAAATAGAAAGCCTCCACACTGTATATGGATGCCTGTGTTTTATGTTTATCCAGTGCACTTGTAGACAAGTCCTTATTTTGTCCGCAAGTTGTATCTATGCTCTTTGTAACAGCCCCAATTTGGTTATCTTCAGCTGCTTTTTTATAGCAACAGTCTGACATGAAGGCTTGTAATCAGACATCATTCTATAAACAAGGAAAACATATGGTATATATAGAATAAATGACAAGGAATTGTGAATTGTGGGCCTATCTCAATACTGAGGTTTTCTGTGGTGATCTTGCAAATCACAGCAGGGAGTTCTGAATGAATTGTGAAGTAACCAGAATCAGTAACCAGCATGAGTATACTCATTATTAGAAGTCAGGTTTCAAAAAAGCACACTTGGAAGGACACTGCATTTAAATCAGATTCTTTTCACTCCAGTTTTCTATTTCCCTCTCTCTTGTCATTTAACCTTCCTTGTCATTCTCTGCTCCCTGTGAATACCAGTTACTATGAAGAAATTTAAAAAATAATATAATGAAAAATATATAAAATAATGTGTAATAAATTAATGCCTGAATAAGGCACCAGTGGAGGTAGATTTTTTCCAGTATACTCACATTATAAACTGAAATACGTGATTCATTACATGTTTGTGTAATAACTACAGATTTTAAGATGAGGGCAAAATCTGGCTTTATAGCTCTTTCTTCAGCAGTGAGGAGGACACTACTAACATTTATTCACAGGGTTCAAAAGGAGCAGTAGTGAAACAAACCCTTAGGAAAAAAGGATGTGTCTGACCTAGGTCTAAACTCATAACAAAGTTAGGAAGAACCTTTTCCTTGTGGTCTGGAGCTTCTAACAGGTAGAAGCTGTTAGAATACTTCCTTTGTGCCTGTTAAAGCTCACAGAAAGCACACACGTAAGCATTAGAAAATTGTAAGAACGTAGTGATTGATCCCTAGGAATCCCATTCCATTTTGCTGGCTGCTGCTGTACAGACAGGACTTACCTGATCTGCAGCCAGGTGAGCATTGGTGTTGTGCCCCCCCCAAACACCCAGACTGTGAAGAACACGATCAGCAGAGCTGTGGTGAACATCATCTGCTTGGGCTGCGAGTCTGTGTCTCGAATGGCCAATGCAAATGCAATAGCACCACGTAAACCTGAGAAAACACAAGCATGATGAACTCAATAGGATGGAGGAACAGAAGTTTAGTGTTTTCAGTGCAAACCCAGTTCCAAGGGCAGAGGAAATTTTCAGATCATAATCCTGCTTATAAAATACTAAATTGTGCTAACTGAAAGGGTGGAATTTAATGCAGAAACTTTCCAAAAGTGAACAATGAAAGTACTCTGATATTCACATAATAATCACGTTTGCTTTATGTCCACTGAATTCTTTGTCTTGAATAATTGTAAATTCAGTAGTAATCTGAATTTATATGCAGATTGAAAAAGAAATCTATATCTTGTTTTAAGGAGGACTACTCATGAAGTCAGAAGCAAGTGAAAAAGAGGATTGGCATTAAAATCCCTACCCAAGTATGCTACTCATTTCTTCCTTGAAAATATAACTATTTTTTAAAACACCTTTAGAATAATTTAATGTTCTAAGATTAGTCAGAAAAAACATGACTTAAAAACAGTGAATAGTTTTTCAAAGGTGATTTTAAATATCTAAAAAGGGATGCAGAATAAATCAATGTACTTGAAACATTATATTAGTTTTAGAATTATACACCTACAGAGACTGAATAAACAAGAAACTACAAAGGAGGCAAAAACAGCTAAATGAGTTTTTTTAAAAACCCCATAGGTAGTAATAAGGTGACTAAATAGGTCTTCACAGAATGGCATGTTTAAAAATTAAGGGGGGAAAAGCCTGATAGTGCCTGTAGCCCTCAGGATGCATAATGCAAATAATACTCTATATTTTCCAATGCCTTTCATTTATCTATTCAAATGCACTTTATTGTTTTCTAAAAAAAATCACAAAATAAGTGTAGAGAGCAAAGTCATTATGTGTATACAATACACACGAATCCAAAAAGTACTTTGCAAGTATTGAGAGAGTAAATCTAGTAATCAAATCTCTTGTAAGGCACTGATGACATATGCAGAATCATTTAATTAACTGCTAAATGCAGCTATTTTTGGCCTAGAACTCCAAAGCTCTTCAAGATGACATAGCTAGAATGGGAATTATTTGGTAGAGGAGATGGGTAGTTTATCCAGGGAACAGCTCAAAGCCCTTTCTGCAAGGAAGAAGCAGATTGGAGTTGCACTATCTGAAACTACTCCGTGGCAGCAGGTTCAAAACACTGCAGGCAGACATTGGGCTTGTCCCTGGCTTTGCTTTTGTGTAAAAGATTTCTCTGAGGATGCAGATGCTTTACAATTTTCTTACAGGGAAAAAATATCAGCTCATTTTCAACTTGTATCTGAGGAGAGAATGGTCCACTATTGAAATGGTCTTTATTTCAGTGGTTGTGGTGGTAATCTGGATGATAAAACCAGCTACATTTACTGGAAAACAGTGCTGCTTTCCACAATTGCATCACACCTTCAATTTTAAAACTCGAACATCTTTTGGTAAGAGGTGTGTATATATATATATGTGTGTGTATCTATAGCTATATCATCTATATCTATCTATATCATCTATAGCTATATAAGTTAATCAATATGTCTCTACTTTTTGAGCACCAGAATTTCTGTTTCTTCAGTTTACAGAAATGGGGAGTGACTTCACTGTGTTTTTCATTTATAAAAGACTCAACATGGTCTATAAGAGATAATTCAGTTTCAACTAAAGACATGCCTGAATTAAAATAAATAATCAAACTAAGCATTTGCTCTCAAGTAAAGCAGTGGGAAGCAGATGAAAAAAAGACACCTAAAATGTAAATACTCAGTGAGAAGCAAGGAATACTACTCTTTATATATATATATATCTCAAAATACTTTCCCAGTAATAATACAAATGAAGGAAGGGAATTTTAACAACCTCAGAAAATGCTGAGATACTGAAATAGACTGAAGTTCAGATTAGATTTTCTGTAAAACTTCTTTACATCTCTACATTTTTTGGAAAGGTTCCCATTGACCCTTCTCACCTCTGTGTCTGTATGAGTGTGCAGATGTAAATGCCTGCACAACAGCTGTCTGTACACTGGCACTCTTTGGTTTAATTCTGCATTTGTGTTCATCCTTTTCAGACTCCACTGCTGCTGTAATGCCTTACATTAGCAGCCACCACCCCTGTAGCACTGTGTCCCACAAGCCTCTCTTGCCTATTTATGTGTTGTAGAGAAGAGGAAAGCAGAGTAAAAAGTAAATAAAGATGTTGGAAGAAGAGTGGAAGGTGCTATAAAGTCTAAGACCTTAAAATGTTTCTTTTTCACAGCAGCAGAGACTGCTGGACTGTTCACTTTAGCTGATGTTCAACTTAATTTGAGAAGCTCAGGCTTAATTTGTTCTTATATAAAGGATTAATCAAGTTTTCATTTGCAATGGAATGTTATTAGGAATCATGATTAAAAACAGTTGTGCAAGTGAATCCACCCTCTGTAATGTATTGTTAGAGGAGTGGAAGAAGAAGAGAAAGAATGTGATAAATCAAAATGCTACATAATCCACCTCCAAGCCTAACTCTTCCACCTTTTCTCAACTGTATTGATACTCATCAAAAAGCAGAACTTAATGACTTCAGGAGAGTTCTTTGCAGAGTAAGGTATAATCAAATGCTAATCAACAGTGTACTTCCCTTAATTGCTTTTCTCAGCAATTTTTCTCAGCAATCGTTTTGGTGATTGTGGCAGTAAAGCAAGCAGTAAATGTTTGGTGGATTTGGTAATGATAGCATAGAAAACAAAACTTACCCCAAATGCATTGTTTTCTACATCTGAACCTGTGGTGCTGTGGTGAATGATGCCCATTTTTCCCTGTGATCAACTCAACCTGATGCTGTACCAGAACAATGAAGGTGGTAAAACATACACAGAGATGGTGGATGCCCATCCCTGGAAACACTCGAGGTCAGGTAGGATGGGGCTCTGAGCAACCCAATCTAGCTGAAGATACCCCTGCTCATTGCAGGGGGTTGGACTAGATAAGCTTTAAAGGTTCCCTCCAACGCAGGCTGTTCTGTGACTATTTCTACTGATATTTTGTAGATAATATTTTCATTCAAACTCAAATTCAATGTCTCGTTTACTCATCAGAAATGTGTCTCTCTTCTGGCAGTCACTGTCCTCTCTGTTTATGACTATATGCAGCATGATCAGTTTATAGCACTAAGGATGTTACTGGTAACTAAACATAAATCTTGGTGCATCCTAAAAAATAGAATTACACAGAAAATCTGTGTATCCTTTGTTTTGTGAAGTGTGCAGCTGCTGGCAGTGTGAGAGACTGTCTTTATTACTATAATTGCCGATTATGCCATTATTTTATTATAGTATAAAGACAGTTGTCTCTACAAAATAGAGGGATTTTTTCTTTGAAATAGTTAAAAATTACTTTACTGAGGATTTTAACATTTACATTTTAGAAGCCTATACTGTTTCAGTTCTCGGCTGCCAGATTGTCCTGGAAAGCTAATGTGTGTGAGTTCGCACGTTCAGCTGCTGGCTGCAGGCTACTTTCTGCTCCTGTTCCACGGAGAATGAAATTTGACTGCAGAAAACGAGGACAGAAAAGTTAAAGAATGAGAGAGATTTCAGAAGGTTTTCCATTCTATACTCAAGCTGATGAAAACAAAAAGCCAAAATGGAGCCCAGAAACTAGATACCAAATAGTATGAAGCTATTTTTCATGCTGTTGTCTAGTTGGCCACCTGCTAGGCTTACTAGAGGGGTCTACAGATACAAGTTACCAGTGGAACAATCGCAGGGGAGCAGGCAGGCTGAAAGGCTGATGTGTCATCATCCCTCACTCCAGTCTCACTGGAATTAGCTGACATTTTCAGTGGCAGCTTTTAGCAGAAGGATTGAATAGGTATAGAAATGAACTGCTGTGTTGCTCTCTGGAGAGTTGGAATTACATAGGCATAAATGAGGCCCCCTGATGTGGAGTACTCCTGATGAGGAAGCTTGAAATGTGGCACATTGTATTCCACTTGTTATCTGGCTAAACTGATCGCTGTACATCAAGGCTGTCAATCAAGAACTTGTATCCATAAAAATGTGGAATGAATTTTTGCATAAAAAGAAGGAAAATGAAGCAAAAAAGGTGCTGAGTTTCTAATTTTAGAAAATTATATCATCACTAGCATTGGGGGATCTGCATTTCTATCTTTTACTGAACAGATATTCTTAGCTTATAAGTGAGTTTTTCCTAACTGCATCAGAAAGGCAAGTGGAAATATTTCTAGCTTGTACAAGCTAAAAAATATGGAATCCAGATGAGCTTTAACATTTCAGGGAATGATGTGCAAATCAGACTAGAACATGGCTCCCTCTTCTGGATTTTTAATTTTTTTTTACTATTTTACAAGGTTAACAAAATCGATAAAATTAAATATCAAGGTGGAATACATATGAAAAAGTCTGTGGAATTAAAATGTTCTAGTCTCATGTTTCCCAATAAAACTGTTCTTGAATTTTAAGGAGTTGCCAGTGACCATGCCTGATCTGAGTATCAGTACTAACATTGTCCCAGTTGGACATTTATTTGCTGCTATGTAAAATACTCTCAGGTATGCTACAGGTGCCTCTAAAACAGCACCACATAGAAACATGGTATTCTCAAATTGTCATGGAAGTGTAGACAGATGGGGGGACAATGCACTGAAAGACAATGGCTTCATGGGCAGTGGGTTTCCAAAACATAATTAAAATAGGTCAGGAGCACAGTGAGGTTGATCAGAATGCATCCATTTTCTTCAATACTGTGAAGAGATGACCTTGAGTTTTAAGATAATGAATTCTTTGTGATAGATGTGGTTTTTCTAGTGATAGATGACTACTTTTTTCAGTCATTAAATGTGGACAGGAAAAATACCAAAAATACCAAAATAGCTCTTACCTGAAAACATCATCATGTGCTGAAAGTTCCTGGGAATCTTTTGTTTTCGACCCAAATTCAAAAGGAAAGAAAGTGGGTATATGTTGGAAGCTCTTGCTACAAAAACTGCCACCTAAAATGTAAGATGTTTAGGAAAATAGTGGACAAACCATGGACAAAACCAGAGTTAACACAAATATTTCTCTAAAATTATTTTGAAAGTGAAATTAAACAAATACGATGTTATCTTATTTTGTGTTTTACATGCCATGTCCTTCTGCTTCCAATAAAACTATGCAGTGGCAGAGATTTGCCTTCCCCAGACATCCTGGTTTTATATTCATCATAATATATCTCATTTCAATCACTCTACTTCTACTCATCACATTTGTGTCACATGTGACTTCATCTTCAGCCCTTCAGGAAAATGCCCATCATCAATAGCAGAGATAGCATTATCTCCTAGAACAGCAATTTTCAGAGAATAAATGTGCTTTTGGACCTGATTATTACTTCTTTGTTTCCTGGCGATTCATATTGTCTCTATCCAGCACTTTTTGTTTTTCCTTCCTCTTCTCTGTGGAGGTTCTTCTGATGAAGTTCTTTTTCACTTCTCCGTGAAACTATCACAAAAGTTGCCTTAATTAGAAACATGAGGCCATTATAAGATTCAAAGAAAGGCAGTCAGACCTCCTTATAAATGCTTTTTGTAGCATGTTTTTGCCCTTCCCTTGTGTTGTGGCTCCCAGGGCTCAGTTATGATGCTCCCAGCCTGAGACAGGCTGTGGGCTGGAGGACAGATGCAGTGTTTGAGAGGCGATGTCTGTGGCCCATCAGCTGCACCAAGAGCTCCCCAAAGCTCCATGGCTTGGGAGAACTGGCACTAGGTGCATCCAGTTCTCCTGCCCTGTGCTCAGGAAGCCCTCCTGCAGGCTGCTGGCTCTCAGGGAAAGGAAGGACAGAGCCAGGTCCCTGCACTGCTCTGCAGCACAGCCCCATCCAGGGCGCTGCTCCTGCTGCCTCCCCGTGCCAGCAGCTCAGGACAGGGTATTGTACTGCCCTGGTGGGGACACAGTGAGCTCTTGGGTCCTCGCTGCCATCCAGCCCAGCCTCTAGCCAAGGGAGCTCTGGGGCAGTCCTGACTATTCACTTGGAAATTGCATGTAAAAAATACTGCACGTCAACAGTATGATCCCAACTTTCAAAGCTATTACAGTTAATTTAAAAGTGATAAGCAGAGGGCTGCTGCTCTGAGCCAAAAAAAAAATTTCATTGGATGAATTGTCAGTGTGAAAAGAATCTATACTGCTGTACAAGTAAGATTTGTTGAGAAACCATGGCAGAATTACAGATACAGGTAGCTTTTCTTGCCAGTCTCTTAGGCATATGATGGTGTAAATAATTCCATATATGCTAGAGATATCAAGTACATAGAAGGAAAGATTTGAGCGAAGCAGAACTGTGTGATTTTTAATGACTTTATATCATTTAAGTAGTTTTGGGGAAGTCCTGGTTATGGTACACATTCGCCTGGAGTCAGCTCTCCAGTTTGTGGATCTCCAATGGCTCCAGACAGGAAAAAGGTTTTGTGTTGCACCTGACCCCACACATGTGTCCTGATACTTATCCCAGTTTCCCACCCCACTTGTAAACCACTGGCAGAAGTTCCCCAGATGGTTTGAAGCTGTTTGCCTGTAGCAGAGGAGCAAAACAGCAACTGTGCAAAGAACATGTACTTACATGCATCGGGGCAATTATTAGGATATCGGTAAAAGATTATTTTACTTGGAATTGACAAAATACTGATTTTCAGTATTCAAGGAACTGATTGGTTTGCTTGTTGACTTTTTTCACATGGAACATTCATTCTTTATATATATATATACAGAGATACATACTTCTTTAAAGCAAAGGATACAAGTGCACCAAATATAAAAAGAGGATTGAAGATGTGATTTTGAAATGTAAATAGTGCGAGCCCCATGTAACAGAAGATGACATTCTCAGCCAAAAAATTCATGAACTCGAACAGCTTAAATGAGAGAGAAAGAACATAATTATGACTCATGTCTCTAACAAACTACTGATTATCCCAGGTTCCCTTGGAATACAGAACTGTTTCGATGAAAGAAACAGAAATTGGTGCTACTTCGAGGGTGGATTTTCAACCCACCTAATTTGCTATACGGTATAAAAAGGTGTCTTCTGTCTTAAAAATCATAGTTGCTTGCATGTTTTTCTCTGATTTGTATATGAAAGTTCAAATAGACAACTGGTAAAATACATAAACAGCAAGAAAGTTGTATGAGCGTCAGTGCAAGGAAGCTGAGGGAATTTAGCTTCATTCCTGTTTACAGGAGTGAGCCTGGGAAAAGGTTCCTGGTTACACAAGTTGCTGTACATAATGCACTCCTGGGTACACTAATGCCTAGAGAGGAAAAAGAAATTCCTTAATCACTTTTAAGAATGGGTCTCTTTAAAATATAGCACAGTCTTTCTTACTACCACAAATATTATCCTGCAGATGGAAACTGTTATTGACTGTATGGATGTCAATATCAATAGTCATTTCAACAAAAACTATTTAAAATATTATTTAAAGGTATTATAAAATAAGCTTAAAATACATGATTAGGGTAGAATTTCTTTTGTGAAAAAACAAGCAAAGCCAAAATATTCATTTGCCTTGAGGGGATGTTCTTGATTGTATTTGCAACTGGTTATATTAAAACAAAATAAATTTTCCTATTTAACTACATCTGGAAAAAAATCAATCATTGCTGCTAAAAAAGCTTTTCAGGATACTGCTATGAGGAGCCACAACTTCATACTTGAATTGTTGGGATGAGATAAAGTGCTCCACAGGTTTTAAAGCTGAATGATATTTTATTTTTCATTTAGGAAATCTCATTCAAGACTCAAAAAAATTTAAAGTAGATGTACTATTGATACATTTTAGAAACAAAATTTCCTTTCTTGTGTCTTTGAAACTTCTGTCAACATACATTTTTTGGAGGAAAACAGATTTTTGCTATATTATTGCTTTTGCTCTGTACTTTTTCTGAGCAATCTTACTCAATTCAAGCTTTTACTCTTGCCTGAAGTGCTTTCATGGCATAGATGGTTTTAAACTTCTCACCCATTGTCTCCCAGCAATCTGATCAAGACACAATCTTCATGGATTTCTTGCGAATCCAGTTTAGTGCATTTTTTCATTTCCCTATAGCTTTACCTCCTTTTACTCACTACATGCATCTTGCTTCATCTTACTTCAAACCTCCAGGCTCATTTGAGTAAATGATTGTTAAAGAGAAAAAAATCCCTCACTCTTGCCTGTGCTTTTCCAGTCCACATGAACGTTTCTCCTTTGCTCCCTGGGTGAATGTGTCGTGTCCCACAGCACAGCCCTGGTGGTTTCCTTGGCCTCTATTCACAGTGGATCTAACACTTTGTAGCCACAGCATCTGTGTCAGATGCATCCAATGCTGGAATAGCATTGCTGGATTTCAATATATTTTTTTTTTTTGCAAGAGCAAATATAATCCAAATCCTTTTCCTTTTTTCTTCTATGAATTTTTTGTGTCTGGGTTTTTGTGCTTGTGTGTGTCTTCCAGAACTGTGCTGGCTTTTTTCCTCTTATCTCTAGTTTCTCTGTATTTTGATCTTTATCAGAGCACTGCTTGCTTGCTACAAGATTAAATCCAGACTAGTTTTTCTTTTTTTTCCTTTGCGAAAATCCATGTGCTATTTCAATAGCTAATTTAGAGCAGGCTCCACTCCTTATTCCAGGCACAACCATGACACAGTCTCATATCAAAGATTCAGCTCCTTAAAATGGTAAAAGTAGCGTGTTAGCTTCATTCAGAATCTTTTGTGTTCCCCACATAGTTTTCTCTCTTTAAAAGTCTATTGCTGACTCGTATGATGCATTTATTCACTGACTGCAATTTATTCAAATTTCTCAACAAGAGTTAGAAAAAAATTAAACAACTGCTTCAGAACTAGTTACTGTCATAAAAGAAGTGATATCTGCATGCTTTTTCCTGAAACATGACACTTGTAGGTATAGCATAAAGATTACCCACTGTTCTCCTGACTTTACTTTTATTCATGGATTTAAGCACAGCATTTTATTTAGTGTTCAGCTTCTGTGTTTTGTTCAACAGTAACACAGAGCCCATGGAGAGATTCCATTTAGCACTTAACTGTCAGTGCTGTGCAGTACAAATCCCTTCAGAGCAAAACAATTTGTTCTAAAGAGATCTTCCAAAAACCGTGTTAAGAAGCAGCTTCCATAGGAGCACTTGCCAAATTGTCATGCCTTTCAGTCAAATGTTTCTGTTGTTATTTTAAGGAGGAGATGTCAAGACCTGTTGATGAGAAGTAGAAAAGTAGGGGGAACAGGCTTTGAACTGGAATTTAAAAATTCCTGGGTGACCCAAGGGGTTGTACCATACACAGCAGCCTCTGGGTGACAACTTTCCTATCTCAGGGGCCATAAGCCAGCTCTGTGCTGTGGTCCATGGTCTGCTTCAATGCCACTCAAAAACTTTTAATATTTTGAATATATGTACCTGCAAGTGGGATTACTTTCCTGGGAAGAAAAAGTTAGGCTTAAAGTCCTGTATACCAAGTGTTTGGAAGCATTTTGTCTATAACCATAAATTCCCTTCCCTTGCCACCCACACAGACAACCAAACTCTTTCTATTTTAAAAGAAATTGGCATAGAGCCCTTATACACCACCATTAGTTTTCCCAAAGCTACCAGAAAACCATTTTAATATACACATAGCAATAAGACATCTTTTTGTTATAAAACTAAAACCCCTCATTTGTAATGTGGCATTTCTAACTCTCCATGAAGTCTATAAATCTGCTTATACTTTTAATGTAAGAGCTGTAATAAATCACCAATGTCAACCCATTGCAGAGTAGAGTATTAATTACAAAAACACCAGTTCATAACTAATCCGGGCAATTGGTTTAGATGTTTAGCTTAGTGAGTTACTGAAAATGGTATTTGCTTTGCTTTGGTACTTTCCTCTGTAAGTACTGGCTATTACAAAAGATTTATATTAAAATTGACATAATATTTATGTATTTAAGAACACATCATTCACTAAATATGCTTTGCTTTTCTATTACTCTCAGCTGCTGTAAGTACCAAGAGGGATGTGTAAAAATTCCATTTTGAGCTGAGACATTCTTCTGGAAAATGCCACTTGCAGTTCAGTTCTCACTGGCAGAGGAAGGAATCAATCCAAGCTATCTGCACCTTAAGCCTTGCTGTAACCACTGAGTTTATCTTACACCAATGTTTTATTTTAGCCCAAGTGAAAAAATTTATATGATATAAAAACTGTATTAGTTTTATCTTTTCAGTGAGATAAGGAAGGCATGGTCTTTTTCCCTCTCCTTTCTTTCCTCTCCCCCCCCATTTTAGTTCCAGCCAATTAGAGCAATAAGCTATGCCAGAATGGCTTTTGCAACTTGATTTATTTTCTAGAGCTACTTATATTTTCACTGAGTGTTACAGAGATTTTCTAGGTAAGTAATTAGTGCACCTGGAAGATGGAATACACTAAGTATCAATCTCATCTGCAATAAAAATAGAATTCCTTAAAGTAGCATCAAAAGGAGAAAATGAACATAATCTGTGCCACATTCCTCTTGTGGCTGTGGAGATTGAAAATGTAAGATTTTTCAAATACTGATATTTTAAGGAACATTTCTCATCTCAAGGGAATAAAGTTAGTATGACAGGACTGGGTAAAAGCAGAATGGCAAACAGCATTCTTTCCTCTTGAGGGAATAAAATTAGTATGGAGGTATTGGGTAGAACCTGAATTACATCCACAACTTCCTTCCAGCAAAATTTAGTGAACTTTAATCATTGATGGCAATATTGCAATCATTGATTTAATATCTGCTGAAGGAATGTCATCCACCTCTTGCAGGTACCTGCAGGCCTTCTGTAGATGCACTGATTTTGCTAAAAACATGGAAAATGCCACCTGTCTGGGGGGTTCACCCTAGGGTGGTATATTCTTGCATCAAAACAGGAAGAGTTTCCATAGTCCAACAGGAGCTAGGAAACTAGGATGCAAAATTGATTATACTTTTAAGAGAGATCTAAAGATGGCAGAGCTATTAAAAACCCAAGATGTCAATGTTAAGTGATGGTTATAAAATTTATTATCTTTAAATAATGGTATTTAATTAGATCACAGATATAAAAAATATTTCATGAAGTCAAGGATATTGATAAATTAATAATTGATGAAAATTGCTTTTCCTTAGCTCTTTTGAATTAAAATGCAGTGAGAATTCAAACTACCATAATTTTCCTGAGATTATAGAAGCCTTTATTATAGCCTAATTGCTTTATTTAATTTCTTTTCTGATTAGAGGTTTCAAAATTGGAAAAAAGTTTGGATTTAAACCTCTTGCTTGAAATCTTATACAGCTGTAATGAATCTTCACAGCATAGAGTTATAATGCTCATTTCTGAATAACATGTTTAGATGAAAGGATCAGCAAAAGTAACTCAAATTCATGATAGAATATAAACTTGTTTATGGTGCAAATTTTGATATGCAAGAATATTTGACTCTAAACTTGCAAACACTCTAGCAAAGAGAAATTTTTACAAGATCTTTAATGTCCTGGGGAAAACCTCTGGCCTTTTTTATCAGTCAGCTTTGCTACTGAATTAAATGAATTTCACCCCAACAGATTTATCGAAGGCACACAATAACTTTCTATTTCCCTATAGATCTGGGAGGTTTAAAGGATTCATAAGGCCTGAGGAAGAACTAGGAAAGGGAAAAGATATAAAAGAAAACAGTAGCACCCAGGGGAAGGAAAGACCAGCAATATTTTGCCTTTCCATGGTATGGCTTCCTCTTTCTTGCATAATCTACTCCCCATCACCAAAGTTCAGCTTGGGAGAAGCTGCATAAACTACTGTCACAGAATACACTTCTGACCACCACCAGCAAAGCAAAACTGTTGGCTTCAGATATAAAGGCAAATCCTACTATTAAAATTATCACAGGTCTTGAATAGCGTTGCTTAAAAAAAGAAGTTTAAACCAAAAATGTTGAAGATTAGGCAGCCAAATGAGAATTCAGCATTTAAATTAAATGTTGCCTTCAATAAAATTTGGATCTAGCTCTAGATCATTAGTCTCACTAAATTGCTTAGGAAAGGGGATTTCTGCAAAGTTGTTTTTTTTTCAAACATGGCACTGTTTGTAAGAGAGGGAAGCATTTTAGATCAGTATCTCCTTTTCCTGCAGCACAACCAACTTTTGCTATTAAATGGTATCTAAAAATAACCCCGGAGTGACCCCTGGATGGAAGATGTCACCCAAAGAGAGGGGATGCTGCTCCCACAGCTTGTCAGCTGAGTTTGGTTCACAAACTAGAAACAACCATTTCCAAAGTGCTTATTTATGTTAAATTCCTGAACTGAGATGTTGCAGGCACAAAGGAAGGAGCACTCCAGAGCTCTGTTGTATCAAGATTATGTGCTCAGGGATCCCTGCAGTTCAAACTTGCTAGGTTTATTTTAGTAGGACTGTTTTCTGCAAGGATTAAGAAAGGGTTCTGCTCCAGATGGGACATAATGGAGTGCAGCTGGAAGATTGTTTGAAGGTATATAAAGAACTTTTGACTCGTTGGCAAATAGTGGTAGTACTGGAATAACTGTGTTTGGGGTGAATTTGGAAATTTTTGGGAACATTGATGCCTCTTCCATTCCGTAATAGAGGCAATGGTGGTAATGGAAAATGAAGAGGCTTTTAACAGCCTGTGCTGTCCATGATTAAGCAAATACTCTTATGAAGCTGAAATCGGGGAATAGACTCTGTGGAGAAGAAAAAGAATAAAAAAATTCAAGACAGTAGTAACACCACTGAAAAAGGAGCTAAAGGACATATTCTGAACAACTTGAATGGTACTTTCTTGGAAGGTTCTTTCTGGAGTGGCAAATCACTGATCATAAGGAGGTGGGGACATAAACAGAGTTAAGGGCTATGTAGGGAAAATGGTTAAAAAATATGCAAAAGAAACAATTTGTGTCTTTGGCAAAGCAAATTCAGATAACAAAGGAGACCTAGTTGCTATAAAACATAACTGTTCTTTTTCTGATCAAAGACAAATACGAATGTTATCAATGTAATATAGTTATCTTTAAAATGGTGATGAGCTAATAGATCCTTTGCATTTCTGCATTTATATTAGAATTAGAAGAACTGCTGCTGATTTTTCAAAATTAAAACACAAAATCAATCTCATCTTTTCATTTACCTCAGGTGTGTTTTTATTTTATCTGTGACCTGCCTCCACAGGCCTAACCTCTTGCAATCAATTCAGCTTCTAAGGCAGACAAATGCAATTTATTTAAATTTGCTGGGAGGAAATGTATCTAATACTAATTCTTGAACTGTGTTCTTAAAAATAGTTTCCTTCCTTGCCAAGTTTTGGATCTCAAAATTCAGTTAGTCTTTGACATATTAGGAATTAGTGACTTATATGGGGGCCTTTAACCAACCAGGAATGAAACCAAAATGTTCTCATGAAGTCTGTGATGCCTTTTCTTCATGACTATTGAGATATCAATTTCACTCCAAATCTGAAACTACAGGACAAATACTTGCCCTCTTTGCATCTGTTCTATAGAAATTATTTTGGAGCTTCTAGCTACCAATATTGATGTTTCCCTTCAAAGTCTGTAAACTAATTCTGTGGAAAAATAAAGCTGTAGAGCTAAAAATAGGAATAACTCTATTTTATCTTAAACCAGACAACAGTAGCAGTATTCACATGCATTTCTCTGATGCCATGTTGTTTTGTTTTTATTCAGGGGCTAATATAAAACAAAAGAGATTTACTACATAACTTGTCTAGTTTCTGTGCTGCAGTTACTTGTTGAGGGCTTTCCATACATACCCTGCTTTGTTTACAGAGGCTGGAGGGGAGTGGACACAAGGCCTTACCACTTGCTAACCCAGGCAGAGCATCCTCACTCTGAGAATTGCTCTTGCTGAGAACAGTGTTGAATAGTAGGAGATCCTGATGATATTAAGTTCCTTTTATTATTCTTAAAGACCTATTATTGACGAGTCAACTTTTAACTACATTCCATTGGCAGAATGCCACCCTGGAGTCACATTGGGCAGAATTATTTGCAGTTATGCTGCAATTCTAGTATCAGTATCTGAAGCAGGATACTGAATTAGTATGTTCACTGATCTGCTCTTGTATGGTTATATGTGGGAATTTGGGGAATTCTTTTGTTTCATTTCTCCAGTTATCTTTAAACAACTTCACTGCCTCCTGACACAGGCTGCTATTCAAGAATTGATGATCTATTTTGGACAAAAAGACTGAGAAATGTGAATAACAGCTGTGTGCTGTGTGTCACACTTTTTTCCCAAGTATTAGAGTACATGACTTTTCTCATCTAATAGTCCTTTACACTTAAAGCTATAATCTAGAGTGCTCTGTGGAGATATGATAAATGAGACATAATTTGACTCCAGCTGAAACAGAGTAGAAGCTGCTGAACTGTTGGAAAAAGTATTGCAAAGATTTCCAGTGTTTTCAGGTCTACTAAATTACTTGTGGCCTCACTGGTGATGTTTTACTGATATTGCCAAAGGGAAAAAAAAGACAGTAAAAGAAGCAGAAATTAAAAATCCTACACTAAGATACATCTTCAACTGTACTTAAATCCGAGAGCTCAGGAGACTGTTTTACATAAAATTAAGAATCTGTAGTGAAAAGATACTAATGCACCTTAAAAATATCTTCTGTAAGATTCTGTGGGAAAGCAGAAGGTGGGTGAACTAGGAATATATGATTGGGCACTTCAGAAAAATGTTTTTTCAAGAAAAATATTAATTGCTACATGAGTGCATGCTTCTGAGGGTGCTGAATGTCTGCTCAGAATTTTCAAACACACCTAACTCAGGTTCACTGGAGGCATAGAGTGGTTAATACCTCTCTTAATTTTTGTGACTGAAGCAGAATTAAAAGTCAAAGGCTTGAAAAAATCCTCATACTTGCATCCTATTTGATAACTGTAGGTTAATCAAAGTATATAGGTACCAAAATATGTGCAAAGACAGGGCACTTATTTGAATCTTAGTCATGATTTAGACATTTATCCTGAAAAATTTTGACAAAGGGCTTTTTAGCCCTTAATTATGTGCACAGACGGTACCATGAAAAAGAGATGAGCTATAGTCAGCTGTTTAGTATCTCTTGCACTGTGCTACCATTTGGTACAAATGCCTCTTTGGAAGGTAGGAAATCCATTGATCGTGCAATGGAAACACAGCTGTGCAGTTACTAAGAAGACAGGATACCAGCAAGTGCCTTTGACTATTATAATGCCTTATTTACATGTATTTATCTTCTTCTTGCAGCTTATTGTGTGAGAATGCTAGTGTTACCTACATACTTCTAAAAGTTTTGACCAAAGCTTTTGTGCAGTTCTTATGGCAGAGAGGGAATTTTGGAGGTAATAACTCTTGAAATAGAACTGTGAGGAGTCAGCAGTTGTGCAAAAAT
The DNA here is from genome assembly GCA_013400515.1 of Erpornis zantholeuca. Lineage (NCBI taxonomy): Eukaryota > Metazoa > Chordata > Aves > Passeriformes > Timaliidae > Erpornis > Erpornis zantholeuca. Next base: position 93,834 of record VZTN01036301.1, on the reverse strand, counting down.
CTTGCAAGTTAAAAAGGAGAAACATCTAAAATGTATTTCAGACTGCAAGAATGGATGTTTGTCAGCAGCAGTTTGGTGTTGCCAGGAATCACAGAACAGCTCAGGTTCCTTAAGGCCTCCTTCTGTCCCAAGGCTCTCTGGGCGAGCAAAAGCATTGCTGTTCAAATATACATAAAGTAAAAAAGCAGCAAATCTCCCAAACCACGCAGACTGCTTTGGGTGAAGTTGGTCCACATTTGCAGCAGAATGCTCGATGCTCTGTAAGGATCCCAGTGTAGCCTCTGAACCATGCCAGAAATAGCATCCTAATTGTGTTTCCAAACACAGGCCTCACAGGAAGAGCAATTATGAACATGGTGACACATACTCATGCAAGTGTAAGGCAACACAGGGTGCTAATTAACAAACCTATTACTAATACCCTCAACATTAAAAACTATTTTAACCTATGTGCTGGATAATTTTACTGCATTCCAATTTAGCAGTATAATGTACTATGCACAGAAATACAAAACAGACAATTTTCTTCTAGAGACTTATTCCATAACTGAAGAACTTATTGATAAATCCTGTACTAAAATAATCTAACACAACAATCTCAAGCGTCAGTGTTTCCAAGTTAGAGTGAATCATTACCACAGGACATAAATATATTTTAAGTAAGAGACTGAGTGTTTTTACCTCTGTTATCATTATACATATTTAGAACTTGTTCATATATAGAATAAGCTGAATGTCATTAAAGTCAAACGGCTTCGGTTCATTATATGAAACTCTACGAAATTAATTTACCTGTATGAAAAATTAAGAAATACTTAAAAGAAGAATCTTACCTTTATTTTTTATCCTTGCCACAAATTCTCAGGTGAGGGAGTCGTGACTGACTACATGTTTGAGGGAATTGTTTTAAGTGTCAGTTTTCACAAAACATGAGATTGTATAAATCCTACTTTGAACTAAAGTTGACCATACTTACTCTAAGTATGGGATGTTAAAGTTCACCCTGCTCTGTTCTAGCTCTACATGTTGATGATGTGAGAACACGTTCCTAGCCCAGGACTAGATTGATTCTGGTTTGCCTTTTCTCTTTATAAATTCCACAGCTGCTGTGATGGGGAGGGTGGCAATAATTATGATGGGCTTGATTTCACAGGCTACACGCTTTAGAGAGAATTCTCTTCACAAAACTAGATTTACACAAGTGGGGCACAAGCGTGGATATTTGCATGCTTGCAGACTTAAAAACTAGAGATAAGTGCTAGCTACCCAAAGTAGGAAGAAATATTTCAGAGGTCACTCTTCAAACCTCCTGTGAGAAGATCGACAGTGGCACAGCAGAGATCTGCAGAGCTCCATAAAGCACTGCTTGGCTTCTGCAGCAGCTCACACAGCCCCAAGCAGTCTGACTCCACTGCACAGAGCAAGACATATCAGAGCCTCGTTTGTGATTCAGGGCAGTTTCAGAGAAACTACAGCACAAATCTCACCTGGGAAGTTCCTTACAGATTTCTCCCTATGCCAATGAGATTTTGGCCTATTGCTTATCATTCCAATTGGTATGTTAGCTAACTGCTGGCATCTGCTACTGTGCTGTAAAGAGTAAACTACAACCTTAACAATCTAAGATCTTTATTAATATTTAAAGAAAATTTTTAATGTTTAAACAGGTTGTAAAAACTTTAATGAAGCCATTTGGAAACTAGTTTGCATATGGTATTATGTTCCTTAGCCTACCAGCATCAAAAATGACATCATTTCTCAACAAGATGAGCTTCTCTGTAGAAATACTGCTTCATTACAGTTCTGGATTACTTCAGGGCATGAATTACATTTGAGCATGTCATTTTCCAGTTTCTGTGCTTAAGCAAAAGGAAAGAAAATAGTTTTTTCTTTGTTTTTCAAGAGAATTTGTCTTCTTCCTAGGTCCAAAGTACATTTTTATTATTCTGTGTGTGTGCGTGTTTAAGATACTTGAATATGATATTCCTCATAAAATGCTGATGACAAAGGGACATATGCTTGATGGGAATTAATGAGGCCAGAGCACATCTGCACATTCTCAGTTAAGGAAACACTAATGCAGGTGTACAAAAGCAGAGGGAAATGGAAACTACAGAATGAAGTATAGAGCTGAATATTCTAACAAGATTTCTGTATATGGACACCCAATATTTTCAGTATTATGGATAGAACAGCAGCTAATGTATGATATAAGCCATAAATTATGCAGCTTATTATTGATACACCACAGTTACAAAATCTGCTGTTATCAGTTTACTCATAGCAATGTTTCCTAGCTGTTTACCATCCATCATGTAGCTCACAGCTGAAAGACAGGAAACAATTACAGCATTTTCGCATGAATTTAAGGGAAGTCACATGTAAGGTGACTGCAGATTAACATTCTTTTAGCATGGTTAAGTAATCAGGAACATCAGTCAGATAATGAGGGAGTTTGTTAAGAAATTCAGATTGAAAGACATGGTAGTATAATTCCTTTTGCAGAAATAATGATTTTCTTGTGTTGTTATGATTTGTCTTGTTAAATCCTTATAGCAAGCAGCTTTAGCTTTCTTTATAGCATGACACTGTTCTACAGGGTTCCATAAGATCTTATGGTACATCTGGTCAAACAATGCACCTGGCACATTTCCAATTTTCAGCTGTTTCTGCTAAGCACAGAAAATAGCTGTGTGGAGGACTGGAATTCATTGTACACTTCCTGTCAATCGCAATCCATTTCAAAGGTAATAATTATTACAAGCGCTACGCATGTGGTGCATATTCAATTAGAGAAAAGCAGGCAATTGCTGAACGAGGGCAGGCTGTTTGAAACACACCCAGGGGCTCTCCAGTCAGGAACACAGGGCTCAGCCAGCACGTCCGTGACACTGCTGGATCTCATCAGTGCCTCCGGAGGGAAAACTGGAGCTTAGAAGGAAAAGCACAGGACAAGAACAAGGGGCTGCTTCTCTTCAGGTTATTAGGTTGGAGCTGTAATGATAGCTAATGTCTAGAGACCTCAGCTTTCAGACTTTTAGAAGGGTAGAAGTCTCTGGCTTGTGTTGTTTCCAGTATAGGTTAGTTACCTCAAAATTAGCAATAGCTTTTCCCTACAATTTCAGGTGTCTGCTCTTAATAGCCATAAGATAAATGCTGCTTAATCCACTCTTTTTTAAACTGTGCTTACAACCCTTTTATGTTTGTATTGTTTTCTTCTCCCAGAAAGGAAAAACAACAGTGGCATTTCTGTGTTCTCCCTGAATGTTTTAAACAGCTGCAATATGAAGATTTTTTGCTATAGGTTTTGTCTCAAAAAAGAAAAAAAAGGAAAAAAAAAGAAAAAAAAAGAAAAAAATCCAGGTGAAATACAAGAGTAAGGTTTTCCCCTGGTATTATTCATTTCCAAAGTATTTACTTTAAGCAAAACTGCCTAAAACATGGGCAAAACTATACTAATGCTATTCCAGTACAACTAAATCTTCCCAAATGCTATTTGATTTTCAGACTCTTGTTATCTAAAGGAGCACCTCCTCCAGACCTTTCTATTGACCCTTGTTAGTTGGTCACCTGTGTTGTTTCCTAGCAGCACTGCCTGAAGCCTCAGTCTTTACTACTTTTGAGTCTGAACTTGCAGGAGTTCAAGGAGGTTGGAAATTAGGGGTTTTCCTTTTTTATTGTTCAGCTGCAGAAGGGGAACTACACAACTGCCCATCAGAGTGAACTTTTATGGTCAGTCTCCACTTAAATGGAAAAATGTGCTTCATGCACACAACCTATTTAATGCTAACCAAGAATTGGGACTTCACTGGATTCTTTAGGCAAAATAGTTGTGCGTTTTTGAAGAGTGCCAGGCCTGAATGCCAGGTATTACTTAAAAAGTGTTTCCAGTTTACTCTCAGAGGACTAGCCATCAAATATGTTATCTCATATCAGACAACCAGCTATATACCTTGGAAGATAATAAAACCCCCATTCTGGGATGAAATTTTCCTTTAGGCACTGTGATTGTGGTGTGCTGGGAAAACAGATTCCTCCTGCACAGCACAGATGCAAAGACTGATTAGAATCTGTTGCTGGTGGTAACCTTTCTGAGAGAGAACTTTTCTCTCATTCTTTCTTTCTGCCAATCATTTGTGTAGAAATACCTGACCTCTTGCAGTGCCTTAAAGGTCATTTTTCCCTAAGTAGTGTTTCTGAACAGCGACAGCTGTCAATTAGGCTGCTCATTTCAAAAGGATGAGAATTATCCTGGTGTATTCTTATGTTTTGTGGTAGTTCTGCCTTGCTAACAATCTAGGATACTTTGCTGTAAGTAGGGTTTTCCTCAGCCTAGAAATATCATCAAATATTTTAAAAATTAAGAGTCTGAATTATAAAAGCCGTTTTAACCTGACATTTGTGCGTGTACTTTTCTTTCTAGAAGTATAAACTCATTATCTATAAACAGTCCAGGGTTTGATAACAGAAAATAGTAGGCGTTAACCAGAGACAAATTAGTATAGGCTGTGTGCTATAGAAGCAAGCTCAGCTCTCTTTGGTGTCTGAAACACTCATACAAATAGCAGAACCAAAGCCCCAGGGCACACACATGTCCAGTGTGACTGTGGAGATAAGATAAAGGCACCAAACCATTTCATTTTGTGCTGCAGCTCCCAATGAAGTTAGAGGGCTGTGTCTCCCAAGTACAGTAGGAGTGCTGGATATCTGGAGTGGGACCCCTCCCAAACCAGGTCAATGCACTTTGGGTGTTGGTAGTGCACTGCCATCTCTACCCAGCTGCTCTCCTTCTCTCACAGAAAAATAACAGTAGCTGCAGTTCCTGGCCCATGCTTTTAACAACAAACACAGGAGAAATCATTCTGTTACTAAAGCAGAATTTGCAGTGCATTATTTTTCTTATCAAGAGACAGCTGATAGAAGAATCCTGTAAGGCAGCATCATGTATCTAGAGAAAGGAGATTTGTAGTTCCTGTGCTGGCTGTAGGTCTGCCTGTAACTGGTTTACAAGACACATAGGCCATAAGAAAAGCAGTAGAATGTAGAGATCCCAGTGATGGTGCTTCATTTGGATACAGTGACTTCAGTCACAGCCTTGCTTTAGTCCTACAATGCCCTTTTTAGTAAACATTGTCTGTTGGCAAAAACACTCCTTTGATTGATTGATTTTTGTTTTCCCTTTTCAGTTGATTTGAACACCTCCATTGCCATACTTTACTTTTACCCTACTGTTTTGCTTTGCTTCTGAACTGAGCCTATAGTAATGGATGGATCAGCTTCCCGGGGAAGTAATGGAATGACCATCCCTGGAAGTGATTAAAAAATGTGTGGACGTGGCATGGTGGTATTCAGTTGATGATTGGACTTGAAGGTCTTGGCAATATTTTCCTACCTCAATGATTGTGTTATTCTAACTCGGGTCAAGGGACTACAGTGATTTGATTTGCAGTTTTTGACAAATTAAAAACATGTTTTATGACTGTTTTTTCAACCTGTTTTGATTAATGTGATTAATTAGAATTAAATTAATATGCTTTAAACCACAATCCTTTTACATGAAATTGTCTTTGGAATGCAGCTTAATTTCTGATCTAGCAATCAGCTGATTGATCCCTAGCCAGTGTCCTTGTTGGAAGACATACAGCTGCATCATCTATGAGCTAGGAATGTTTTGAAAGTTTTGGGTGTTTTCCAGGGTTTCCAGGAAATATTTGCTGCTCCCCTGCAAAGTGATGACTTTTATTAATCAGTGATAATCACATCTGCTTTATAGTATGGAGATTAAAATTCGAAGCAATCAAATACAAATACAGTGAGCAAAGCCCAAGACCAGTCTGAACTTTCAGTCCTCCAGTACAAACTGATCTGCTCAATCCTCCTCGTGAGACTACGTGTCTTGGTAAAGTTACTCAGAAGTTCAGCACCACTGAGCTCTCTTGGTGTATCTTTACCTCATTCTCCTGCTCGTGTTAAACCTTGGAGGTGAAGGGACACTGAAATCTTAACTTGAAATCTTGTGCACACAGCATGCCCTGTGCAGCTGAACAATCAGGCCAGGAGCTCTTGTCTCTAAGGCAGCTGTTCCCATAATGGGTTTGCTATCAGGAGCAGCACAGGTGGGTAACTGTTTAATTCCAAACGTGATTAGAAAGGCTACACCTAATGTTTGAAAGCAACCTTCACCACCAGTTAGAAACAACTGCTGCAGAGGTGGCCATGAGAACAAGGCTTAGGTTGGGGAATGAACGGAGGCAGGCAGGGCAGTGTGTGACGTCCTCCCTCGCTGGCTGGACATGCTTGCCTGTGCCTTGTAATTCCCTGGCTCTTCTTCCATAGATGATGCATTTCAGAATTCCCTTTCCAGAATTTGTAACTTGCTGGCACCATTATCCCTGCAAAGAGAATTCTCCAGACCCCTGGACATTTAACCAAGGAGAGGTATTGCCCTGCCCCATTCTCATAGTGGCAGTTTTTCCCCAGAGTTAAAGGAACATTTAAGAACTGAGGATAAGTTCTCGTTTTACATCAATGACTAAAGAAAAACTTTTAATTTTTTTAGAGCAAATGATGATACATTATGGGAAATGCAGAACTTGGCACCAGGGTCAGAATACTTTCTCTATCACTGTGTACTGGATTTTAACATCAAGCTATAAAATTTTAAAAGCAAGAAAAAAATGTAAAGAAAATTATGCAAAGCAGTAAAGAAAAAGTTTTAGTTTAAAAACAGCTAACACAATTTCACAATCTGATTTTCAGTTTTAAATCTAATTTCCATGGTTTTTGTTAGCTTCAGCTTCAGTCTTAACTCACTGTTTTGTCAGTGTGCATTACAGTTCAGCACTCCTTACTGAAAGATCTGTCATATGGTAACAAAAGAGAGAGACTGCTTTGGAATAATTCTATAAAAGAACTGAAAAGCCCTTGATTTTGGCCAGTAATGAGTAATAAAAATGACTTAGATTGGGAGCAAAGCCAAATGTCTGAGCAACAATATTCATTTAAAAAGCACTGACATTATATACGATTATGAGAATGCCAAGTGTGTGGCTTATTAAATTTACTTGAAGAGAATTCTTGGGAGGAGAGAAAGAAAGAGGCAGTGCAGGTCTCACTGAAACAGCTGCATATGAAAGGGTAATATTTGGATTAGAAAATAAATTAGAAGAATTCAAAGGAATTCAACAATAATGTTTGAACCATATAGTAAAGGAGGCTGAGGATTAAGGGCTTATGGGGAAGAGAAAAACAGAATAGGAAAGAGTGCATAAAACTCATAGCTCCATAGAGAAACACATAATCCTTTCTCTGTGTGTTCAAGGGTAAATCTGGTTTATTTTCACTATTTTGTTTTGCACTTGTTGAATAGGAGGGAATAACAGAGTAAGCATGAACAAAACCAGGATGCATTTAAACAAATTATTCATTAATTCGGCAGCTGAAAAGCTTCATAGGTAATTAAAAATATCACAACCTTGGCTTTTTCCATCTCTCTCTGAGGCTAGACATCACTAAAACATGCAGATGAATCCCTGAAAAAACCTTCTATTCAAATTGTAAGTTGTATGCAAGGGGAGTAGTGGCACATGTAATTCAGTCTTTCTGCAAAACAGAAACAATTCTATAGTATATTTCAATGTCATTCTCTTACAATACAGTTAGGTTAGTTCTCTGCTGGAATACTTTCTGAAAGCATCAGCCTCTGCTGGTATGAAGAAATACAATTGAGAAGACTTATACTGTTCAATAGCTAACACTTTATTATGGGAGTACTGACCAGAAACTTTTCTGTGATTTAAAATCTATGAGACTCTAACAGTTGAACTGATACTGTGGCCAGTACTCTTTTTCTATCAAGCTGTTTTTGATAGAAAATTGGATTTTTGATTAAATTGAGATGTGCAAGAAGTGATGAAATTTTCTACATAAAATTTCCAATGCTTAAAAGAAAGGAATTGCTGAAAAAGGTACCAGATTGCATCATGAAAATTATAGTATTGGACCATGTGTTTCCATTTTGTTCTAGGCGATAGGTGTTCTGCAACCTGGGATTCTTGGGACATATGAGTCAACATTAAAAGGGAAGAAAACTGCATTTAAATGACTTTTACAGGATCTAGGTAGTGACAGGCTTGTCTAAAATTATTCCTTGTGCTGAAAAGTATTTTGAACACTGCAATGCCAGAGATCTGAGAGCAGCCTCAAGTTTTAAAAAATAATTATAGTTGTACTAGTCATTTGTTTGAACAAAAACCAGATGATCAAATTTCACATTTCTAAGCTCTAAACAACACAATGGAAAGAAAAAAAAATCTCTGTCTTTCTAATTATGACAATTTTAAATGAAACAGAAATTAAACTATATCATTGCTTAAATCTGTGGGGCAGACTACAGTTTATACAGTCCCTTTGCAAAAAATCTTATCTCTCAGACCACTTCTGTCTTACTTACCAGAGCTCTTTGATTTCCTTAATTTTGAAGCATTTTTGTTTGGAAGTTGGTGTCAGCTGTTATCTCCATACATGTCAGGTCTCTTGGGAAGAACAGATTCTTAAATTCTTATATTTTTTGATTATCCAGGTAATAGTTACTCTTTTCCTGGCAAAATCTCAAGTCTTTCCCCTAATGAAGACATAAGCCTCTTGCTTTGCATTAATGAAATCCCATCCAGCTATATTCCAGTAACTGTGACTCCTTACACCAGTGGATGACATGATGTCAGTTCTTTCCATGCCCTACCTGTTTAGTTCTCATTTTGGAATCTGGTGACAGATTGTTGTAGGTGTAATGGGCCTGTGTGACTCCACAGAAAAGGACAGCAACAATACCTGAAATTCAAAAAACCAGCAGAGTTAGCAGCAGAGTTAGCTGCTCCTATTTTCTTACTTAGCTTGCAAAAGGCTGCATAAAAAAGCAAATTAGGCTGTTAACAGCTTTATATAACAAAAGAAATCCGAGAGATATGTTCTAAGGAAAATCATGCTTTCATAGCATTTCCACTGTTGTGTATTTGGAAATACAAAGGCTGTGGAAAATTTGTTTCAATTAATAGATGTTATGATCCAACCATAATCTAACTGACAGTAATTGTAAAAGTAGGACTAACAATCATAATATGTAGGATTTTGGATTATTTGAAAAAAATTGGCAGGCACTGAAAAGGAAAGTAAAAGTAATTTTGTTACATTTAAATGGTTTGAGACCATTTGGTACTGAATGACTGCAACAGGGTAAAATCATTTCAGTCTGTGCCTGATTGTAGCTTATCACAAGAAGTGGGTAACAATGTCAAGGTGAACAACACCACGATGCTTAAAAGTGATGTTCTGGCAGGTGCAAGCTATGCTGCCCAGAACAACCAGGTCAGTGACCCTAGACACATGGCAGCAGTTACAGTCCCAGCTTGTGGAAGGTCTGGAGGAGCAGGTTTGTCAGGAATAATAATAACAAGTTTGTTTTATAGTGATATTTTTCAATACTTCTTCCCTGACCCTGGTCCTAACTCACTAGAATCCCAGAGGAACATCACTGTAATGCAGTATTGCATTACAATTAAAGTAGCTGATAAGATTGTAAGCTCTGGACACAGATAATGCAGGAGGAACCCACACAGGGAGAAAACAGAAAAACAAAAATAGTGTCCACCAGTAGCCATATGTAAATGCCATGGAGGAAGAAAGCTCTGTGTTTTTCTTAAACTCAGGGCATGTCTACATAGATAATTATTTACACAGCAGCTCAGGGCTTTCTCGTGTCTGTTCTGATCATCGTTCCCTGAAACTGTCCACACACTCCTCCTGAAGCAAGTGGAGTGGGCTGAGCTCAAAGCCAGCCAGCAGTGGGATTGCTGCCTGCCCAGGGTCTGCAGGGCTCACTTACAATTTTCCACCATCCATCCTGCCGTGCTTTAGTCCTTGTGCCTTCTCCTCCCTGCCTCCTGTGTAGGAGCTGTGGCATGCCTGAATTAGCCTTTTACTTCTGCTTCCTCATGGGCTGCTCTGCACACTGCTAGATAATGTTTAGCTCACAGGCTGCTCACATGTACTGACATTGTAGTGATGAGTCTGAGGCAACAGAGCAAGCAGAAAGATGCCTGTCCAGTTTTAGGCACTATTCATCCTTGTGATGTGATTCTGCTCCAGCTTTCTAGGCATTTATGGGGTTAAACAAGCATGAACTGAAACATATAAACCAGTTCTATTGGAAGCAAAAAGCATGAAGGGGAATGGTGAAAATAATCTCAATCTGTCCCTCCAGTCCTGAGCTGGAAACTGGATAAAGCTTCCTCCATCTTCTCCAGGATGATGACTCTCCTGACTTTATGAGGGCTAGCAAGAAGGGGCTCAGCAAGGGGGCAGAATCTGCAGCACTGCATCTTTAGAACAGTAAACCCAATACAAACAATCTGCTACTTCAAAAGCATTAATAGGAGCAGGCCAGGCTTCAGAGTCCCAGGAAAAATGGATAGCAGCACACTGAACAAGTGTCAGTTGCTGCCTTGACTGGTTCTTTAACAGGCTTATCCAAATCTCTAAAAGTTTGAATTTTAGCAGCAAGAGGGCCCTTGAGGTAGGGGAAATATCCTCCTGTCCTGAACCACAGCACAGATAGGAAAACAAATCCAAGTAACAATTGAGACAATGCTGAAACCATTTAATTTCAGGGAGATTGTGTGTGTGGGATCTGCGAATTGTCACATACCAGTTAAATGAATCATTACCTTACTATGCCTTTCTTTAGACTCTCCTTAGCTTTCTAACCAAGAAAATATTGGGCAAAAAAATCCAATTTTCTTTACTTGCAAGCCCCTCTTTTTTCTGGGAAGAACTGAGGCCTGGCATTAATATGCCTTTGATGGAAAACAAAAGTATGGAGTAAATACTTCTGAATTGATTTGGCACAAGGGACAACTGTGATCAGAAAGAAAATATGGAAACAAATATATTTTTTTCCCCCACAAACCACTGTGGACATTTTCTTTGCTTCTGGCTTCTCTTTATATTGCAAATTTACCTGTACTGCTTCTAGAGAACACTCACTCTTTAGCCAAGAGAAATTCCACTGAGCTTTTAGTATGTCTTTGTTTTTTAATATTTATTTTCTTAAGTCTGTTTTGATGTTTCTTTTCTAGCTACACTATGACTTTTCTTCAGTGTAAATAATGTGGGGAGTGGTGAGATTTTCACTGCACAAATACATTCCAGGGAGTTTATATTTTTGTGGGGGTCTAATTGCTCTCATAAATGTGTCTAATTCTTTTTTCTCAGTAACTGCATTTGATTGTGCAGAACTGATCTGGGGAGTTTAAAAATTCTCAAGGCATTAATAATATGCAATGGGATGCTCAAACAATGAGATTTCAGTTAAAAATACAGCCAATCAGTAACGTTGCTAAGTATCACTAGCTCCAGGCTCAGTTACTGAAATGGAGATAAGAGTTTCTGATGCAGTTTCTTCTCTATTAATCATCAGGATGTCAAGTCTTGCATTTTTAAAATTGACTATTAAATTCAACTGTGATTATAAACTGGTTTTGACTGCTCAGAAACTGTTAATTATGGGTAGTGAGAGAACTGAGAGAGTGTCATGAGGAATAAAATGGCTTAAATCTGATTTTGCAATAAGAATAAATGAACTGAACCATGCAATTATGCAAGTGTAGAAACCAGATACCCTGTTTCCAGGGAAGGCTGGGGGAATGCAGTGGAATATTTCAATACAGTCGAAAGCTTAATATGTACCAGCCATGCCTCTCACAATGAATAGTTTGTTAAAAGGCTTGGAGAAAATTGTTTGTAATGAATATCCATAAAAATTATTACTTAAGAGTAATGACCAATTACATGTTAACTAAAAAGGAAAGAAAAGTACCTAAAGAGGCAAACACAGAACTCTTTAGTTACAAGGAAAAAGCAATCTGGATTTCTTTGCGGGACTAATAAAGCTGGATTTTGAAGTTAAAGCTGGGTAGCAAAATACTGAATGGATAGAGTATGGCACATAAATGAGGTTGTTTTTGTGGGCTTGCTTTCCGAGAGAAACAGGTAAGAGCAAATATGGCAAAACTGGAGTTGTAAACAGAAAGTATCCATTAGATGTAGGGAGGCAGATAAAGCAGGATTGCCCTTTTACCAGACTGTTCCAGACAGCTCCCTCACTTGTTACATTTTTACTTGGCAAAATTAGCAATTACTGAGACAACTAGTACTACAATTGCAGTACAAAATAGTAACTTAAAGTAAGCAGGGAATATTTTGAGTTGAAATGGGTGGTCAGTTCTTAAGTGCAATACAGCTCCTTGTGTTTATTAACAGATTACTGAAATTTTTCTCTTAATATAAAAGATGAGACACTTCACAGAAAAATGCTTACAGTCACCAGTAAACATTCAGCTGCAGATCAACCTCTTTGAAGATGTTTATTAGAAATAAAAATCCTGCTATTTTATCTGATATTTTTATAACACAGAAATAGAGACAGCTTATTACCTGTTAATACAGCTAGAGAACTTACTCTTACATTAGTTTTACAAATACATGTAGATGAAATGGTTGTTAAGTCAAAAGTTAGTAATATAAAAAATATAGTATAGGAATTTGTATACTTAATAGCATTTTGCTGATAGTGTCAAACTTAAAATGACAGTGTGGGAATTAATTTACAAGTGCTAATCTGAAAATAGCTCCTGTATCATCACTAAAAGACAAAAATCTTTTCTTACATCATTTCACAATCATTACAAACAGCAATGTCAGAGAAGAGCAGCATGTGCAGTGTGCTTTTAATACAAACCTGTAAGTGAGTGGCCACAATCAAAACCTGAGAATTTGCCAATTTGAGAGACTAAAACTGACATTTGACTCCAGCCATCAGGTCTTTTGGTACTAAAAAAGGGAACTTAAAAAAAGAAAACCCCCAAACCTCTACCTTCTGGGGAAGCAAAGGAATAGATAAAAATACATTCAAAATATCTGAAAGCAAACTGACCAGTTTTCATGCCAACTTTGAAGTTTTCCAGAGCTTCTGGGATGCCTCTCTAAAGATGCACAACATACTGAAATCTCACAGTAAAGCAGCAGGAACTGGTCTTTCATCAAAGGTGGTAAAATGCATGGAAAAGGGAGCAATGAGGATTGGGTAAAAGAGAAATTATTTAAATCAGATAACATTTACTTTGGAGTTATATTTATGTCAGAATCTCCACAGCATCTATTGGGATGCAGACTGAACGTGTGAGTGGCAGGAAATGAGACTCTGTCATCTGCCTCAAATTGCTGCAGTAATAAGGCCATACACCCAGGGGCAACAATATCCCTATTCAGGCTGTTTTCACTGGGGGTATGAAGTGTGACTAATCATTTCTTGATACTAAAGAAAAGACTTAAGGCTTCCTTCACCAGACCTGCACCAAGGCAGGAACAAAGCTCATGCTTTGTTCATGAGGCTTTTATCTGTTTAATTGTCTGAGGTTGATTTTATGTTGAAGTGAAAGGAAACAACAAAAGATGGAGATGAGGGGATTTTTTAGGCCCTTATCTGAGAACTTTCATTGGTATTGCACTTGGCTGCTTCAAGTGAGACCTGGGCTTCAGTGTTGTACTTTTGTAACCACAAATGATTTGCTGAATTCAATTTAGATTGGAACTCCTATGGTGACATATAACAGTTCTTATTCTGGACACACTAAGAGTGCTTACCCTGTTTATTCTGGACCTCCAGACTAGAAGTAAGAGTTCACTATCCACATTTTATGCAACTGATCTTTGGTCTCAGCTTTATGCCTTGCTAGAAGATGTACTTTTCTCTAAAAACATGCACCTTTCTCCTTTTCTGCCTTAGAGGCTGTACCTACAGCAGCCCCTAAATTAGCCAGACCAAATCCCTGACTCCAGTAAGGGATTTGCAGCAGACAAGCTCAGTTGTCATCTGTCTCTGCACAGCAGTGCAAGTGCCATCTTCTTACCTATGAAGAGCCTGTTTTCCTAATTAGGCTTAGATTTCATCCTGTGCTCCTGGGAGTGGCAGAACTACAGCTTACAAGAGTTGCGGTCTCTTTCCTTTTGGCCTCGAAGCCAAGGTATTCCTTCTCCCTCTCTACTGGCAGGAGTGCGCCTACTCTTGATGACACAGCATGGCACATTACTAATGAATAAAGAAAAGAAAACCACACAGTTTAGAATTTAAAGCCCAGAATATCTTCCTTGTATAGAATAGTGTCAGCTCGGTGAACTAAAGCCCATCAGGCATGAAACTGCCTTGAGCTCACGGTGCTCAGTGCTGCAGACAGAAATGTTTTAGTAGATTCCTTCTGAGAGTGTCACAAGAAGTACTGGTCACAGCATTTTAATAAAGCAATGAGGTAGATGACAGATTCTAGACAAATCACAGCAAACAGCTAGGAGAAGTGAACAGCAGGAGGACGAATGCACTTTGTCAGCACTATGAAAGAAAATGGAAGTTGGTGACATTTACTCTTGCCATGTCCTAAATACAAAGGTAGCACAAAATTGGCCCAGTGTGAGACCAGATCTTTGGGTTTGTCCTGTGTACCTCATTCTTAATATGCTGCTTATTTATTTTTGTAGGGAAGGGAGGAAAAACTTTCCTGCTAGGAAGACTCTGAGAGTGCCTGAATAAGAAGGCAGGTGTCACAAAGGCAGACACATCAGAAAATGTTCAGACAAGAATTGCTGAAGGTGAGGAAGCAGCAGTAATTTATTATCACAAGATTTTCCCTTTATAATGATCAGAAATCAAAGGTCTCTCTGAATTCAGCTGACATGCTTCAAAAAAAACCCAGTAAAGGAACAAAAATTATGCTCTCCAACAATTTTTTTCTTCAAGGGGTATTGTCTTTTTTGTCTTCATAATGCAGGTCTTTACTGTGTAAAAAATCAGAGGTGCTTGGCTGCAATTTTGATGCCTTTACACTGAGTCCCCATGTGACTTTGAAGTAGGCATCAATTGAACACATACATGCAAGTCAATTGTCATGCATACGCTTGAGTGTATTTCTGCAAGTAAATTAATCTCTTTCTTTTGAATATCTACTCACTTCAAAGAGCTGTAGATAGAGAAGGTCTAACTGAGGTGACTATTAAATGCCCATGTTCACCATGGAACCTTTCTCAGACTGAGTGATCATTTAAAATTTAGAAAACTGTGTTAATTATTAAACAAGATAACAAGCAATTCATAAATGCTAGATGTACTTTCCTCATTTATTTCAACAAGTGTTTAATTTAAATTATTTATGATTTTTTTTCGTAGCCTAATAGTAAATACTATGTAATGAAGTTTGCAAATGAAAACAACTCTATTAACATTGGCCTTACTCTAGTATTCTGTTATTACAGCTTTGCTCAGCAGTCAGGAATGATATACTTCAGAGCAAATGAGAAAATGCACAAATTAGATTCTACTGTATAAGAATCAATTTATCATGCATATGTCACAGCTTGATGATATAGCTATAAGATTAATAACCATAACATTAATTTATAATTTCCAGTTCCCAGTATAACAATAATTGTGTAGTCATCCCAGATTTTTATTTTGATTTGCTGGTTCGATCACATCCATTTTTGAACCAGAGTCAGGGACATATATTTTGTGTTATACATCATGGGATATCTTGAGGCAGAGGAATGAAATATTCTCTAAAATATTGACCTGTACTACTCTCCATTTAAATTTTATTTTAAAAATCTGCAAGCTAAACAAGTGAGCCCTACCACCTACTTTAGCCACTAAAAAGCCAGTATAGGCCATTATTTCTAAATTATTAAATACTTCAATATTACACTTCAAAAAGCTCAGAATGATTGAAGGACTGCTGTGGAAAGCATTATAAGAATAAAATTATTTCACAATTACATTACTTAATAGCTACAGGGAAGTACTGATGTCTAGTGTTAATCCTTGGAAGTTCATTTAGAAGGAATGAACAGAGAAAACACAATATCCAAGGAATATGAAGATGAATATAGGCATAAATGTCTAATGGAACAAGTTAATTTTTGAAGCATGTCAGCTGAATTCGGAGGGTTCAGACTAGGAGTGTGGTGCATGGAATGCAGTGTGCAGCTGTGCCTTTGCTGGAGTGAGGCTCTCTGGATTCTCATGGTTGCTTTCAAGGACAGGCACACTCAAGTGTAAAACCAGAACCTCCATGCATTCAGACAAAGGGCAAAGCACGAAAGCTGGAAAAGACTGGAAATGGTAGAGTGTGGATCAGGAGCTGAGTGTGTCCTGAGTGGACTGACTTTTTCCTGGGCTCCCCCTGCCTTCTGCAACAGGGGCTTTTTGTGTAACCCACCTGTGTGGGGGCTGCACACAACTGCGTTTTGCACAGGTTTCCTCAGCACAGGTACGAGAAATCAGGGCTGAACCAAAGTCAGCTGAAAATTTCTTAACCAATAGAGTACTTCTCCTGCTGAACTGGGAGTTTAAAATAATGCTTTGAGAGGAAGGGAGTTGGAATGATTTCAGAGGAATTGGAGACAAGAGGAAAGCAACATCAAAACTGGTTAAGCCAGACAACTAAAGGGTAATGTCAGCACAGTACTAATAAAGTAAATGCATTTATAAAACACAGCTTTGAACTTCTGAAGCCACAAGAAAGGCTCAATGATTTTTTCCCTAATAACAGCTTCTGACAAAATTTCTTTTACAGAAATTAAGTGACAAAGGTTTAACCAATAAAAGTTTCAAGATTAAACTTTGCCTTCTCACAAGAGTGTAATTAAAAAATTTCCACCTGAAACACAGAACCCATGAAAAAATATCCAAGAAAAAATGGTAGTGGCAGACCTAGCTTGATAGGCTTGATACTTTTTATCTGAATATAAATGTTGGTGAAGTAATTTTCTTTCCTCCATCAGTTCCTTTTTTGATAAGAATTAGTTAAATTTCCCAACAATTTTCTATTTTTTCCTTTAAATTGAAACTTTGCTTTGGTTCCAATATCTTCCTCTGTCTCTGTCCATTTAAAATTCCTTACCATGGCTACTACTGCCATCTGTGGTGTTCAATAATTAAGTCTTTTATTTCAGATATTTTATATATTACAGCAGAAAAGAGCAACACTCTTCAGGGTAACTACCAGGAGAGACTCTGCTGTCCATCATCATGTTTGCAGTATGCAGAAAAGACATATGCCAATTATTTTTGTCTGGACATACAGCCTGTTCCTATGCCTGAGAAATGGAAATTACCTTTGGTGCAGCTCCCGAGGCTCTGAAAGATATTAGTGTTTTTTTTACAAATCTACTTTTTCTGTGTAATGTATAATCAATTGTTCAGTTGCTGAAAGATAGCATCCTTGTGCTACGTGAGGAATGCATTTTAAAACAGTCCTTACTTGGAAGTCACTGGATTAGGAAATCAGTACCTCCAGTAGGAGGCAAGTGATCAACAATCATCCTTCTTTGCTTCCATTTTTCTGTAGTGTTCATGCCACATTTTTAAGAGCTTGTTGAGTCTAATCCCAGGCAGCAGCTCAGACTCTTACAGCTGCTCGCTCCCTCTCTCCCTCCCCCCCGGTGGGATAGGGGAGAGAATGACAAGGGTATGAGTGAGAAACCTTCTTCCTCCTGTTTCTCTTGCTCTGGAGTGAGTCACTTGGGATCAGCTGTCCTGGCTGCATCCCCTCAGCCCCTTTGCTGATGGGATGGGGTGAGGAGCAGAAAATCCCTTGGCTCTGTGTATGTGCTTCTCAGTGATATCTGAAATATCCCTAATTACCAATGCTGTTTCCAGCACCACATTAGCTACTGCGAAGAAAATTAATGCCCCAACCAGTACAGAGCTGTTAAGAGACAAAATGGACCTTCATTCCACCTTGTATTGGATTTTCTTGATGTAACAAAATACCACCCTTTCGTTCAGTTCATGTGCCACAGTTTTTATTCCTTGGTCTGAAGAATTTGGCAGTAAACAGGATGAAAAGTTGTATAAGTAGTGAGACAAAGATGCCAGAAGATGCAGATGTTAAAACCCATTCAGAAATAATTTGATTGTGTGGCTGGTATTTAAAAAGTAACATGCTGGCTCCAGAGAACTCAGTAAAAATATAATTGTTGCCTTCAAAAGGCTTAGAACAATTTTGCAAACAAAATAGGCTGCATTACCACTCCATTAAGCATTTTTCTTCTGATTTTCCCTGACATGAATTAGAGCACTAGATTTCAGGGGTGACCACCTCGAGAGCATTAAAACAATCAAGGTCATACAAACTTTGTTCTTTTGAATGCCACTGTACAATAGGTTGCTGGGGAGGTAAACTAGATCCATTTACAATTTTTGCCTAAACTTCTGTGTACACTTTAATGGAGGCCCTGGGTACATAATTGGCTGTGATTGTACAATTTCTTTCCTGGCATTAGTGAAAAAACAATCAGATCACACATCTTTCTACCTGTCACTGGGATATGACTGTGCCAAAGTTGTACATGTAGGTGCACTGAACAAGATGACTTTTTTTTTTCCTAAGTACAGAGATGGATGCCACCCACTGGCCCCTGCTCTCTGTTATTGATAATTGGTCTCAATTATTGATAATTGTGGAAAATGAGAAAGGCCCAGGACACTCAGTGCATGCAGAGGAGCACACAGTCTCTGGTAACCACATGGCACTGCCTATTTCCTTTCTTGGACTTACTGTT
>VZTN01036301.1:39928-73782 GCA_013400515.1 Erpornis zantholeuca | reverse complement strand
ATTGGCCATATGTCCTCAGAGCAGTTACATATTTGCAAATATCCTTGACAAAAAGTGCATCTCTGTGGCTGAGGTTCAAATGGGTGACAAAAATCACAGCAGGTACCACATGTGCAGCAGCAATTTTGTCACAAACCACCAAGTATTTCCCTTCTTGGTGTAACCCTTCACAACCAGAGCTGGAGCTGTAGCAAGAGCTCAGCAATAGGAAACCTTGTGGACAGATGAATGTTGTCCCTCAGACAGAAACTGCTGTAGTTGTCCAAGGTCATCTCCTGTATCCCACCCCAGAGTGCAACCACGACAAGTATTTTGGGAAGGGATGCCACCCAAGACAAGGGGCTGTGCACTAAGTAATTCTTTGAGTTTCTCAGAGTTGTTATTTGCCACGAGTCAGTTATCATCCAAAACACCAGTAACTCCATGTATATATGTCTTTTTTCATGTTGAAATATTTAACAGATACAAAATAGTCCTAAGCCTCACAAAAGAATTAAGCAACATTTTAGATCTTTGTGTTATCTTGCTTTGAATAGTGCTTTGAGTACTTTTATGATCCTTGTCAAAGAAAATGAGCTGAGCTTGGCACTGGATTCCAGAACGTGCCTTGGATTGCTGGAAAACAATTGGTATTTGAACATTTAAAAATTTAGCATTTTTTAAAAGTTGTGAATATTTTAAGCTTTTGGATATTAGGAATATGATCCTTGCAGTCTGACGGTTTTCATTTGGAGATAAGGCTTGAGTTGAAGGTCTGTATAAAGGATTTTCTAGGCAGCTGCATTGAAAGAACATGACATCAAAACAGTTCTCATGCTTTCAGTCTGCAAAAACTTCACAAGGATTCTCAAAGTGTATGGTGGAGCACCCCAAATGGAATACATGGAATACAACAGAAGTAACTGAGCACCAAAATCTTATCTCCAGTTATGCTGATTAGCACCACCACAAAATTAATGAGATGATTTCTAGTGGAAAGTGCTATTGATACAAGGACACCAAATATTGGTAGCAGAGCAGCTGCTGATCAGCATCATTTAGCTATCTAAATTTTAAGTCCTTTTTCAACAGTGACTTTCTTAGACCAGGGAATCAGTTACAATTCTTTGTTTTTCTTGCCTAAAAACTTGTAGGTGTGCCTTGACAGCAAAGCAGCCCCTTGGTTCTTTGATGTTTGTCCCAGCCAAGTACACAGAGACTGCAGCTGCTGGTCTGTTTCACTGAGGGAATTATAAATCAGGGAATGATCTTTCGTGCCATTGGTGCTGTGGCTCGCATTGAGTGGTGAATTCAGAGAGGTCCTAAAATCAAGGAAAATGGGTCTGTTTCTAGATGGGTATCTGACCATGGTAGGGATGCTCAGTGACAGAAAAGTCTTGACATGGAGTGAAAATTTATTGGTCAAATGTAACCCATAATCAGTAAATGGCTTTTTATGAAGTATGTTAATCTTAGAGCAAGAAAAGTTGATTTCATTAAGACTGGTTAGGGTTACAGTTTGCCCTCCAATCTACCAAAAGGTATGAGGAAAACTAGAAGAAAGCATCCTATTCTTAATGTAGTTATTTCAGGAACAAATATGAAGTGATTTCATTCTCAGTGAGAAATTTTTCTACTCAGTGTGCCCCCAATGGTTTTTTAAAAGCACCACAACACAATATATGCTCATTATGATAACAGTAGTTTCAGGTCTAAATCTTGCCACTGAACTCTTGTTTCCCTGCAGTTCAAAGAGTATCTATTTCTACTTTTAATTTTCCATTATTCTGTACTACAGCTATTTTTTTTTTTCTGGATATGTTTCTTTTTAGTACTAACACTTAATCCTTTCCAGCATCCAAAATACACACCAATTTATCTGACAGTTTTCCTATATAAGCTGCAATTTAACAGAACAGGACTTTATCCTGTTTATTACAGTACTTCCTCCCAAACCAATTATTTGACCTAAAAACAAAATCACAAAGTTTAAGGCTGCAAAGAACCATAATTAAAATTATAGTGCCTCTATTCTTCCTTTTCCTTGGAGAGCAATTCAAGAGGCCTGCAGGCGTGACCTGCCCTCTCTGCTATCTGCTCTCTGTGCAAAGGGGTTGATTGCAGTTCATTAATAAGCAGTGTGGGAGAGTTTGATGCTAAATTTCAAAATGTATTTAGTTTTTAGAGGCTTTCTAAACGCTGAACTAGTTTAAGAAGAAAAAGAAAGGGTTTACTTCTGTGAATTTGTATCAGAGGTGGATTAAGGGAGTCCTCAAAGTAAGTGCAGTAGAGAACTGTTTTCAGAGACTGATAAATGAACAGATTTAATGGCAAAGGCCTGCTTAATCTGCTACCCATCATGAAAAAGAGTGCAGGGATAGGAATGAGAGATTTTTGTTGGATCCTCACTGATTGCTCAATATATGTAAGTCACAGACACCTGTTCCACTCCCTACTACCTGTCTGTAGGTGAGCTTGGTAACCTCTGCCTCTCCTTCTGGTTGGAGAAAGGAATAATACTTCACTTCCTGGCTGGTTCTTTAGGGGTTAACCAGCACTTTCTATATTACAAAGCTGCTTAACAGATCTCTTTTTGTTTCCATTTCTTCTGTGTTTCCCTGAGCAAACAACATTGGGCAGGCTCAAGTGCTTTCACAAGAGGAAATAAATGCAATACTTATTTATACAATATATTGCAAGTTAGGGTCGTAGCTTTTGCTTGAAGCAGATGAAGGATTTAACAATTTGGGTCAGTAGTACCATGCTAATCATTTCACTTCCCTCCCCTCAGCTGTTAAGATCACTTTAGGATGAAAGCTCAGCATGACAAACACTTTCATTCTGCACACTTTATAAGGATCTAATAATAAAGGTTTGCATGACAGAAGGGCTATTGCAATAGAAAACATCCAGTCATATTTCCAGTTACATCTTAATTTATAATTTTTAACATCTTTAGTTATTCTTAAGAAAAATCGCATTAATTCATAAGATTTTTTTCTTCCTGTTAGTTTTCCCAGCCTGTGAGTACAGAACAATATATTTTCCTTGGAAAAACAAATAAAATGGAAAGCATTCAGCATTACAGCAGAGATTTTTCAGTAATTCATGCAAATTTTTTGAGGAACAATATGCAGTTGAGGTGAAATCTTGTATCCTACTTGTTTCTGTCCAAACCTGATGTGCAGAGGGCTAATGTGGCAGCATCAAATAAAGAGATGTGAGTCAGCTTTAACTAGCAGAACAACATAAAGATTCTCTATTTTGATATATGCCAAAGTGATGCAACACCTGTTTCAGGTGAATTGTAGAAAAATGCATTATGCTGAAGAAAATGCATTCAAGCATCAGAAGGAAAATTTCTGATAGGATTATGTAGAATTATTTATTAGAAATAACCAGTAAACAGACTGTTTTATTCCTGTCTTCCTTCTGTATATTTGACCAACATGAAAAGAAACAGCTTTGGAGAGGAGCATTTCTTTCCACTGGCTAAGCAAAAGGGCTTCCTTTAGGCAAGTGCCATTCTTCCTCCTTGCCACTTCATCACATTCCATGTAATACTGCACAGAAGAGAATCAGGAACAATGTGAAGAAAAGAAAAAAATACAGGAAGGTCAGATGTTCCCTAAAATACTTTCATTGAATAAAGTGGGATCTCCCTCAGGTGATAAATAATTATAGAACTACATGGTGATTTCATCAGCTGCTAATTAAGAAAAATAAAACAGGCCAGAAAAAAGTATTCTAGAGTTCAAGGTTGTTTTTAAGAGGGAAAGAAGGTTATTTTTCCTGAGATTATAATTATACAGAAAAAGGTAGGTCAGTGCAGCGTGTTAGAAAACTTGGATCTTTCAGAGATGTGGATTGAACCAAACAATTTCTGTTCCAACAAAAGTTTTTGACTATATAGCTTTTTAAAATTGTTGGAAGAAAGCGAAAAAGCTGGAGCTGTAATTTACCCACAATATGTGTTTGAACTAGAAGCCAGAAGTGAAAGCCCATGCACAGCACCAGACACCCACACCTTCTCTTGGTGAGTCTTAGGCTGGTAGAGCCTTCTTAGGCTTCCTCACAAAAGATCTCACATAGGAAGAGCAAGTAGAGGAACTATAAAGATAAAAACAAATGAGGAAGTTTGGGATGTGACTGTGCCAAGCCAATAAAAGCACATATGAAGCACAGAAGCTTTGCAGGTAATTAAGGCAAAGAAGAGACACACCAGAGCAAGAAGGCTTGAGGACTAGCAGAAGCAGACAATTTTAACAGTTTGAAGCAAATATATGGAGACCTTCTAGACAAAAATTTCAAACAACAAACAAACTTATTTTATTTTTCATATGTCTTAAAATAGTGATCAGTACATTAAAAAAACACAGAGAAGTCTTTTGTACATCCTTCTGTAGAAAGGAATCTGTCTCCATGGAATTTATTCCTACAATATTTGCAAATTTTTAGATGTTTAAGGTTCCTGAAACGAGACTTTGCAGAAATATAGATATTAAGCTTTCTGTTTATATAGAGCTTTAGATAAGAGCTGCACAAAAAACAAAAAGGAAAAAGAAAAAGGTGCTGAATTACTTGAATTCAGTAGTTGAATTACTGCCCAAGCAGCCAGCATTTAAACCTTCATTATAGATACCCAAAATTTTATTCTCCTTGGCAATACAGCACATCATGGTTTTTATTCCACTTATAGACTAGTTTCATCACACTGCACTAGTATTATTGCTTTTAATTCTAGAAAAAGGTCTAGCAGTGGCTTTAGAAACTATTTTCTATCTGGGCTTACACTCTGTTTATTTTTCTCTGTGTCATGGCTTATTTTCTTCCTCTCTTTTCTGACCGTACATTGTTCCTTTGTAGGCTTTTCCAGAATTTCTAAAATACTAGAGAACATTTTATCTTGATTACTTTAAACCAAGCTAACACTTACTGTTGTAGTATATGGGCTTTTAGTGTTTTTACACTGGTAACTATTTTCAGTTTTCTTCTGTGTCTAGGTCTGAGCTGACACAAAGCAGCAGCACCAGCGTGTCAGAGAAAAGAGCAAGTAGTTCATGTTGATCCAGGTAAACTTTCCCTAATGCAGATCTTAGTTCTCATCTACCCCCAAACATCAGGGACTGCAGAAAATCTGTCATTCTCCCTCCTCCTTCTCTGTCTCCCAACCCATTATCCTTAGCAAGTCTGCTCTGCCTCCTTGGAAACCATCTATCCTCCTGATCCCATTCTTGCCCTAAAATTCTACCACCTTTGCCATAAAAGGACCTGGTATCTCACCCACCTGGATGGGGTTGAACTCAGTTTCCCTGGTGCCCAGGAAAAACTGCAAGTCCGTGGTGACAGAGGTGCTGGACACCCTGCATCCTTCTGATCCTGCTCAGAACTTGCCCACTACAGGGCTGCAGTCACTACAGACTCATTGAAAGGAGGTGTGAGGTGATAGTTTTGACAATGAGTAGAGGCAGAGCAATTTCAAGCCTAACATCATCTCTGACCTGGTGTGGAGCTTCTCTATCCCAGTGCATCTGCAAAATGGTGTGCACTGTCATCTCTGCTGGTATCTTAGCTTCTCATTACCTTGTTCCAGCCTGGTTTTATCTTTGACAGAAAGAAATCCTGATGAACAGCAACATGGGCTTAAAATCTATGTAAAAGAAAGCTAAGGCTTTCATAGTAGAATACGTTCTCGTATCTCTGTGGATCGGCATAGGAATGTTTCATTTTCAAATGATTGCTGTTGCTTCTAAATGTCTAATTTTCATAAATCTATTTGGAAATATCACAGTCACAGTGACAACTCTTTCCTGTCCCATATCTTCGAGAGGAATGAAGCGCATTAGCAGAGAACAGATGGCTGATAGTGGGTCGTCTGTGACAGCATGTGCTGTATTCTGTGTTATGCATCTGACTGTCCTTACTTATGAGCTGATGATATCAAAAAGCACATAATTTACACACTCCTGGGCCTGCAAATAAGATCCTTTCTCATTTGGATGTCAGAACTGTAATCCAACTCACTGTTAAATTCCCATTCTTTTTAAACCTTGCATGAAGATGAAAGGCCTGTGTGTATCTAGAGCAGCTTGAAGTCTCTCCTCCCAGTTAGGGAGATTTTAGTGGCTTCAGGGACTGGGAAGATGCACAAAGTGCTAAGAAAGTAGAAACACAGAATCAACCACCAAGGAAGAGATAAATGTGTAAATAAATTATTATTGTAATAGTCCAAAGAGCTGGACTTTTCCCCTGCCTTGCATCTCTCTGTAATCACTTATGCAAAATAGAACTTGAAAGGTAAAACAGTATTGTAAAAAATACACATTTTTCTGCAAAGGAAACATGACTATAAAAGTTACAAACCATCAACCCTCTGAGTTAACAAGAAACAATGAACAAGGAACAAATTCCTTGGTCAATATCTGGAAGGAAAAATGAAATAGTTTTAAATGTTATTTGAACCAAATCTGCTACATGATGCTAATTGAGCCATAAGGGGAATGAGATGTGCTGTTTGTGTTAAAACTTTCTAATGTTGGTCCATGAGCCTGAGCAATCCTTTTGCCTCCCTACCCCTGCCACCAATGTTGGGACCTGTTGTCCAGTCCCAGCTCTCATACATCTAGACCCACCAGCCAATGATCTAAAGATGTATATTTCTCTGATAATAGTGGGCAGTGCTTTTCTTCATATACAGCTACATCTTTATCTCCTAATAGCTTTACATTGTTCTTCTTCATTATAACATTCTTCACCTCTGTGTTATCTTTCAATTTTTTAATTGTGAGCCACTAGTCTCCAAAGAGCTGAAAAATATTTATCAGAAACATTTACACAACCTTCCCTTTATGTGACAGTTCTTCCCATTAGTGCAGGGAGATGAGACCCTGGAATAAGGATTTTCTGTGAAAATGATATATCTCTCTTGAAAGTCAAAAATTGAGTTAATGTGCAATTGCAAGTGTTCTGTCAGCATAGGAGCTTAATGTGCTCCTGGAGGTCTAATTCAATCCACGCCTCAGGTTTATTTGCACAAAAGTGGCAAAATGTGCTACTATGGGACTTCATTTACTCTACAAATGGAGTGCAAAGAATAAAACATCACAGCACATTCACAAGACATTGACTGATGTGTCCATAAGGGATAGGGAAGGTGATTACTGGAAGAGAATGGGTAGCCTTAATTAAACCCCCTTTTTTGTACTAAAATTTTTGGGATAACTCAAGGATGAGGTAACAAAGCCTTTCAACTACCCTTGTCTTTTACAGTGACTTGACTCCTGCAAACAAATTTTACATTTATCTACATCAATTGAACTCCACCTGCCTGTAGATAAAATGATGCAGGCTGATAGTTGCCTGCATGGAGTGTTAGAACGCTGCAGCAGATTACCAGGAAATTACTGTGATTTACTGTCATCAAACTCTAGAGGAGAAACTGCCTCAAATTACCCTTACAGTGATGAGTATCTGAAGTAACTCCACTGATTCGGTGCAGTTGTTCTAGATGTACACTGGTGTTACAAAAAAAAGCAGGATATCACCCAAACAATTTAAGGAAGGTTTTAAGCAGCTTGGTTAGCCATGAACAATCCTTTGCTCTTATGGGCAACTAGCAGAGATTAAATGGAAGGAGTTTCCACTAAATCTTTATTAAATAATACTTTTCTTTGAATCACAGAGCCCATAATTTTCTTCAGGAGTAGTTTAAGATTGAAACAACAGAAAATGATGTATATTTTATGCCAATAGTATTCCCTTCATTTAAGATTTGAGTCATTGTCATAACACTGCAGGAGAATCCACTAGACTCATGTGCACTGTGAGATACCCAGGAATGAATAGCATAATTTCATTTGTAGTAACAGCTGCTTCTTATCCTTCACAAATGCATAGTCCTGCTCACTTCACTCTTCTCCAGGGTTTACACCAACTTGTCCCTGAGATTTAGCTGGTTAAACAGTACTACAATACAATGTAATCTTCTCTGAAATCCCCTTGAATGAATGAGAAAAGAGGAGTGAGGGGCAATATCAGACTGCTTAGCTGATCAATGGAAGAACACATACAGCAGGTTCTTATTCAAAGGACGTTTTTCTCCTGTGACATCTGCTTATGAAAATCTTAATACTGATGTGTTTGAGGGAGGTGTATCCCATGTCTTTTCACAGATGGCATTCCAACCTAAGAGGGAGCCTGTCTGTACACAGCTCTGTACTCCCAGAGACAGTGAGAGGAAGCTCTAAGTGCCCAGTCCTCCTCAACTCGAGAAAAACAGACTCTTCTCTCACTGCTTCTCTCTTTCCAGTGAGAGAGGAAAGGATCCCATTCTCACCACTAGTCTGCCAAGCTTCAGCTGTCCCATGTAACTGCCCTGCTTGAAGTGTAACAGTGGGGGTAAAGCTCACCTAGGAATGTTGGAGAGGAAGGACAGAATTGGGACCATGCTGTTGGGAATATGTTACAGTGAATTGAAAGGTTAAATGAGAAAGCAGGAAAAAGAAAACTATCTTTGTGATTTCTACCAGATGTCAGTTTTATATTCTACCAGTCATATATTCAACCAGATCTCATTATAAAAATATAATATACAAATTCTATGCTTTCATAGATTTTTCTCAGGCATGAGGTACAATTTTGTTTTTTCTTCTGTTTTTCCTCTGTTACCTCTGTGAAATAAATTGTCCATGACACAAAAGTAACTTAATGAAACCAGACTATATGATAATTGTTTGCAACAAACCTAGAGCTCAGTAAGTACAGGTACTCTTTGTCTTTTAAGAGATTTTAAAGCTACTGTTTGTGTTTAAATTATTATATCCTAGACACAGCTAAGTGTGCTGCTAAAGGATGCAGGTAGTCCTTGGAGGGGATGAACAATCTACTGCCAATACTATGGGGCTGTGCCAAATTTCTGGCCTATCAACTGCCTTGGGCTTTTTCACTTCCAGCATGTTTTCTGTCAGAGAACAAGAAAGGAGCCTCTGGTCTACTGCCTTCACTGAACTTCAGCATCTTTAGGAACTTCTAACAGAGAAGAGCCCTGGGGGGCCTGATGCTGGATGTAATTGATAAAGATAAGGTACATGGAATCCCACAAAAATTAGAGTGGAAGGAGTATGAAAGTCCGTCCAAAGCTTTTTTTATTTCAGTGTTCTCCCCAGTTCTGCCTCAGACTTTCTAATAATCCTTGGTGTGGTATATCATCCCTGTATAGTCCATGCATGCAAAACGGATTCTTTCATATTCAAAACGGGCTTAAATAAGAAAAATCTACATTTCATGTAGCTCTTTAATATCTGGAGTACAATTTGTCTTTCTCCTACCCAGCTTCTTAGAGATTTTTATTTTTAATGATTAATGCTCCTTGAAATACTCTCAATAGATGCAAACAAAATGGTCTGCATGATTTCTAATGTGGCCAGACCATATATTAGATGACCTGACCTCCATCCTGACTTGGAACAAAATTACCTTGAGGCTGGTGCCAAACATCCCTCTTTAGCCACAGTTTACTTGGGAAAACAGTTCCCTTCTCTCAGGTAACACAGTACAGTGCAAGGGATAGGAAGGGCAGGACAGTTCACTTGGAACTCTTTTGTCTGAGCCCTGCAAGCTGCCTATGGAGTTTTCCTTTGCGTTAGTCATTAGCACTCCTCGAGGATGGGTCACATCACTTTTTCCCCCAATGAAGGCACACCCTGTGTTCTCAGCTGTCTGTTTCTGCACAGCAGTTGAGAACAGAGCTGCCATGGGAATGGGATTTTCAGAGTTCCATACCCTTATATATTTTTCCATGTGCCCACCAAATAGCTGATAATTTTTGCCTCTTGCTAATCTGGATTTGGGATGAGCCAGTAATATAAAGAAGAAAATCTTTTTAATCTCCTGAGCTGTTCAATCCCACCTACATTTCATTATTGAAAATATTTTCTATATTTTTCTTTTAAAAAATGGAACAGCTTGGGAAAAATGACTCAGGCATTGTCTGAATGAAATGCTATCCTGATAACAAAGCTTCTCTCACAAATATTAGTTCCACTTCTATTGTTTTGTAATAAATGGTTGCAGCTGTTGCCATGGCAATTTTAATTTTTAAAAATGTGTCCAACTGAAGACAAGAAATGCAGCTGCTCTTATGAGAAAGTCTAAAATAAATCCAGATGTGAATTGTATGATCTAGTGTTGGCAGTAATCATGTCAGGAAAAAAAACATGTTACATGTTTTGTTTTCTTGATATACTCGAGTTGAGGATGGGGATTTAGGCATATTCTGAATTGTAAGTCTCTGTTCATGATCCAAATATAGCAAATAAACAGAATGAAATTTCACCTTAGGGAGAGGCACTTCACTTGCTAGAAAAGCTGGTCAGCCTTGCATAGAGAATGGCAGTAATATTCCTGTAGAAGAAAGCTCTCCTCGTTTACCTTTCTGCTAATATGCTAACATTTTATTTTTTACAGCCTAACAAAAAGAAAAATCTGAGCCATGGTAGAAATCTTAAAATTGCAATGTTACCTATTGCTTACTACCTTATCACTCTATAGCCTGGAGTTCTTTAAACTGTTATACCTTTAATGTTAGAACATTACTGGACAGTGCTCTACAAAGAAAGCATAATCCTACAAGTCCCAGTACATGTACTAATAGTCATCCACTAGAAATATCCACAGTGCTGGGAAGGTAAATAGTCCATTTAAGTCTCTTTTGGGAAAAAATATTTAAAGAGAGAATTTCTGAAAAGGTGATAGAAGAAACGGTGCAGACTTATTTGAAAGTGAGCTTTACCTCTGGTAAATGCTGACTGGAAAGCAGCAGCTCCAAGCACAAGCAGAGAGGGGTTCAGAGGCAGCCCGTGCAGTCTGGTAGGGAGTGGGGCTGGGGCAGGATGGCAGATGGGCTCAGGGGTGGTTTGTGTCCGACTCGTACCTTTTCTCCTTGCCTTGACACTGCAAAGGCTGCTCTGTCTGAAGCCCTCCTAAACTGTAGCTGCTCTCCACAGCCTCAGGGGTTCATTTCAGCAGCTTGGGGCTGAGAACAGAGACAAGGCTGCTGAACCCTGCGGAAATTGGTTCGCTCTAGCATTAAGTCAGTGCTGATTACAACACCTGCCAATACCTCTTGGCAATCTGGAGGATTACTGAACTTCACTCGTGGTAAAATTAAACAAAGAGAGGGAATCACCACTTAGGCAGAGAAGTTGATGTGGATAGAATTTCAGTCCCAAATTCTAAGGCAATCAAAATAGTAAAACATTCTTTTTATCCTTAAGGATTACAGCAAGAAAGGAAAACAAGAAAAGACACAGAAATACACACTCATACAGCCATTCTGTATCTCTGACTTACATCTTTGGGGATATTTTACTCAAAATAATTGGAAATCTGTATTTTTATCCTTTGTACCAGAGTTTCAAATGATAAGTCACCTTTAAGCCTTGCTATATAAACATATGCCACTTGAAGAAAATCTAAAAGTTAATGGGAATCTTGAAAATAATCTGGATAATAAAATCCTACCCACCCCAATTTCCTTAATATAAATCACTTGATCAAAGAGACCTAATACCAAATATAGTGGATGAGAGTTTTTGCTTTGATAAGGATGCATTATTCATAAGTACACATGCTAAGGCTTTTGGACACAACTGCCAGCTGATTGTGAATTATTCCTCAGTGCTAAGATTGAAAGAGTTAAGGAATATCTTCCTTTGTTAAAATTAAGGTATATGCTATTGGTCTGTCCAATGCCCTATGAAAAATTTCACAGAAATGATAAGCAGGCAAACAGTTTTTCCTTCTGTCTTTGTAAAGACTCCATTGATTTATGGATAAACATGTAGTGTAACACATTAATTTCCACCACTTAGTTTGAAAATAAATACTTTCCCTAGTCAGGAAGTTCTATGAGGTTTAAGCACAGCTATTAATAAGAGGAAAATAATTCTGTCTAGCTTCATTACCCTCATAATTACTAGAATGTAGGAGTCTTGCCTCAGAAACTTTTGCATTCACTTCACTCTAACAGTGCACAATGCAAACACTCTCCAAGTTATGGACTAATGATAGAAACAGGATATAAAACTGTGAACATCCTGAAATGAGAGTTTAGAAATACCTTTAACCTTACTCTCTAGGAATAAAAATACTGTAATAAAGAAGATGTACACTTGTTAAATGGTTCAGGAGGCTGAAATTTTTTTCAGGGATATTTTCATGTAGCTGTAACCCTCTCCCATTGTGTCTGAGGCAGGGGAGAGCAGCTTGCTAGGCACTCTATTATTCTCATTTCTCTCACTATCGCTTCTGGCTGTGCTTGCTACAGATCAGTAGAACAATGTGGAAAGAAGGAACTGTTTGATTTCTTTTAAGTGAAAATAAAGTAAACATTAATGAATGGGGATACAAAATGAAAATGCTTTAAAGTCTGAAAATCATGTAACTTTTGCGAGATTTTGTAATGGAGAAATTACAAAGGGAAAAATGTGAATATCAGTTTATTCAATCTATTGTTGGGATACTACTTTGTTCAAAGTTTTAATCATATTTAAACCTTCCTTTTCAAAATCCAGATTCTAATGTCACTATGTCTCCCCAGAAACATGCTGAAATTTTATTAGGAATCCAAACAACACACACATATGCATATTCCGTTCAGAATTTGTAGATCATTATAATTAGCAATTAGTTGGGGAACATCAAAGTTCCAAACACATTAAGAGCAAACTGATAAAAAGGGTGGATGTCTTTCCTTGGTCTTTACAGGGAATGTTTGTAAATCCCATTGCCCTAAACACAATAGAAATGAACCAGCTCTGTCACACTGAGCTCTCTCAGGACCACTTGAATGAGTGTTGCCCTGAGTCTTTCCTGTCTCTGTCATGGCTTGTGACTGCCAAAATGCCACTATTGAGACTACATTGCCATGTTGCAGTTGCAATTTCCATGAAGCTCTCTCTCTCTTATTTTTTTCTTTCCCCCTCTAAATTGGCATTCTGCAGAGCCAGTATAGAGAGAATACCTTTGTGCTTATCTTGGACAGAAACCTTACAGCCACATAATTACAAAGCTTTCTCACTGTACCACTTTGAAATTCAGACTTGTCATTTCTAAGGGGAGGAAAGAGGAAATTACCCATCTGTTTCCTACATATTTTTGCCCTTGTGAAAATATGACAAAATTATGCAAATTTTTAAAGGTTTCTGAAATGTTTAGTTGACAAATCTCAGTGGAGATCTGATAAACTTCATCAACTAAAAATCTTCCAAGATCTCATTTTTTTACCAGTTAAAACTTAAATATGTGTTTTTTCCCTGCAACTGGTGGTCCCCAGACTCAGCCAGCTACTGTCCCCAGCCTTCAGAACTGACTGTCACATCACCTCTCCTGTCCTTGTTACCTCCTCTGTTTGTCACAGTGTAATAAGAAGGATAGTGAAGAGGTGCTTCCACCAGAAATGAAGTCAGGCTCTCTCTTGGCATTAGTGTATGAAGGAGGTTGGAGTTTACAGTGCTAGATTATCTCTAGAAATAATTTCTTTCTATCTCTGATGGGAGACCTAGAGACTGGTGAGTGCAACAGAAGTGATGGAGTAGGTCATGCAGTTCAGGGGACTGGGTAGAGTGAGATAAGAGATGCTGACCATTGAAAAGATAAAGGAGAGAGAAGGAATGAGATTGAGACCAATACAAAACCAAGTGGAAACAAGGAGAGAGTTGAGCTCTGTAACCATTGGAATAAGTTCTAAGAAAAGAAATTTGCTGAGTCTCATCGTTTAAGTAGCTCTGAAGTGCAGTAACTAGAGGTTTGCAGTCACTCCTGCTGTGCCTGGCTCTGAAGGAAGGCAGCTGATGCTACTGTTATCAATTATTCTCTTTGCTCAAGTGACAAAAGTATATCCTGAAACCATTAAAGTTTCTAGTCCAAAAGGTGAAACATGCACACTGAAATGATGTCTTGGGTATGGAGAGTGAGGGATTTCTGTGTAGGGATAAAGAAGCTTAAAAAGTACATTTGATTAAAATGTTTACAAAAGGTACCTCTCAATTCTGCCTTTGTAAGATATGAAAATTTTTGGGCATTATGTAACTTTTGAGTATCTGATAACATTTGCATTATTTTTATGTGCCTTACGGACAGTTCCCCATGCACACATAAATATATAAATATATATATTTTTGCACATATGCACATGCACAAGAAATTCATGAAGTGTTATGTCAGTTCTAACAGCCTCAGTAGCTTAAGGATTTGAGTCTTAAAAGATCAAGGCTTGCAGCAGGAAGCAGTTTACTTGATACTGTTGGTAAAAAATAAAAAAAAGGCAGGTCAGAGTGATGAAATTAAAATTGAACTATAGCACAGAGGTTCTGGAGAGGTTCACAGAGGGATCACAAGACACATCAGCCTTTCCTGGTGTTCCTGGGTAGCCACTGGAAATAGTCAATTCTCCCACAGTAGGAATGGGTTCTTCATTCATGTAATCATAACCTGATCTCCAAAGAATAACAGAATTTTTGTGGAGTATCCTGTTGTGACAAACCCTCTGCCTCTTTGAGACAGCTGTGCTCTCCAGTACTGTTTTTCTGGGAAGAATTTGGGCAGTGAATAGGTATTGGTGGCTACCCCACAAATGAAATGGCAGAAAGGCCTCCCTCACCTTTCTGATACACACTCCTTCTGTCTTCTCTGCCTGGAGACATGAAATGTATGTTGATTTATTGCAAGAGCCAGACAGACTCTTACATGCAGTATTTCATCCAGAGAGGATGAAATGAGCTTTCTTTTGGAACACCTCAAAGGAAATAATATCAATACTATCATTTTAAGCTAAAAGGAAGTTGTCTCTCTAAGTAGAATTAGACTCTATATGTAATTATCTTGCTCTCAGGAAGAATCTCTCTTATTCACAGAGAAAGGTTATTTTGACAAGAACAACATCTGGAAGAGCTCAAAAACCAGGCTGTACCAGGGTGCACTTCAGTTCTGAAGAGTTCCCAATAGAAATCTTTGAAATGAAGAAGCTTTGATGCCAGTTTGGTCATTTTTAGGGAAGGTGTAACTAAATAATTGCCACTTAGGTGTGATTTGCAAGGACTACAAGCAGCATTCTTAATTCTGAACTTAAAACTTCTCCATCTGTTTGTGTATAAGTGGACAGTACCTGCAGCTACTCTGATTTGATTTGGTCTGACAAGTAGAGACATTCCCAGCTGATTTGAGCTAAGCTATATCTTCATACATCCCTGAGGGCAATCTCCATAACATTGCTCACTGAAATCTACTCTAGCTTGCCAGTCTGCAACTGAAGGCTGCCTATTCAAATAAATGGCATAGACAAAGCAGTGCCAATTAGAGGACTGTAGTGGGCTGACCGTGGCTGGATGACAGGTCCCCACCCAGCCACTGCATCGCTCCTTCCTCTGCAGGATGGGGTGGAGCAAAGAAAATAAGATGGAAAAAAGGTCAGGAGTGAAGATAAAGGCACATTAATAAAGCAAAAGCTGTGCATGAAAGCAAAGGAAAACAAAGGTTTTATTCTCTCCTCCCATTGGTGGGTGATACCAAGTATGTGTAGCAGTTGCTCTGGAAGATAAATGCAGTAACCTTTACCTGCCTCTTCCTCCTTTTTCTTAGCTTTTATTGCTGAGCACATCATATGGTATGGAACATCCCTTTGGTCACTTTGGGTCAGTTGTCCTGGCTGTGTCCTCTCCCAAAGCTTTGCCCACCTCCTACCACTGGGATGCTGGAGAGACAGCACTGATGCTGTGCCAGTGCTGCTCAGCTGCAGCCAAAACACTGCTGAGTTATCAACACCTTTCCAGCTCCAGTGCAAAGCACAGCTCTGTGAGGGCTGCTGGGGAAAATGAACTCCAGCTCACACAGACCCAGCACCATAGAGAGTAAGACTTTTAGCATATATTAACTAGGTCCTAAGTACAATTTTAATATGGCACTAATATTGGCAAAAAGGGATATGAAATACTGAAATATGAAAAAAATCAAGGGGCGAGAATTACCTCCTGAAAACATTCTGTTCTGAGTGCCCATTTTCATACCGAAATTCCAGCTTTAATAAGCATTACAGAAATTCAGCAGCATTTTCCCCCCTCATTTTAGCATAACATGGAGGAAAAAATAAAGGAAGTTTTATTCAGCAATGATACAAACATTTTATGTGGGATTTCCTCTATTCTGGGAAAGAAGCTCTTTTAAAGTTCCTGCTAATAGCGAGTTTGGTTGGTTTCCCAGTGCTCACATGTCCTGTTCCAGATGGTCAGTGACGTGAAACTCTAATTATCATCAACAAAATAAGCTGGGACTAAACCCTCTCTCAAAGGTAAAAAGAGCAGATGGACAACCATAATTTCATTATTATAGAAATAATAGAGAAAGAGGACTCCTCATCTACCTTTTAAAATCACTCACTAACTTGTTGCACAATTAACTCCTTGCTCCACTAATTTATAAATTACTCTGTTATTTGACTGGTTGAATGGCTGCTTGGTATATCAGCCTTTCCAACAATATTGGGAATAGTAGCCAAATTCCTCTTGTCTAAGGGCAACCAGTAAGTGAAATAATTGGGCTGAGCTTCCATCCAGCATTTCATTTGCTTTCAGGTTTTCAGGGGATTCTGTTTTCTTCTCCTTTGCAATATTACAGACATCCCTCCTCAGGAATCTTTGTGGGAATAAAATTACAACTAGTATTTATCTGGAATGAGGCAAGGCCTGTTAGTCATTCATCCAGAATTGTAGGTCACAGACAATGAAACCCCTAAATATTTGTCAAGGATTCAAGGTCCATGCAAGTCATTGCCATGCAGCAGCTCTCCCTATGGCTGTTGGCTTCCAGTGCTGGTCTTTGAGCTGTGACTTCTAGGTCAGCTTTTGCAAAGGCAGCCCCTCATCTAAACCTGCTACTGCTCAAACTGAGCTCATACAGGGCTCAGCTCCTCCAGGTCTGCCCAACCAGTCAATGTGAAGACAGCTGCAAAGAAAGGGTGTGAGAACAACCCCCTGTATTTCTGGCAGAGTCTCATTCCTTTTCTGAATTCAGATTCACTGCCTGATTGCAGCATATCACTCTTTAGCATTGGCTGTCATAATTCCTATTCTGTTGCCAGTTCAGGAGTAGATTTTGATGTACTACTTAAGGATTTCAGCATAGAGATTCATAACAAAAAACCCCAAAAACTGCAAAATTGCATCAGAGAAAGATAATTAGGTTTTCCTCTGCATCCCTATGAGCAAACAAGATTTTCTTCCCTCTAAAGAGTCCTAGCTACAGGTTTATGTATCACTGTCATGATCTGCAGTTACACAATGTGCCTTATCTGTGTTTCTTGCTTCTTTTTCCTAGCCATGCCTTCACAATGTCCATTTGTTGCTTTCACCAGCTCATTTTCTTACACCTTCATTTCACCATCTCTTCTCACACTTAGAAATCTATTTCTTTAAACAGGAAAATGTTGCATGTGTTGATACGTTTTACCTTTCTGTCACCTGTCTAGTGGCACAGGTACTTTTATTTCCCTCTTTCCTTCCTGGAAAGGCTCTATGCATGCTTTGTACAGTAGCTGGCAAGGAATGAGGTTTTCATTCTTTTGAAAAGAATTACCTAGGCTGAAGAGTTCTATGTGTAGGTACACTAAAGCTATTAACTGTGTGTACATAAGGGCCCACTTATGCATAGAAGTGGTTTTTTACACTATTTCTTATGTACTTATATGCCTAGGATGTGTGAATAACATCTTGTCTGCACTCAAATACATATTGAAAATAAAGAGAACTTAATTGAGTTTCTTTTTCACTCCAGTGGCTGAGGTAGTATGGTAAAAGACACTAAGAACTTGCATGAATACAGGGCTTAAAAAGTAGCTAAATGTAAGGGCTATAGAGAAACCAGCATTGTTTTTTTTCTCATGTGATGACTCAATACTTTTTGCCATTTGCTAATAGTGCCTAACAAATCTCAGCATGAGGCAGGGGATTCAGGCTGACAGAATTCTTGTGTTCTTAGACTGAACAAATTCTCAGTTACCTACAGGTGGGGAGGAAACTGAAATAAAGGATTAGCTAAGACAAAAGTCTTTGTTTCTTAATTGATACACATGAAAACAAAAATGGTTTGACATAGTACATATGGGAAGCCCATGATGTCACTTTTAAAGGCCACTTTCTGAATATAACTGCAGTTTGTGGGAAAAATACGATGGGAGAATATTCAAATGTCTTTCCTCTACCAAATTTTGTTATTCAATGTTCTCAGGGATCAGAGTGAGGCAAAAAAAAAAAAACAGAATAGTGCTTTAAAAATGGAAGGGCAAAGGATCCAAATAGAGACAGTCTAGGCAAAAGAAAAAAGAAAAATATAATCATAAAGGGAGCTTCACATCTACTGAGATCTGCAGCAAGGAGACACCCATCATAGCTTTCAATGCCAATATTATTTTCTGCAACTCCCAGCTCCCAACTTAATTATTCAGCAGCATTGTTAATATCTGTTCTTGTCCTTTGCAGAACTGCTGATTTTAATATATAATACACAAGGAATAACAATTAGAAATTGTGAAAAGAAGGGAAGTAACACTTGCAGATAATGGAAAGTTACCGGGCCAATGACCACATGAAACATTGACTGAATAATTGTAGCTGCAGTTGATGTTTGTCAAATGTCTGTTTCCTCAGTCTCTGATTTAATTTCTCTCTTGTGTATGCTGCCTTCAATTTCAATGACATAATAACAGAACTAAACCCACTGAAATAATAACTATACCAGTAAACAAATACCTAGAACCAGAAAAGTTTAAAGATTCTTATTCATTTTCTATTTGAGTTCTGTTGTATCACAAGAGTTTCTTATATTTTGAAAAGATCTAAACTGTACTAAGATTAGTAATATGATGACTGTGCCTACCAGTAAGAATCACCAGCGTGTCAGAAGGAATTCTCTTGTCAGCCTAAGATAATTATAGGAACCACTGTCTGAGAAAAGACAACCTTAGAGGGTGCTCAGCACAAACTGAGCTGGACTCTGTGTTCTGAGTTATTTCCCCTGGAAATTGATACTGTTTTTCAACAAATTTTTTACCCTTTCAATAAATCAGTTACCTTTGCCACGTTATTTTAGAAAGCCCTATTCAAGCTTCTGCCAAGAAAGAATGGTTTGAGCATGATATTGACTTGTATAAGGTATAACTAGAATAGAAAGTATTTTTTGAGTGAAGAAGATGTACTATGATCTGAGTTGATATATGGTCATCGTGGAAATATTGAAGATTCATGAAACTACTTTTACCAGGATTTTCTTCAATCAGTATTCTGGAAAACAAAGTATACAGGAAATATTTGTGGATAATTAGTCATATGGGTTTTTCTGGGTAAAAGCAGACATCTTAGCAATCTAATAGGTAAGGCTCTCCTATCATTTTTCTTAAATGCTTTGAATTTTTGTTGTTTATTTTCTGTGAGAAGTCTCACAAATTTTTATTAGAAGGAGAATTTTATCCTAATAATGAGAAGTTGTAAGGGACACTGGAAGTGATTTCTATAGGAGAAAATCCTCTTTCCATCTCCAATGCCCTTGCTTAGAGAGGTCCTTGTGTGAGCTCTCCCAGATGCACAATATCTTAGCCCTCCTGCAGCCACTGCTGTCGATTTGAGCCACAGTGATCCCTCCTGCACAGCTTATCTTAAAACAGCACACTACAAATGAAATCTTGCAATTATCACAAACACCCAGGTGTTTGGTGTGGCAAAACCAAACTCTCCAAGAGGAGAGTTGTTAAACTGGCCTGGAGAACTTGTGTCCTTGATTAGTATTTTCTGAGGCCAGTTGGCCACTGTCTGCACATGTTCCTGCAGCATCACACAGCTTGTGTGACTTGCTAAATCCATAGGAAAAATGCAGGGGTAGCTGGTCCTGCTTCTGTTCTTCTCAAACTAAATGAAAACAGCACAGGAAACGTAGAGATTGGAGGGAGAAGCTGAAAGAAAGGAGAGAAATCAATCTAAGCCCTTATTGGCAGAAAGCCATACTGCCTTCACCTTGCCAAATTGCCACCTCCAGCCACAAGGGCCTTCTCTCTTTTCTCTTCCTGCCTCTCCTGCCATGAGTCACTCCAGCAGACATTACCTTACTTACTCTGTGAGATAATGAAAGACAATGTGTATTTTCATATTCTATTTTTTGGGTTATCATTATGTAGTATACTAAATTACTTACTATTGCTTTTCCAGATCTGTAAACATTATTCTCACACCTTTTTAAATAGACTTCTATTGCTGTAATTATGAACATATTGTGTTTGCACACAACAATGGTATGGGTTACAGAAAAAAAATAGCTGTTCTTTTGCAGTGATGGAAAAACAATTTTCTTCATATAAACTCATGTTGGTTTAGTAGGGTGTTAATGACCTGAAGTTGGCATTATTAACATCTTTACTTAAACTTGGCATTATTATTATCTTTATTATCTTTACTTAAAATGCTACAGGAAGATTATATTGGGTTGCAGAAGCATTGTATTTCTGCAGAAGCTGATTATTTAAGCCAGAGAGTAATGAAATGTGAAACTCATGGTGCCATGTATTCTCTTCAGTCTCTACAAATGACTATAGAAATCAAAGAATCAGTCACAGTGAATATACAAAAAAATACATGTTTTCCAGTGACAAGAGATTCTATAGTAAAGATTTGTAATCTCCCACGTACAGCAGAGAAAACCTGAGAAGGAGATAGGCTGAGTTGCATAACCTAGACTTGAGTACTGGGAACAGTAGAGTTTAGAAACTCATGAATCATGTACTGGAATACTGATGGAACCGGAATCTGATGGAAGTTTTGTTCCTGGCTGAGTTGCTCCTTTGGGAGATCTGTGTGCTTTGGCATCAGTGTGACTGAAAACTAGAGAGACCTAAAACATTCTGGGTTCCCTTGGGTTGCTTGGAGCCTTACTGTTTCTCCTCTGGGAACCTTGCACTAACAGGTGAAGAGTCTAAGTGAGCTGAAAATGTCTGGGCTGTTATTAAACAACGCCAGGGGAGAGAGATAAAAAGCTCAGACTTATTGCTACCTGCATGCTTCTTTCCAATTCTAATAGCTGCCTTGATGCTTTCCTGTGTGTTCTCTCTATCGAGTTGTCTGGTCTTTGCTTAGTTTTCCTTTTGTGCATTTAATTATCTGATGTACCAGATGCTCTCCCAAGTGACACATTCCAGCCCCTGTCCCAGGATGTGACAGCCATGCTGTATCTAATCATGAACTTCTGTGCTCAGATACTTGACAGTTCTTGAAAATGTTGCTCTTGCTCTGAAGAGTGTGAGGAGTTTAGTGTAGGTGCAGGTTACTAGACTGGTAATTGGAGAATGCTAAATAAGAATACTGGTGTTTTTTTTATTGTGAAACAAATTTGGGAGTTTTTTTGCAATTCAGTTATTATAAATTGATATCCCATGGAGCTTCAGACAAAATATCAAGCTCATTTTTTAACTACTGTAAAATCTTTAAAAGCTTTTTTTTTTTCTGAAGCATGGGATAAACCCTAGTTCAAGGGACCACGTTTTAAGGAGAAAGTTGGCACTGAATTGGGGCTTACTGTGAAGCATCTTCAAGCATCATGGAAAACTGAATTTGGAGTTTTGTTATTTTAAGATTATCTGAGAGGATTATTTGTATTCTAGCAAAGCTCCAGGAAGCATGTAATACGTGTAGAGTGGAGTAAACTTGAGATTCCATTAATCATGTACTTAGCATCTGTGTTTTTAGGGCAGCACATGTGTGATTTTGGCCCATCATTTGTGATCTGTTTGAGGATTCCTGAGAATAAAAAAGCTATATATAAATTTAAGATAACATTACCAGCTGAAGCTCTGCCAGCTTCCATAGACAGAAGCAGAGAAACAGATACTGTATACCACTTTGTGGTTTTACTCTTGGAAAATAATAGATTGCAAAAAATAAAAAGAACCTGTCTTGAATTTTATAGTTGCCCTATGTCCTAGGTGCTCATTTAGCATTACTTTTTCTAAATACCTTGTTTAGATGAGAAAAGAAATCATAATAAATTAACTTTACCATTTTACAGAATATACTGCTTTCTGGGTTAAAGAGCATGAACTAAAATTGTATTCTGAATATACAGTTGCTATTAACAGTATTGGAATTCTAGTGTTTAACAAACCAAGAAAAATTCTAAAACTACATCTTTGTAACAAAACCTTCAAATGGCATAGCTATTATTGAGAAAGTATATCAGTGAGAATGATATCAGTGATTAAAGCTTTAATTAACTCCCCAGGTAAAGAATGGAGGTGGGTGTAACTCACTGTGTCAGCACGATAGCCACAGCATCATTTAGAACACTCTCTCCAAACAGGAGTGTGTATAAATCTGTATCCACATTCAGCTCATGGAAAATAGCAAGGACTGTCACTGTATGGAAAGAAAGCAAAGTGAGTTGTTATTTTCATATTCCTCTGGTAGTTCAAGAACTAAAGCAACGTTAGAATGTTGGTTTTGACAAACCCAGTCCTATACATTGTCTAAGTGGATAAAAATGAGTTAAAAATATCAGCTGGAATATTTAAGATCCTTAAATTCATCAAGTCTATGAGTTTCAGTGCTTCAGCTGGGATAGGAAGAAGCTTTCCCTCTCACACAGGGAATCTTGCATAGATGAAAATGTCACAGCATGTTTCACCATGCATAAAGCACTGTGATCTTGTGACCACAGGGGAATAAGGGTGCTGAAAAGACTTGGGTTTTGCTGTGGATTTTGTGTGTGATGAGTAGTGATAAGAAGGATATAATAACACTTTTCCATGTGTTACACATGTTCACTAAGGAACATGCACTATAACCTGTCCTGACCCATTCTCAGCTTGGATGTAGCTCATGGGAAGCCATGAGGCCTCTGACCCAGACCGGGATATCTGTAACCCATTCCAAGGCTCCTTCTGCATATCAGTAGTTTAAGTTCCTTCCTTCTCCTTGAGTCAAACCCTATATATGATTTGCAGATTACCAGTACAATAGGAAAAAATAGAGTGTGTTGAATTTAAACTGAAGGTGAGCAAATAATTTAGTCACACAACCTCAGGAGCATTCAGATATTTGGTTCATGTTCAGGTAATTAAATCCTGTAGATATTAACTTAGGTCTTGTCTGTTTTGTGCCTCAGTTTCCTTCCCTGCAGACAGGAGATCACAGTCCTTCCTGTGGTCTATCTTGCACTTCATAATCTCCAACTCTAGGAGGCTATCTCTGTTCTGTGTGTGTATTATTCTAATTCTTATTATTCTTATTACTTTCTCCTTGCATGGACAAAACAGAGGTTTCTCTTTTCAAACAGAATTTAATGTAAAGACCCCCAATTACTTGTCTGGTTAAAAATTACATGGTAACTCACTGCTTCACTGGCACTCATTCTAGTACATAATTGTGCAATTGACTCAGTCCTCATAGCCCAGGAATGCCAAAGATTAGGAGTGTCTTTGGGATGTCATGTTCACATCTGACATTTTAGAAATGAAAATTATATACTTCTACATTCACATGACTGCTGATAATTCACACAGAAGCATGACCAGCTGATTATGCTTTGTCTTAATAACATTTCTTGGAACTTTGAAATCATTACTGCTAAGATTTTCTAAATGGCACTTAAATATCTATGTAAACTCAAAATCAGTTTATAAACCCAAAATAGATTCTCAGTTCTCCTGTGAGATTTTATGTCAAAGTGATCTCTGTTGATGTGTTATCTCTGAAGAATTTTGGAAGTGTTATTCTACAGAAGACAATTTAGTAGATGTGTGTAGCTGAACATTTGCTGATATAGCTATATTTAAATTAGCTAGTTATATTTAACCATCCTGGTAACCTCACCCATCTACTCCCACTGCAGTTATAATTTAAACTAGGAAAAGAGTTCTTTCCCCAGAATAGCTCAAAGGTGTAGGCAGAAGCTTTATTGACAAAAGATATTTTCTTGGTTCACCAACATCTATATTCAGATTTTTGCCTGATTAGCAATGCTGACTTAATGTGCTAAATGTGGACTCAGTTTAGTCTCCTGCTCTCTAATGTCACTGGCATAAAAACAGACTTTTTTTCTAAACCTACTTGCCACTTTCAGCTTTTGCTTATTAGCTAATTAGTTTGGGCTCTCATTAATAGTCCCTGTGATAATGATAGAGGGGAAAGAAAACAGTAATCAAAGTCCAATGTACTGCTGGGGTGTGTGTGTAGCAGGCCAAGCCAATTAGACAGATGCCTACACGTTCCTCTCCTTCCTCTTGCCTCCTAAGTAAACAACTTTCTCTTGCTTTCTCTCCCAACTCTACCCCCAAAATATGACTGAAGATCTTTTCAAATGAAAGCAAAATAATAAAGAAAGCAACACAGTAATGCATCAATTGTGTCTTCTGGGAGAAACTCCCCCGTTCACCCTGTTCTCCGAAAGTATCTTCCATTTCAAATACTTTCCCATTTTGATGGGAGGTTATTGGATCTTCTTTACCTGTCCCTGACTGAAGGATTCTGGTCTTTGCTCTGTCCCTCTGCTAGTCTGGCCCAAGACAGAGCAAACTTCAGCCCTACCACTGCTAACAGATATTTCTCTGATTTGTTTTTAAAGAACAGAAATGATGCTGGTTCCACAAATCCCAAGGGAGTTTAACACTCTCTTCAGTATTCATACAATTTATAAATGCAGTTATTCCTGAATCATGTCTAACCCAAATCTCCCCTCCTGCTCTTCAAGTCTGTAATTTCCATTCCTCGCCTAATGAGAGACAAATAATTTTTCATATTTATTCTGATTTTCTTTCCAGCAGCATTGTGTCTATTCAAAGACTCGTTTCAGACATCTCCTCCCAAAAATGACTCACTTCTTTCAATCTCCTCCTTTTAGTGTTTTCTTGCCCTCTAATCAGCTAATATCTTTCCTGAAATACAGTGCCTAAAATCAGATCCCAGTAATGTAGTTGACACTAGCTGTCAAGAAGTAGAATGAAAAAAATGCTGTAGAACATATTAATAAATTCCATTTCCCTTTTTTTTGGTATGTATTGGTACTTATGACTCATTTTCATAGGTTGTAAACTTGAAATTGTTTTCAGAAGTGAATGCTCACTTCTTATCTGCTATTTATGAAGATGCTTTTAAGTATAGCATTTATCCTTGTCTATTTTAAATCATTACAAGAATCATATTGAGTTCTAGTCATGTTTTTCAAAGTGTTTGCATTCTCCTTTCAGCAGAATATTGTACAATAAAGAAACACTTTCTGTTATGTTAGCCAACTCATTAATAAAAATGATATATAGTATCTGCATAAGAAGAGAGAATGCAGGATCTTTAGCACATCCACCCTGTTTAAGAGCTCAAGGAGACATTTTCACCTTGTTTTGCCCACCAGTTTCTAGTAATTTCCCCACGATCACATTTGCCTTCATTAATTATGAGAATCTACGGGCACAGGTCAGAATGGACACATTAAAAGGAAGCTATGGAAGAAAGTTAATTTAAGTTACCTCTGGATAGAATAATGCTCTGGGAACAGTCATCATGTCCAACAAAGTCACATCATGTTTTGTCTAATGGATGA
The DNA here is from genome assembly GCA_013400515.1 of Erpornis zantholeuca. NCBI lineage: Eukaryota > Metazoa > Chordata > Aves > Passeriformes > Timaliidae > Erpornis > Erpornis zantholeuca. Next base: position 48,183 of record VZTN01036301.1, on the reverse strand, counting down.
CTTTAAAACTCAAGGGAAGTAATTTTAAAATAATCCTATGCCACAGTAACATATCTAGTATGTGAGAACTTTGATGTTTAAGTAAAGATTGTAGATGCTATGCTGCAGTCAGCTTGGCCTCTGGCTTTCTGGAGGCACTGCTTAGGAACAGTAAGTAGGGCCTGGTTTTTGTATGGTAACTACCCAAAGACTTGTATAATTCATTAGATACAATATGTATTAAAAAAATACCAAACTACTTTTAAAGTACATAGCATCTCTTATTTCAATGGGCATACAAGGACAGAAATAGAGGTAGATAAAGAACTGGCTGAAGGACAGGTCATTGGGGGAGCCCTAACACCTTCTGTGGCAATAGAAAACTGACACAAATAGAAATAAAATGTACCAGAGCTGCTGACTCAGAAAGGGTTGTGAACTTCAGTTAAAAATTCAGTGATGGGAAGGAGGAAATAGTGAGGCATCTGAGATTTTCACAGTATTTATGCCAACAGAAGTCTGATTCACTTCTTCCTTGACTTCATGGACTGAGGTAACATCTGTCACATGCTAAGCCCAACATTAGTTCAGTTGTACCCAAGTCATTAGAAGTGTCTGTGGAGCTGCTTTGTGAATAGTATATTTTGACAAATGTAGAAAAAAATTGGCTTGTTACAGATCCCTGTAAAAAGTATATATAACTGAAATATCATCAAACTACAACAATACCTATGCCAACTGTATTCAATGCTACTTTGCTGTTACTTTTAAAAGAATAAGGAAACTCAAAAAATAAATTACATCACTATATAAAGTACTGGTATTATTGTACCTTAGTCTTCTGACTAGAACCATTAATATCTTTCATAGCTCATGGGCTTAAATTCTTTTAGGAGAGTGGTATCAAATGGGAAGAAAATAAAATGAATCTTTTATTTCCTATTGGCTTTGTCTAAAGATAAATATTCCAATTTGAGTTATAGAATCCTTTCCCTATTAATAAGTCACAGTACTCACAGATTAGTTCAGTGGTGAATAAGAAGAAAGCAGACATATATTTTAATTAAAAACATGTTTATAAACAGTCTTATATAACCAGTGTTTGAAATGCATTACCTTATTGTATTTATACATTATGCTTCTTAATGCAAAATCCTTTGGTTTTGTGGGAAAGAGAAACTGCTCTTTCTGATAAATATCCAATTTTATCAATAACAAGAGCAGTGCACCCACAGCTCCAGTTCAGCTGTAACCATAGTAACTTCAAATAGGGAAGAGCCTTGTGATTGTGATTGTGACCAAAGGTAAGGGAGTTCATATAGCTCAGAAATAGCTGTGCTTCAACAAACCCTGAGAAGGTAAATCGGTTCTTTATACTTGAAATGTCAAAAATTAGGGAAAAAAGAAAAGAAGGAAAAAAGGGCTAAAGGTACATGAAATGTCTTTGGATGGGAAGGTGGTTGCCCAGAAGGTGCTAATAGCAGCAGCCTTGGAGCCTGCTGGAGTTGAAGGGTTCCCGTGTTTCTGGTGGCTGGGACAGAGGTCCCATCTTTACATCCCTGTGCCAGGTCTGCTCTGGTCACTATTCCTTTGCAGCCACGGGCACCCTGAACTCAGGCTCATTGCTGAGGCTGCCTGCCAGTCACAGGAGACAGCTGGGCCACACTTCCCTAACCTGCAGTGTCACTTTGCAGGTCTCTGATGGGCAGGGACTGAGTTCTGAACCAGCTCCTTTTCCTCACTCACTCTGCTGCTCTTGAGGAGAGACATGTGCAGGAGAACACAGGGAGGAACTGCTCCATCCCCTCTGAAGGGATCACACCAAAACACTCCCAGAGTCAGGGTACATTAGGAATCAAAACCTAATACTAACGCAAGGAAACCCTTTCAACAGTGAAACAGGAAACCTGTGCTGTTTTATGCACATGAAACTATATGAAAATACGATTTCCTTGACAACTAGATAAATTATACCTATTGATCAGAATAAAGAAAAATGTAAATACTGGTCTCATGTTTTAAATTAAGGAAAAACAAAAGGAAAATTTGGGAATTTTAAAATTCTTCTTCTTAAAATTTAACCTTTTGCTTGAAGCCTTAAAATGAGAAACTTTCTCTACTGAAAATGATAAATTATTTAAAGGAGATGTTCTCTGTAAGATGAATTATTTGTTTGACGGTAACCTTGTTTTGTCCCTGAAGTTTCTGACTTTCCTCCCTAGAGACATGAAAGTTTTTTGAGGCATCACAAACTATTGTTGATATTTAAGGATCACAGTCTATAATGCAAAACACAGTCCCCAGTATATCCAGTCATAAATCAATTTCTTAATCTTAGCTCAAGGACTAGTTTTCTGTGTAAGAGAACACACAGCATATAAGAAAAATTCTTCTAAATTATTTTTATGCAAAAATATCTAGATTAAAAATCTTCAGATAACCTTCTGAACTAAAACCTGCAGAGTTCTATGACATTATTTCCTTCTTCTTAACAATTTGCCAAAATAGAAAATTTTAGCTGGCATATGTTTGTTTACTGCCCTGATAGTAAAAGTCTTTATTTAACACATAAACATCTACCAGTCATCTTTACTGTTACAAATAAGGACCTCAATCAAACCAACTTCTGTCAAGTTAACAAATCAGTTTTTAGAATCTTTGGAGACTTAATTGCTTTCCACAGCCAAGGGAAATTAAATCTCTTTTTGAAAATGAGTTTATAATCCTACACAGTGAAGAATTAAATGAAAAATCATGTAGCAAATCTGACAAGAATTTATTATTTTATTTTAAGATTAATTTATTGTTGATAACACTAACAACATTTTACTAAAGATTTCTTTAAAAACCCCAAAATGAACCTTAGATATCACAGATAAAATCTTTATACTGATTATTTTATCTCCTAATATGTGTCAGTCCTCTAGGGCACCATATTTTAACTGATTTTGGAATGCCAGTGAGCTCTTTACATGCTCGAGATTATAATTCACTAGCAAATCCTACAACACAGAGAAATATTTTCAGCAGTGTCAACCATTTAATTAATGAAAAACTTAATTCAAAATTCTCTTAAATCCTTGAGGGGTTGAAATTTATGGATAAGATTAGTGAACACATGAAACAGCTTAGAATATTGTGAATTGATAGCAGAGGGAGCAAGACTGAACATTAAAAAAACTTTTGGACGTGCACAGACACTAATAAGCAGAGGAGTAATTAGAAACAATATTAATCAATGACAGTTTGTCACACTAAAAATAGTTTTCTCGACTGCAGTTTTAGCTTTTTAAGCCTGTTTAAAACTCTGGGAAAAGCAATCCTTGTAACTTATTCCTTACAGTGCAAGAGGAGCTTCTCTTTTGTTGTTTTGTTGGGGTTTTTTCCTCTTGATTATTCCAGATTAATTAGTGGTGATTTAATAGTCTTCCAATCAAAATCAGTGCACTTGTCTTACACATTAGTCGTCGTAAGTCAACATTTGTGAAACTAAATAGTCTGGAAATGGGAAAAGAAACTAAGCCAGCTGCAAAATCCTATTCTTAGCACTATCAAGTTATATACTTGGAAATTGTAAGGACGCTTTTATTCCATTGGAGTTTATTTTCCCAGGTTTTCCTTGTGCTTCCAATGTCTGTGCTTTTCTCTTGCTCTGAGGATAGGCTTCAGTCGTGTGCTGAATCCTAGAAATGTAGCTGGGTGATCTAAGAAGTGGCAGCATATTGGATGCTTGGATTAATTTGAGAATAACAATTTGATGCAGCTTTTACAGTAATCTTGCAACAACAGGTTTTGTGAAAATAAATTGTTCTATACTGTACTTTTAAGACATCAGAATGATAAATCATAAACCCAAAACATTTTGTTAACTATTGAGAGTTCACTTAGAGACTGGAAAAAATTTGTAGAACTGTATTGCTTTTTCTCATTTCTTTTAAAAGCAAGGAATTTGGAAGTTTTATTCCTAAATTTCTCAGAAAAGCTTCTCAAGGGTTGTTTTTTAACATTAATGCAGCATCTCACATGCATCACAAAATGTTTTCTGTTCCATTTCCTTTAACAGCTCCACTGAAAATTTTGCAAAATTCCATTGTACCCTTGTACAATGGGATTCCTTGTGGAATTTTTGTACTTTGCCTTATTAGATAACATGTACAGAAATCTTCTGTTCACCTTCTCCTTTATTGTATTCCCACAGCTGTAAATAGCAATACTTTCCTTTTAGTATCTGAGTACTCTTATTAGCATTTTCAAAATAACAAAACCTGGACAAATCTATGAAACCTAGGCTAACTTTGAGATTAGCCTGTTTTAATTACAAGGTGGGACTAGAAGACCTCCAGACATCCCTCCAAATCAAAATGCTTCTGTAATTCTGTGATTCCAAAATTGACTGAGTCTGCTTCCCAAACTGCCATTTACTGTAAGTTTGGGCTTTAAATCTCACATCTGCAAATTCAAGTCAATTTCTTGGTATCTCTTCTTTTAGAGTTGTATTTATCATGAACACTTTTCTTAAATTGTAACTGATACTTTATAGACAGTATTTATATGGCCAAATCTGGATGCTCCATTCCCCATATCTTTAAACTGGGTTAGGTCACACGTGGATGTGAGGCTGTGATTATTATCTGTGAGGCTCCAGCTTACAGCAGTTCTCATATCAGCAATCAACAGGGGGTGTCCTGAAGATTGGAGACAGGAATAGGAAAAAAAAAAAGGTAGGAGTCCCTATCTTTTCAGCAACCCCAATTATAAGGTTTGTGAGCCTTATAATTGGGGTCTAGGAAAACCAGTTACTAAAAAACCCACAAGGGACCTCTGGAGCTGATTTGACTCATGAATATCAGAATATCAGCTATTTAACAGCTAAAGAAAGAAAAAACCAAGAACAGATACTTTGAACATTTCTATGGTATATAGAATTCTTATTTACTCTTCTGACTTTGGAAAAAGTAACTTATTTGAAATGTTTACCTGGATCTGTGGCAGACATCAGCGATCCGAAAAATAAACAGTCAGTGAAGTGGAATTCCCATTGCTTTATTGTGCCAATGTGTACCATGGCCTTCACAAAGCCATACATTATCAACCTGTCAGGGCAAAGATAAAACTGGTATCGGACAAAGCATGTAATACTTATGTTTAATTTACAGTATTAAACAGGTTCTTATTCCCTTCAGCTTCTTTCAATGAATGTATCACATGAATACTGAACATAAACTAGTATCATATAAAAGTTCTATTTCTTGTTCTACTGTCAAATATTGTATTGGAATGTCAGAGACAATTCAAAATCAAAGGTTTTCTGAGTAATTCTCATCTGCTGTTAGCAGAGAACAATGGTTTGGGCTGTTTATTTTTCAAAAGGAAAGATAAGGTAAGCTTAACAAGACATTATTAAGACTAATTTGTGTCACGTAGAACATTTAAACAAAGGCAGTTCTACTATCAGCTCTATGGCTTGCTCTGTATTTCTAAATTAATTGTTTGATTCTACCAGCTTTAAAATATTAGCAGCACTCAAAATTCCACATAAGGTTTTAAATGGGCATATATTAACAACTCACAGTGACCGGGAGGCAACAGTCACACTTCAAAATGCACAGCTACGGCCTCACCAGTTTCACAGGAAATCACTGGTTTATATAACTAGGCAGTGCTCTCTGAGATGTGCATTCCAATAAGAATCTTGAAATAACTTGAAAAAAAGAGATTCACTTGTTGTTAGAACCTGTTGCAGATTTTTGCTATTTTGTACATTTTCAGTCTAGTTAATAATAAACCCCATTGCATTCAATACCTGTTCCATAAACACATAAATTGACAACTGTGCTCTTCTAATTTCTAAACCAATCATTTAAACAAGTTCCATGCATGCACATCCTGAGCCAGGTTTTGCCCTCAGCTATGCTCCTAAGGTGCTCCCGAAGTCGCATAAACACAGATCTGAGGGACAGATAAAGTGCAATTAACAATCAGCCTGAGAGTTAATTATAAATCACTTTCAGATACTTCACCAAGCTCACTGTATTGTGCAAAGAGGAAGCAGATAGGTCTCCACAGCATTCCCCAGTGGCCCTGAGTATTTGTGTACGTATTTACAAAAGCTCTCTAGCAAAGAGCTCACCACCAACTGCCCTATAACACTGTATCTGGCTGTGGGTCTCCTTGATCGATGAGCTCCCTTTCTCTCCCTTCCCAAAGAATAACGACTTGCTGTGAACTTAGTCTTTTTACCCCCCAGCAAAATTTGTCCATGTTAAGGAATTAGTTCTTCCAAAGCTGACTGTGGTGCAACTCTCCTAATTTTCAAATGTCTCCAAAGCCACAGTAACGGAAGTAAGCACAGCCATGTCTTTTAGAAATGCCTAAACCTACTTGCAGTTTTGACCAGAGATACCCTTCTCCCTCATTTAAAACATATTGTAAAATAGGACATAAAACTAAGTTCTGTTTGGCAAATTTAGTAATGATAATTCTACATATTGAAAAGTTTGATCCCAGCTGGATACCTGAGCTCCCAATGGTAGTGATATTACACATCACCCAGTAGTACCCAACACAGCTGTTAATGGAAATCCAACAAGGAGAGCATACCCCAATGACAGCAGGATATTAATCCTAAGGAAATGTTCTGCACTGATGCCCTGATTGCTATTATAAAGTAGAACTGGAAAAAAGTAGTCATTGATTTTTAAGGCTGCCATCATTTAATTTGATACAGTTAGTATATTTTTAGCACGTTTACACCAAATTTCAGTAAATCTGATTGCTTTATTAATCTTCAGACATCCATTTAATATATGTTACAAGTTTTATTAAAATGTCTATTAATAATTTGTAAATAAATCAAAGCATCAGTGGCTCTGAATTTCCTGCAGAATGTTCCTTTCCCACTGGAACATGTTCCCACCCAGTGCTCACTGCTGACACAGAGCAGGCTATTGACACCAATGGAGTTAATGCAAGAAGCTCTGAATCTGTTAGTAGGATAGCACTGCTATTTCCAATTCCTGTCTATGAAATATTTTTTTTTACATTTTTTTAACAGTAGAAACTGCTAAATTTTATTTTTTATTGGTTTAGAATTTCAGAACTGAGTTCTTCAGAGCAGTATAAAGGAAACAGAACCTGAGTTGCAAATCAGTGTAACTCTAATTTCCAGTGTGGCTTTGAAAATCTTAATTTTAAAATGCTACTGCAAAGTAATTTTATTTTATATACTTTTCTTTTCTAAAAAATCTATATTGCAAATACCTGGGTAAAGTTGTTGCCTGTTAAACTATGGGACCCTTATCTCTGTGTTCTAAATGATCCTTCTCTGATAATATTATGGAGTAAGGGCTATTTTCTGCATAAACCTGGATTTTGCATTTATACTGTGAACTGTGCATCATTTGGATCACTGCATTAACCACCAGAGAGAGTGTCCCTTCTCTTTTCCCAAATGAAGCAGTGAGCAGTGTTCTGTGGAACAAAAAAGAATGAGGCACAGAGCTATGCAAGGACTTAGGATAGGAGACTTCTGTCCAAAATCTGAGTCCTCAGAGCTGCTTCCTCAGGTCCCTGCTGCACTTTTCCTCCATAAAGCCTCTTAACTCCCAAGAGGTTTTTTGGGGGGCTTGTCCAGCACTGTGAAATGCATATCCTGGCTATCTAGAGATCCTCTGGGATTCACAAACTAATGAATGACCTGTCTGCCAGTAAGAACCACAGAGAGATCCTGACCCTCACAAAGCCCAAAGAAGCAGGAAAAATGAGGTGGCTCCACTTTGCAGTCCTTTTTCACACTACTCTAGAGCAGCACATGGGAGCCTCGGATCCAAAACCTTGCTTCAACCCATTGTCCTTCATTTTTCCAGCACTAAGAGCATGCCAAAGTAGGGTCCCAGTTCCTACAAGATGCTCCACCTTGCTGCTGAATAATAAGCCATTATTCATCAAATTAGGCAGCTGGAATGTGCATGAATGTGAAAATAGGATATGGTACCAGGTGACATGGGTCCTGTCCTGGGTGATAGAAGTCTGACCTTAAGCCTATGCTTTGAAGTCAAATGCTTTTCCCTCTGTCCCTCTAGTTTTGTGGGGGAATCTTGAAGCCATGAATTCTGGTGGGTGAAAAAGTATCCCAAATAATGCCTTTTTTGCATCTATCTATATATATATATATATATCTGTTCTAGAAGCTACATAAAATCAATACAGAGCAGGGAGTTGATTTGGAATTGCCCTACCTCCTTATCAATTTCTTTTTGTCATGAATAAATCTTCAA
>VZTN01036301.1:21551-34668 GCA_013400515.1 Erpornis zantholeuca | reverse complement strand
TGTGTTTGATGCTTTAGGACTGGCTTGAACAAGACTATGCAGAAGGCCTGAGTGCTCAGAAAGCCTCAGTGTCAGAGCCTTTGCTTAGTTAAAAATATCTTCCTATGGATTCGTCCTCATGAAAGTAAAGAATATAGTCTTCTGTAGTACATTCAACCATGGGAAATATCAATTGAAATATAGAGATGCTTTCCTTTAAAATTGAAAAAAACCCATTTTGCCCAGGTTCAAAATTTCAAGACACAATTGTAGATTTTGCTGGTAAATGCTAAGAGTATAGCAAAAGTAAGGAGTGAATAAAAGGGGATAAGGTGTGAAAGTATGTGAGATGAAAAGTTGAAGTCACCAGTCTTTGCTGGAATCTCTNGGTTTTATCAGCAGTTGTATTTTCTACAGCTTTGTTATTCATTGCATTATCACTGCTGAATCTCACAATAGGTCTTTATTGTGTTAAAGGTTTTAAAAGCGTAATTCCAGATTTAAAGTGTTTGTGCAGTTATGCTGTGTAGCATGGAAGAGACCTGTAATTTAAATCTTTCTTGCCAAATGTGTTTTCTAGTCTGCAGAGAATTTTTTATCTCACTCTAACTCCCTAAAGAATCTTACCCTACCTAGACATGATTATCTTGTAGCTTGAAGCCAGTTGAACATAGCTACAGATTGTAATCATCAAGTGTAAGATGAAAAAGTTTTTCTTCCTTCACATTTCTTCTTTTTCACAAGGAAGAGTGATATTAATAAGCCAACAATAAGAAAAGTAGATGATTTTATTCTTGCTTGTATATGAAATAACATAGTGATTGACTGGTGGCATAATAGAAATAAAGAAGTAACTTGTCAGAATTTAAAATATATGCTGAAAAACAGAAATAGTAGAGATGAAAATTAAAAACTCATTCCTTTATTTTGATCTTTCTATTTCTACCATACCAATATATTTCTATAACTTTTTCCATACAATAGAATTCTTCACATCAAATGTTCTGGCTGCAGTGATCCATTGTTTCAAATTGCTCTATATGCTACTACTCCTTCTTTTAGTCATCTTTTAAATCAGTTTTGTCACTAGAAAGGGTACTATCATGGGCATTTCTCCAAAAAAATCATTTTCTCACTAATCAAAGCAGGAGAAAACCTCACTGAAGTGTGTCAGGTAACAATAAAGCAATAGTAGCATTACCTAAAGTTATTCTGTACAAATCACAAAAGAAGAAAACCCCTCTGGCTACAGAAATAACAGAGATCAGAAAAGAATCTGACTTTACAAATTCACTGCATCCCCAGTTACCTGGGGCACAGTGACTGTCCAACAGCAGAGCATTAGAACTGCACAGTTTTATCTCTCACAAAGCTTTAGCATCACCAGATCTGACAAACAGCTCCAGTGAGCCCTGCTGTGCCCCAGGGAGGTGCAAAGGGCCTTCGCTTGGCTTTTCCAATTGGGGACTGCAAAAGATCTACCACCGAGACTTTGGTAGGAGCCACAGATCCTCTTCTGTTTGCTTCCTACATCAGAAGCTGGGATGGGAAGGCTAAATGGAGAGAAACACACTCTACACCTCAGAGGCAGGGAAAGAAAGGCTGTGCTTCAGTAACCATGGCTCCACAGGTAGCTTGGCTCCTCAGACAGTCCTGTGCTACTGGAGGTTTGGGAAAGTGAAGGCTGTTCTGTTATTCAATCAAGCAAACAGATATTGAATGTAAATTAAAAATTCAGCCCAGGTTTCTATATTAGTCAATTTGGGTGCCACTGGTAATGGAAAAAGTTAAGAGATCTGAAAGAGGCTTCAAAATTGCAGGGCTGTCATGCACTGTTGTTTTACTTAAGGGAAGACCAACAATATTTGTGTTTGATGCTTTAGGACTGCCTTGAACGAGACTATGCAGAAGGCCTGAGTGCTCAGAAAGCCTCTGTGTTTCAGAGCCTTTGATTAATTAAAAATATCTTTTCTATGGATTCATCCTCATGAAAGTAAAGAATATAGCCTTCTGTAGCACATTCAACCATGGGAAATATCAAGTGAAATATAGAGATGCTTTCCTTTAAAATTGAAAAAACCCATTTTGCCCAGGTTCAAAATTTCAAGACACAATTGTAGATTTTGCTGGTAAATGCTAAGAGTATAGCAAAAGTAAGGAGTGAATAAAAGGGGATAAGGTGTGAAAGTATGTGAGATGAAAAGTTGAAGTCACCAGTCTTTGCTGGAATCTCTCCATAAATGTTTTTTTGTTTTGTTTTGGTTTTTTTTTTTAATTTCTTCTCTTTTTTTTCAGACTGACTTTCAAATAGCCTTTACTGTATTAGAATTTTACAACAATTTGCATCACAGACATACAAACCAAGTCACCACCACTGCACAATATAATTTAATGTATTTTTAATATTTCTCTAATGAGGAGAACACAGCTTCAGGATCCCTGTGTTCCTGAGCTCCACTTAAATTAGAGCCATTATGCATTATATACATAACAACCTGAACTTCTGCAATGAAAAACTTGCACTTGATCTTTGAGTGCTGAGTAAGATGTAATAATTACTTGGTAAATGAGCCATGAAACACTGTCAACTGTGTCCAAATCATAGTGCCACTTAATATTTTATTGCACTATACAAATTTAAACATTACCTCAAGATTTACTTTACTCAGTGTTATAAATTGAGAGAATGTCAAAGAGATAATGAATTACTGACAGTCTTACACACATATTTTGAGACAGATATCCTCATGACAGTAAAAATTAAATCTAGAAAAATCAGACATAAAATTTTCCAGAAACAATAATGAAAAATATTTTAGAAATTCCTAAAGCAGTGTTTTACAGAAGATGGTGGAATTCTAAGGAAAATATTAGTGACACCAAGGGACTTTCATTACAAAAAAAGAAGGACTGAAAATACCCAGTTTACAGAGAGAAAATAAGACAGTGATTGCATTATCTACAGGAGTTAAAACCTATATAATTATATGTCAATATCTTGGGGTTTTCAGATTATACAAGTGTTGTCTCATCCTGAACAAACACACAGACTCAGTCAGGGGTCAGGTTAATTGGGTTCACTGGTTAGTTGGCTCATTCAGTCAGTCAGCAATGAATTCACTTCACCAATGAAATACTTCAATGATTTTCATAATTCTAACAATCATAACATGCAAGGTTCTTTCTTTACCTACAAGAAGTCAATATTCTGAGAAAGTCAGTCTTGTCTAAATATTTAGGGGTTTTGTAAGTTCAAGAAAACCTGTTGCAGCTCATGAAATTGCCTCCAATACGAGAAGTTTCTCTCTAATTCTCAGCTGAGTGGGTGCTTTGTATTCTGAAATGTTAGGACCCCTAATGCCATCCCATTATCAATATAAACATCTGACTTTAATATTAAAGACTCTGCCAAATCCATGGCTTTAGCCACATCTGATAGCTTTAAGTGTCACAGATTAGCTGTGGACCTAGAACAAAACTTTGTATCTGTTTTCTTCACCTTTGAAGGTTCAAATGTGCCAACATTTAATATCACTGTGTATTACCTTATTATATTGGCAGAGGGATATATGAGGATAATTTTGTGTTTTCAACCTCAAGAACATTCCATGTGTCAAAAAAGCTTCTCCATGAGTTTTCTGCAGAATTCCATATAACAGAAAAATCCTACTTTCAGAACTAGTTTTCAGGACAGTCAAGAATGTTAATATAAAAAGACCTGTCTGTGGAAAGTCCTTGAACCACTCAGATCTGAGGGATTAAAAGAAAAATACAAGTCTGATTCAGCAGAAATTCAGAAGAAAAGTATTTTGAGTCAAGAAAGTGAGAACCAATAATGTTCTTAACTCCCTCTCCAAGTATAGAAACATTGCTGGATCCTAACCTGCTATCAATCTATGAGACAGACTCATGCTTCTGGTTATTATTCATGCTGAACTAATTAATGAATAATTCTGCTGTTCTCTAAATTTCAGAATGAACTCCTCTGAGGATTCAAAACAGCAACACTTTTGCCCCACATTTGAAAATACAGTGTAAATATTGAAGTTAACATACAAAACAAGAAAATATTTTCATTTAATATTTCATATCAAAATACATAAACCCCATGATCAAATTTGCAAGGAACTACCACAGTAGGTTTTCACTGGAGCACCTGATGTTCCCTTTAAATGAGCTTGTATTACCATTAAAAGGTAATTAGGATCAGTTTGTGATTTCAGAATAATGTAAATGAGATTAGAGAATAACCTGCTGTAAAATAGGGCATGAAATGAACTATAAAGAAACATGTTCGAAACAGTTTTAGCATTTTTATTGGATTAGCTCAGTCAAAAAGTGGTACAAGTAGCTCAAGAACAAAGAAAAGAGGAATTCATACCTGCACTATAAATGAAGATTGCCAGGTGCCCTCAATAAGCATTTAAGTTAGTGCACTTTTCAAATGTAAAATGTACTGTTTGATGAAAAAGTTGAAAGTGTTTAGGGCAGACAGGGATATTGCTAAGGCTTGAGAGTTTCCAGGTGCCTACCCGGGTTTGGTTCAATCTGCCTTGAAAATAAGGGATACTTTAGAATATCAACCAACTTTAACACACCAAAGTTCCACATTTCTAAACTAGGGTGTGGTTACCTCTCAGGATATGGATCACTCTTGTGCCTCAGTAATAGAAATCCAAAATTTAGACCTCTGAAAGTGTGAGAATTTCTATAAGTGTATAGACAGGAAAAGAAACACATCCAACCTTTAACAAACATTTTTAGTTTGGGTATATTTTTAAACAGAATCCTTTCTCTGATGAACACAGATGGAGGAGAATGATAACGTTTCTTGTGCCCAGGCAGGCTTCTGTTTCTAGGGATATAAGGGTATTAATGTGCAATGATGCTCATTGGGCTTTTTGTTGGAAAAGGAATAAAAATTAACTGATGGACAGGCATGCAGATAGGCCTAAAGTGACATGAAACTACTGCGATAAACTTTCAGAAATAGGAAACTTTCACGCCAAGAAATAACTTTTCAGGGTGAAAGTATTTGTGGTGGTGCAATTCAGAATAAATCAGCAGGACATGAGCTTCAAAACATTTAACTTGTGGCAAGCAGGTTATCCCCTGCTTATAGAGTTATCCTTAACTGGTGTGCTAGATAGAAATGGTTTTTAAAACATTAAATATAGCATCAGGGTCCCTGAGAAGCTCACCATTGTGCTACTGTATTTTTATTTAAAAACCCTCTTATTTAATAGGTTCGTGGCTTCTGAAGTTGTAATAATGAGTTTGACAAGTATCACTGTCCTATAGAGGAGGAGTCTGCTGTCTTGTGGGAGCTGCCTCTTCCCCACACCAGACTGTGTTCCTGGATCACACAGATTCAGTGCCAGTAGAACACAAATATTTCAGTCAGATCCTTCACACAGGAGTGCTGGATTTTCTCCATAGAACACAGCCATTTCTTTGTTGTAGTTTTGTTATTTTTATATCAAAGTGCATCAAATATGTATCTGTTCTTTAATTATGGCTAATTATGATAATGAGAATGATGTGCAGAAGATTTGACTTTTCCTTCTCTGATGCCTCAAAATGTCTATGGCAAAGATTTGTGCAGCACTTGTAATGAGGGAAGAGTGAATTTGGGCAACAAGATGGAAGTAAGAAAACTTATGTTTCTATGTTCCCTGTCCATTCCAGTCCCTGCTGCTTAGGCAGCCTCAGGCTTTATGCCAGTGACTGACCTAAAAGATCCCAAAAATTTCTGCCACATTGGTTGCCAAAAAAACCTACCTTCAGCCTCAAGAGGGGCAACAAGTAAATGTCTTGGGGCAAAAATTCCTAATAGCCAGACACATGGAATGCCAGGCAATTGTTTGTGGAGAGTGTGAGGGCTGGACAAGATAAGTCATTTTCCCTAATCCTCTGCTTTAAGGTATGTTCCAAGCTACTTGACAAGTTCAAGGTAGTGAATGACAATGCCAATGAAAACATCCTGTCCCTACTACTGAGAAAGTTCTAGAGATCCAGAGTGCAAGCTACTTTCTGTCAGCTCTGGACATACCAGGGGGATCCTCACAGGCTTTAACCATGTAAAAAGCCCTACGCAGAATTATTTTTTCCCCTTCTTTTACTGTAGTTCACACTGCACAAAGCCCACCCACACAGCAGCACGAGTATGGTCTCTCCCATATCCATGCTCCTCACTGACAAAAGCCAAGGACAGATCCTATTTAAGCTTGGGAATTGCCAAAAAATTTGGTTAGCTATTGCTAGCAGAAGGCAGTAGGTGGAAGTTATTTCTTATTCCTTCTGGAGTTTATGATATAAACCTATTGGATCCTGTAGCATATATGATGTGAACCTCTAGCATAAATCTACAGATGTGTCACTCCCTGCCTAGGTTTCCATTTCCTTTTCCCTGAAGGCAGAACAACCTTCTAAGTAAATGTATTTTATTTTTCTAGCACTGGGATCTGATAAGGAGACTTACACAAGCACAGGTTGGATGTATAAAAGAAAGTTTTGCCGCAACATTCCTGAACAGCTTGTGAAAGTAACATGTCTAGGACAGACTGATTTGGTGAATCTCAGGGAGGTCACTTCTCTAACTAAGGAGTGCACATGCATAGTTGCAGGAAGTGCTGTTCCCATTACAGGGCCTTTCGTGATTGTTGTGTCTTGTTTAACAAAGTTTCCCATCCTACAGGATGAGATTTGACAATCTTTAAACCCAAAGCTACTGCTGTAGCTTTTAGTTGAAATGATTAAGTGGAAAATTGCCTTCAATGTTTCCTGGGTGAGGTGAAAGAATGATAATTAAATTCATGAAATGGAAATGCAGTTGTGAGGTGCTGGCTGCTTTCTCATGGAAAATTTACTTTGTAAATACATACAAAATGAATAGTTTTGATGAGAAAAGATTGAGATATTTGTATAAATGATTCTGACTTTGGAACAGCTCTAACATAGTGACAGTGGATTACAGGAGATAAAATTCCTAAATGTGTATGTAAAAACATCACAGGACAAATGATTTTTGCCTGACTCACGTGCATATAAAATTAAATACAATTGTAAATAAGACAAGCATATGGGGTTTGGCCAGATTACAACACTTCTGTGCTGGGTGATTGAAACAAAGCAGATATATCAGTCCTGAGAACTGCATACTAAGCTTAAACTGTCCTTAAATTTTCAGGATTTGTGAAGGCAGAACAAAACTACTGATTAGTGGAAAAGCAGGTGCAACTCTTTGGGATTCAGGGTAAATATCCTCATAAGTGTCACACTGTGCAGCTATGTTTGCATCAGGATGTAGCAGTAGCTTGATAGTGCTTATCACTCTGATAAAGCATGCAGAACAGGGAATGAGAAACAGCCTACAGCCAAAACTGCTGGGGAAGTCTGGGTGAGGAAAATGCAATGTAATTTTCATGGCTATGGCTAGCAGGGGCATTGGGTTAAATGTTACTATTCCTGCAAAAATGTGTAAGGGGATCTTTAGACACCCATTATTTAGGGTTTTACAGTTCTAGAAACACAGACACCTTTGCATGTTATGCTGTGCAGGATTCTGTTAGAGGCCCAGTTACTGAGGCACTGACAGACACGGCTGTATTGTTTCCTACACACCAGCACTGGCTTCAAAAATTCTCACACAGCCCTCTACTGATGTGAGCCAGGACATGGGTGAAGTGGCTTTGCAGTAATGCACTGCAATCAGACATAGATTTGACAAGAGGCTGGAAAATATTTTTCCAGCAATAGGACTGATTAGGCATTCACAGCTAGAGCTCAAGCACTGTAGAAATGCAAATAGATTTGTTCTCTATAATGGCAGCAATTACTGCTTTGCTTCATCCTATGGCTGCATCAAAGCAGAGAGAAAAGGACTGACATTTCTGCACACTAGAATTGCTCTTTCATTCTTCCCATGCTCCCAGGTTTTTAGGTGTACTGGACAAAGCACCCAAGAATGAACTGCAAAGTAGCCTTTTAGGGGTGGAATAATGAGCTCTACAGTCTAATAGTTCTTTTACCACTCTAATTTCTGTGCCTCCCTGATCTACTCCTTCATTTCCTCACTTCAAAGATCAGAGAAAGATTATATTCTTAAATGAGCAAGACTGAAGTACATTCCCCCATAGGGAGGACACTGAGACAAATTAACAGATTCTTCATCACTAAGCTTTCACAGTAGTGAACTACAGTCACTTTTGGGATTGATTTTATACAGCAGCTGTAGCCAAATTTGTTTAACCCTGTATTGGGTTTGCATGGTGGGTTTTGGTAGTAAAGGTGGGCTAAAGGGGTGGCTTAAAGGGGTGTGAGAAGCGGCTGGAAGCTTCTCCTGGTCTGATGGAGCCAATGCCAATAGGCTCCAAGACAGACCTGGCGCTGGCCCATTGACAATGGTGGCAGCACCTCTGGGATGAGGTATTTCAGTAGGGGCATAAAAACTGCACAGATCGAGACAGGAGTGAGGATATGTGAGATAAACAGCCCTGCTGGCAGCAGGGTCAAGGAAAGAGGGGCAGGAGGTGCTCCAAGCACTGGAGCAGAGATTCCCCTGCAGCCCATGGTGAGGCAGCTGTGCCCCTGCAGCCCATGGAGGTCCATGCAGGAGCAGAGATCCACCTGCAGCCTCTACAGGACCCCGCAGCAGAGCAGTGGATGTGCCTGAAGGTGGCTGTGACCCATGGGAAGCCTGTGCTGGAGCAGGGGAAGTCTGAGGAATCCTCCCCCGAGGGAGAAGGAGCAGCAGAGACAAGGTGTGATGAGCTGACCACCACCCCCATTCCCTGTCCCCCTGTGCAGCCATGGGGAGGAGGGAGTGAACATGTGACTGGTTAAGCTGGGGAACAAAGAGAAGGGTTTTAAAAAGATTTGTATTTATTTCTCATTATCCTTCTCTGATTTCGTTGGTAATAAGTTAAACTAATTTCCTCAGGTTGTATCTCTTTTGCCCGTGAAAGTAACCGGTGGGTGATCTCTCCCTGCCCTTATCTCGACCCAAGAGCTTTTCACTGTATTTCCTCTCCCTTGTCCAGCTGAGGAGGGCAGGGACAGAGCAGCTTTGGTGGGTCAGCAGGGCCAGCCTGACACAAGAACAGTTTAACAGAGTGTCTATTTAGACCTTACAGTAAGCTGTAAGTTGCAGAAATATTTTCTTTCTCCCTTTAATCTCATATGGACAAGTGATTATATGCCAGTAGCAGTTTTTTCTATAGGTTGAACCCCAGTTCATCAGATACTGCTCATGTCACATTAGAGGAGTCCTTCTTAAATCAGGCCAGGCTTTCACAGATGGAAAAAAATTTTGAGACTATTCACAAAAGAGTGCTCAGAAATTAGTAACCATTGTTTTAGGCTGCCTGTGGGTATAGCTCCAGGTAATTAAGTTAGTAAGTATTTCTGGAATTTCTTTAGGAAACTTTAACAATTGGTCTTAACATCTCTACTTCCCTCAGTTTGGAGTTCTTGCTGTGCTCACTTTATATTATACTTTTCATATTACGTTTCAGGGGTTTTTAATACACACAGCCTTTTTTTTTTTTTCACGGTGATCTCTCGTGCACAAAATCATTATTCTATGGGAGCACTGACAGAGATGTTACAGTTTTACTCACATCCCCAAACTGGAGGCACCACTCACTTGGGCTGACCAAGGGGACAATGATGCCGATGTTTGTTCTGGTAGCTGAGTGGGCACAGCAGAGCTGGCTGCAGCCAAGCAATAGCACCAGCAATCAGAGGTCAGGGGACACATCTGGATTCCACACGCAGGCTGAGGGAGTCCCAGGGTGGGCAGTGCCTGTGGGATCCTGGCCTGGCCGTGGAACCCAGGCTGGAGGGAGCCCCGGCCCCCTTAGCCTGTATTTGTCATCCTGTATTTGGGGTGAGACACGGCATCCACGGACAGGCAGGATCCTGCACCAAAGCTTCTGTCCCAGATGCCAGTCTGTCACCACCACCCAGAGTATGGCTGAACTGGCCTAAGTGTCCCCTAGGATGGATTATTCTCAATTTTCCTGCTCTTCCCCATCTTGTTGCAACCTGAGCCTGAAGAACACCTGTGCCTTGTTTGTTCTAGAAGGACTGTTTGTACTTGCTTTTGCTGATTGAAAATATCCAATCTCAAATTAATTTCAGAGAGTGTTAGAACTTCTGAAGGATAAAAAACTGGTCCAGGGGCTCCATTTATATTCACTAAAGCTTGAATCTATTCGGTAGCATAGAAAGCAGAACTGCCTGCAACACCTTGCCAGGAGAAAAAGCACAGATGAAAGGAGGAATCACAGCACTAAGGATTTTACATTTCCACTGCACTTTGATGTTCAGCTCACTCCCCTCCCTCCCCGAAGCAAGCTAGCACCACTGTGTGTGACTACACCCTTCTAAGCGGTTGAATCTGCCTCCAGGCACTCTCCTCCCAGTCTTCTTGCTACATTTGAAAGATCATCTGCCTCCCCAGCATCTGTTCATGAATGATGACGATCAATGCTAAAGGGACAGCAAGGGCATCCCAATGGCAATTTTATCAACTGGAAATCTTACATGAGGCTTTCAAAATGAGCCAGCAAGAGGAAATTAGGAATGGACTAGACTATAACGATCAAACAGATCTAAGAAGTGTGAGAAAGCAACTCAGACATCTTTTTAGAGGAAGAAAACCCTTCAGGAAAGGAAGGATGAAGGCAGAAATACCTCAGCACAGCATCTTGGCACTGCACCGTTACACATTCCTTTCAGAGAGCACAGCTTACATAGTGTCAACTATGGCAAGAAGAAAGTATTCCAGCAGGGATATTTGCTGAATAATACAGCAGTGTTTCCAACCCCAACAGGTTAAAAACCCAGCAAAAGATAAAGAACAAGTCCTTAAACAAGATTTTTATTAAATAACGTAGTTTGTATTCTTTGGATTGTTCAGCTTTTAGTTTGCATCTGGATCATGTTTCCCAGTTTTTCATCATAATGAGGCACTAAAAAAAAATTAATTCAATATGATGGTTTTGTGCAACAAGAATATCCTCAAGAGTAGCACTATATTTAAAATATCAAAGATAAGGAGGTTTGCAAATAAACCCAGATTTGATAACACAGAGGTGTGGCACTGCTCTCAAATGTGTTGCCAGGCTTCAGCCATCTGTCCTGGCTGTTATGGAAGGTTTTTGTCCTTGTAACACAATGGGGCTAGTTGTTTTTGAAAAGCGATATGTAGGCAGCTTGAATAATTAATTCTTTCAAAGCAGAAGCCACACAGGGCCAGTAATGAGCAGAGGAAGAACACAGAGGAGAAAAAGTTTTGAACACTGTGACTACAGACACCTTGTTTACAGCCTGTGACAAGCTAACCTCAAGGTGTGGCATTTTTTTTGTCCTTGGCAGAAAAGTCCTCCTGAGACTCTGTAATCAGGGAGAATATTATCTGAGAAGCTTTGTGGAACTGTTCGTCCTTCCTGGAGCATTTGTGGGCAATTATTAGGAAATGTGTTAAACTGCTACCAGTGCTCTACTGAAGGGGAAGGAGTCTGCTTGGATGATCTGCAGCTCCCAGGTCAGCCTAATGGAAGAACAGCCTGGTTTAAAGATTCTACGAGAAAAATTGAGGCAGAGTGGAGAGATAATGATGTCCTTGACTACATGCATCACCACATGTTGTCAGCCAGACTGTGGTGTGAGGGACACCGAGGGAGTGCTTGAGGATGCTTGTGACAGACGGATTCCTAATTATATAAACTTCTTGTCTTAGTGGAGCACCTGAACAGGACCCCCTACTGCCTGCCTGAGAACAACTGCTATTGCCTTACAGTAGTGTTAGTGCATTTAAGTCAGTCACTATATTGTTGATAGATAATTCTGTTTTTCAATTAAAAAAAATATATACTTATATATGTGTATATATATATATGTATGTATGCATGTCATCCTTGCATATAGAAGAATTATAAGTTATCTAGAACCTCCACACCACTAAAGAGACAGTTTTGTGGGAAGAGGAAGATACTTTATGTTACTGTATGTGTCTTGGCTCACTGGGAAAATACTACAAAATTTATGTGCTTACAATTATCATTAGATCCTAATTTTTGGCAGATTTAACTACTACCCTTTCTTCCCATTTATTTTTAAGTGAGTTGCGAGTTCGCGAATGCGCCAGTTTGATGGCCCCAAAGACAGAGAACGTCTGTTTGCCTATAAAAGCAATATATTTACAACATTCACTTCCACAAACTGCTCCCGAAAGAGTGCTTCAGTGGCACACTTGAGGGGCTAACAAGGGGATCAGTAATGTAAAACCCCCGTCATCTTGCCAAGATTACTAATGAGGCTGCAATTTGCCAGCGAGAGGTTGCAACTGTAATTGGTTTTGCAGTTTATTCCTTTTACTAGGAGGGCATTGTAACAACTCCTGCAGGCTTCTGAGTCACTTCCAGTCTTCCAAGTGTTCTCACAAATTGCGTAACTTTGTTAGTGATGTCCTTAAATTACTGTGTCACAACTCCAGGAACCAAGTCCCTACTTAGAAAACTATGTGAAAACTTTTGAAAATCAGACTATTAACACTGATATTTTTGCAGACTGGGAAACAATTTTAGCTAAGAAACTCCCTTGTATCCCCAAGACATCTCTAGTTTTCTAGTGATTATTCATCAGAATTGTTTCATTTACTGTGTTATTCAGAATCCCTGGGTAGAGCAGTGTTTGAAGAGTGACACGTAAAGGATGATGCTTGTTTAGTAACTTGTAGTAAACCCAGTACAACCTGTGCTCAAAGTCTGAGAAGAGAGAAGTGAGAGTCCTGGCTGCTGCAGACTTCGGAATCTGCTCTGTCACAGGATAAACAAGAGAGCTGGCGCTGGCTCCTGATTTGGAACTGGAGCATATCCTAGATCTGGATGCCGCAGATGCCCCCCATGTGGCCTAGTGTCCCCAGGATCAGCCTAGAGAAGCTCTGAGTAGAAACCAGGGGCCTGAAGTGAAGTTTTGCTCGCGATGAGCTGCAGTGCTGCTTGCCCTGCGGCAGGTTTCCCTCAGCGCTCCAGGCCGGCCCGGGCTGTGCCCGGCTGTGGGCCCGGGCTGTGCCCTGGCTGTGGGCCCGGGCTGTGCCCGGCTGTGGGCCCGCGCTGTGCCCTGGCTGTGG
>VZTN01036301.1:2280-21451 GCA_013400515.1 Erpornis zantholeuca | reverse complement strand
CACTGCGGGAGCCGCGGCCGCGCGGGCTCCGTGCCCGGGGCTCCGTGCCCGCTCCTCCGGCTCTGCTCACTGCGGCACCGGCCGCTGCTGATGAACGCTTTGCCTGCTCCTTCTCTCCTCCTTGGATTCTATTTTAAAAGTAGTCAGGATGAGGTTTTTTTCTCCCCTCTCCGGAGCGTGGGAAGCGAAGCCGACGGCTCGGGTCTGAGAGCGGAAGGAGTTAAAACCCTACAGACCCAGCCTCGGGCGCTGCGTGTTAAAGTGCGGTCAACAGCAGGATGGGATCATTCAGCGTCTGAACGAAACCAGAAGTGAGGCTCTTGCACTGCTCTGATGAGACATCAGACACAAATGATCTTTTGGCCACAGATGAGGGTGTTTTAGGACATTTCCTTGTGAGTATCCCATCGATAAGGCTTCTGACTCTGGCAGTGCTCGCTGGTGCCAGCCTCTCTGAGGCTGTTCTCCCTTCATGATACCTGAATTTTTGAGCCTTCTCAATGGTGACGGCAAAAGGATGCTTTTCAGATTGTCGTGATTGTGCTGCAAACGCTGTAACACAGCCCAGCCCAGGGCAGGGCAGGGGGCTGTGAGTTGTCTCCCAGCTGCCACTGGCACCGTGTGAGCAGTCACACCCTGTAACCTGTCAGCAAGTGTGTTTTTCCACATCTAGAGTGAAATCAATATTCTGCTTCCTAGAAATCAAGACCAGCTTTAAAGGTATTTTAAGATTGAATGAGAAGGTGTGAGTAGCAGGGGGGTTAGACAGGTACTGTGTTATGCTTAGCATGAGCCATGGATTTCCATATGGGCCAGACAAGACAACTTTCATAGCAATATTACTGAAAGCTGGTTAAGTCACCCATCTCAGGACTTGGAAGGTGGCACACCCTCCCTCCTGCTGGGCTCAGAGAGTAATGACCATCGGTTTGAAACCCAGCTGGCACTTGGATGCTAAAGCTGCTCCTCAGAGATGGACACTGAGGTGTGACCAGCAGGCTGCACATGAACTGCTTCAGCTTTTGAAGTAAGCTTTGTTTTTTTCAGGGGATTGGACCTCGGTCAATTCCATCCTAAGTTATTTGAGTGTGACAAAAGAGTGGTGAAGAGCAATCTCACTCTGAATGTTATTCAAAGGGCAAGAAACTGAAACCAGCTGTATTCACATCCTGATGAACAAAGAAGGGCAGCTGCATAAACCACATGATGTGATTTGCAAGAGAGAACAATTTCAGATAGGTTCTCCTCTTTCCTACTTTCATTTTATGATACTTATTTTCCATTGAGGGTGCATAAACACTAACTCTTTCCCCTCCCAAAATCAAATAAAAGAAGATTATTCACAGGGAGTGAAACTAATGTTTTCATGTGCAGTCCCTCTTGGGTTAAATAAAATAGGCAGACAGAACTCTGAAAATAATTCCTATCCCTTGGTAAAATTAATCTTTCCTTGTTTTCATTAATGAGTGGGTAGTAAGGATGGCAGAAAGGAACATGAGCAATTAAAAAAAAATTATTTTTCATTTTAAGTCTAAAGAACAGCAACCCTCTCATACATCAACAGGCTATGAAAAGGCATCTCTGGTGCAGCCTCTGGGTCAGTCACTGTGCCTGTACATGACCTCAAATTCTTGTTGCAGAAGTTTCACTGTTAGTCATTGTCTTTTTGCACTTCAAGTGGTGTGTGTTTTTTTTTTTTTTGTTTTTGTTTTTTTTTTTTCCAGTGGCATCATCCTGCCCAAAATTTGCAGCATGCACATAAATACCATATGAGAGATAAAAGCACTCATGCTCAATAACAGAGAGGCCAAAAAGGAGTGGCAATTGCGGTCTTTTCAATTTTGATTTCTGATAAGCTTCATCTAGAGAGTGGTTAGCTGGGGAGAGGAGGAATTTGCAAAGAGCAAGGAAGTGCCCAATCAGTGTATTACAGAAAGGAAAGTGATTGTTTTCCTTTTTAAGGTATGGAGCTGACTAAGAATTGAGGCTAATTAGCATTTTAAGAGTCGTCTTCATGCATAAAGTCCTTGCTTCAGAAGGAAGTGAAATAATCCTAATTTTTCTTCAGAAAGATCTGTTTACTACAGATTCTGTATTTCAGCAAAAGGTGAGGAGAAAGACAAACTGCCTGGAAGATAACTGTTGGTTATGGGGTGATGGGGACCAAGATAACTGAATCAGAAAAAGCGGTAGAAAATTGAAAGTAGAAAAAGGCTGGAGTGGATGGACTAGGGGCAGCATATGTTCTACTGTAAGGTTTGGTATTTACAGCAACATAGAGTTTAGACTGACTTATGTCAGAAGGGACCAGAGGATGTCTCTAGTAAAAATTCCTACTCAAAACAGGGTCAGCTAGGAGCTCAAACAAGAGTATTCAGGGCTTTAGCCACTTAGGTTTTGAAAACCTCCGAGGATGGAGATTATACATCGAGAATCTCTAGACAACCTGTTTCGATGCTTGACTGTCCTCATGAAGAGAAAGCTTTTGCTTATATCAAGTCAGATAAATTTTGTAAAGTCTTTTAAAATTACAATTTATATCTGTCAATTTTGTCCTCTCGCCATGAACTACTGTGAAGAGCTTGGCTTTTCTTTCTTGATAATCTCTCCTCAAAACCCCTCTTACTTAGGCTAAATGAGCTCAGTTTCTTCTTTATGGGGCAAATGTCTCAGCCCCTGTCCATCTTGGTGGCCATGCACTGAGCTTGCTGCAATTTATCATTGTAGTCAAATGTATGAGGTCAAATGTAATGGAGTTCTTAGACAATCAGTATTTTAAAGAGAGCTAAAACTAGGGACACACCTTAGATGATTCATTGTCATCTTAACACTCAGAAGGAAAGCTCTGTGTACTATTTAGATGTCATCTGCCTCTCACTGTATAGGATCTGGTTACCTGACTGGATCAGCTTTCATAGGTTCTGTCTCTGCTGAGTGCCCTGTCTGTCCCAGTGCCATCATGGAAGCTGGTGTGTTTACAGAGCATTTCAGGCCAAACCCAGCTGTGCTCTGTAAAAGACTTGTCAGATACAAAAGCACCGTTTGATCAACTGGCTCAGAAGTGGGGGATGTAAAATGGTGGTGGGCGGGAGAACAAAGCAGCCTTTGAGCTGGCATATTATGAATTTTTCAAGGTAACAGGTAGGAGATCTCAGTCTCCCACTCTCTTCCTGCTCCAATGAGCTACTTGCTGCCTGTACACTTCCCAATGTTGCTCAGCATTTGATCTGTCTAAGAGTAAACGTGTCAGTTTGAAGAGACTGCAGGTTGCAGGTAGCTCCATGCTACCATAGTGGAATAGGTTTTTCCTCCTCTGTTTTAAATTTCTGTTACATCTTAGACCTGAAGCAGCTCGAAGCACTTTGCAACCAATTCACAAGTCTGTGAATACCTGGTAGAGGTCATGCTGTTGCCTATTTTGGCTCAGAAGATGTGGCCTGGCTCACTACCTAGCAAAGCCATACAGGTATGTATGGCCTGGAGTGATGCACAGCTTGGACTGAAGTGGAGATGCCTTCCCCACTTATAGGCTTGGTGTGCAGGTTTCTCATGCAGTGTGGAAAAATATCTGTAAGAGGTAGAAAATGAACTAATACATCAGAGTCAATATACCTCCTTCTGCTTTCATCTCCTCTGTAGCCTGGAATTGTTCCAGAAAGATAGGATGTACTGACACAGGCAGTATATTTCAGGATAAGAGGCATGAGGGATGCATATTTTCCATTTCACTAGCTCTGTAAAGATGTTTTCCCTGAAAGTCTTTGTAGACTCCAAGAGTAGACTTGCAAATTTGAGATGGTAAATGATGCTGCAGCCAAGGAAGCTTTCTTGCACAAGCTTTATGGATGATCCATAGCCAGAGAAATAGGGGACTGGCAATCTTTGGAATCCACGCTGTGTGTTAATTCTTAAAGGATACATGAATTTCCAGGGAAGAAGACACTAGGAGCTCTATTCAATAGTATGCATTCCTACAGTTAAAGCTTGACTTTCAAGGCAACTGGGAAGACACTCGTATAAAACCCACACAAAACCAAACAAAACCCATACAAACAAACTCTTCCTTTCAGGATAGGGTTTCTTGGGAAATATCTGGACTTGAGTGTTTTGTCTGTTTCGCAACAAATGTTATTTGCATGTTTTTCAGAAGAGTGTATGATTTAAATTTTTTGATGGATTCCTGGGGAACCTGCTGGGTATCAAATACCAAATTAAACATCCTTTTTATTTGAGATGAATCTCCTGTTATTCCAGGTTCTGTTTGTCTCTGCAGCTTCACACCCTTGGTGTTCCCTATCATACATTTCTTTCTTTAGTATGCTGACGGGTTCTTCTGGATGATACAAATAATTACACCCTGCTGCTTGGCACATCTGTTTATGAGAAGAAAAACTGTTTTCTGCATGATCAGCTCTGCCGCAGTAAACAATGTCACATGCTTATTGCAAAATAGCTACAAATTCTGCTGAATTTCTAGCAACACATACTTGAAGGCATCAAAGTACTCTTGGAAGAACTGTCCACTCTGTGTGGGTGTCAGTGGTCTGGGAAACACTATTTTATATCAGGGTCTTGATTAATTCAGCTTCTTATCCATAATTTCACAAGTCATACAAATAGGAGATGGGTTTTTTAATACTTTTAACTTTTAGACTTGCCAGAACTCTCTGAGTTGTGGCCATGAGGAAGCCTCTTCCCTCTTTACTCCCTGTGCAGAATTCTTCAACCCAGGCATCACAGTGAAGCAGCTTGTATATTTTCAAGCTTCTCTAAACTTATACTTTACAAACCCATTTTGGATTCACTGCACACCTTTGAACAAAAGTGAGAAGCAGCAACTGCCCCTTGCAAGTGCAGCCCTGACTGTGGCAACCCCACAGACTGCAATGGAATGACCTCAGATTTGGACTGACCAAAAGACAGTTTGGACTGCTTTGGGCAGCTGAGCTGCACATTAACAACTAAACACCAGTTCTTTTGCTGGGGCTCAGTGTTCACCTGCCTTCTTTGGAGAAATCTGGAGAGACTTAGCTTGATTTTTCAGCTAAATCATCTCTGTCGAGTTTCCTCAAGTCAATGCAAAACTGGAGCAATACTGTCTCATGACTGAAAGAAAATGCCTGCATTCACTCCAAGATGGGACATGGAAGCAGCCCAAACATCAAAAAAGGGTACCAGCACAGGCACTGTACTCACACAACAGTTATAACACATTCAATGAATGTCTGCGGAAGAAGACTGTCTTCATTTCCTCTCGAAGGCTGAATATCTGGCTTCAAAAGATTGTTAGAAATTACCTGATGTTCAGGGGGTTTTACCACTGAGGAGGGCAAGTATTCTATACATACTCTATAGTCCTCTTTCTTCCTCAGTTAATTTCCACAGCACCAAGATACTTTAACACTCCCTCTCACCAGTTTCTGTTTGTACCAAAAATAAAGTTTTTATTCTTGCTTGTAGGGAGATTAAGCATTTGCTATTTACAAGTGGTGTGTGGAGGAAAGAGGGACCTGGGGGTTTCTTATGTTTCATCTGATGGGAACATGCAGTAGAAAACAATATTTTAATCATGAAAAAATTATTACTTTCCTTATACATGAATTAAGCCTACATTAATACAAAAGTTATCACCTGGGAAGGCAAGAGCTTAGCTGGTGCAGCAGCAGCAAAGCCTTGTAAAGTTATATGCTTAGTTTATTGTGAGCTCTGTAACAGAGAAGATTTTTTTTTTTTGGTTACCCTTATCCTGGCCCCATTTGCTGTTGCAGAAACAGTTCCAAAACCCAGAAGAATCCCACAGCACCTCACAGTAAATTCAAGCCAAACAATATTTGGCTTTGCTCTGCTGGAGCACATAGCTACAAGTGTTTCATTTCCAGGCTGTAAAGTCTATCCATGGCCCTCCAGTGAGAAAGAACAGCCAGATTATAAGCTCAGTACTGTTCCCTATCAGCAAGCCCTGTTTGAATATTCCATTAAGCTTCCGGCAGAAAGTAATAAACACACCCATAACCTCACTAAACTCCCCTCTAGCCTTTTCCAAACTACCAAAATACCTATGAAAATAAAAAAAATATCCCTGGTCTTTCAGAGTTCAGTAACCACAGCTACTGCCTGGTGAATCTCTTGGGTGAGCTCTCGTGTCCCCTCACTTTTAGAATCGTGTTTGTGATAGGTATAGCAATGAGAGAACTAAATCTCTGACTGTAGAGTTGCATCTTACCCTGGTAAACTCTGTAAAGGAGAGTTGAACTCTCCTTGGTAGTGCTGCATTTGAGCAAAAATGTTACTAATTCAGCCTAACCTTAGGAGGCACAAAGAGGGATTGCTAAAACAGTACAGTTAAGGGTAAAGAAAAAAAAATTCGTGTGATGGTGGAATCTTGATACCACAGGCATTTGAATGGAGAATGTCTACTTTCATAGGAAGTTATGATGGAAAATCTAATCTTGTACTAAAAAAAAAAATAAATCTGGATTGGTATTTGATATTCCTTGACGCTCCTTTCTTTTTCTCTTTTAAAATATTTTTCTTATATGTGCTTATGTCTATGTATAGAAAGAAAAAAATTGTCTGGGTTTTCAAGGACAATTTAATATTCAGTTTTTAAAGAAAAGAATTTAGAAAGTTGATATGATATGATATGATATGATATGATACCATATGATATAAGATTATATTATACTGTTATAGTCTCAGCATTTAGTGATCATATGCAAACAGCATTTGAATATTCATTTGTAGAATGGTGAGGAATGGCAAAGAAAAGGATTCTTGAGTGCCCGTGAGAATCAAGTATGATGACTTATTCCTCACACTTGAATTTAAATGTCAGAAGAAACTTCTTTGTCCAAACTATCAGTCACTGCAGTTAAACACAGATGCACAAAATAAATACCTTGATTCTATGAGGGTTTTTTTAATTAGAAGTTGAATTTTGAGCACTGATTAACAGAGAAGATTCTGACATGGTTATTGTAAATCCATGTGCTCACAGATGTACTGGAATGAATCGAGCCAAACTAACCACCTGTGGCTCCAGTTGAAATATGGAGAAGTCCTGTCTCCCCAGCCAGAGAAGGTTATGCAAACTGAGCAGCTAATAAAAATACCAGCATCTTTCCTCTTAAAACAGGGATCCTCCTGGAATGATTTTTCCTAACACCACTATTAGTTTGTTTCGTAACTTCACTTGCTCAAAACTACAATTACTCTACTTTTTCTGATCCAAACCCCCTTTTTATCTCAGCTTTATTCAAGCAAAATTCTCACTGCAGCCACAAAGACAGATGAAACTTGGCCTAGGTTTTCTGCAAATACATTTCTTATTTGAGTTGCACACTAAGAGAGCTTTAAATTCCAGAAAAGTCAGGCCTTGCCAAACATAGTAGACAGGCTGGAAAAATATGAGCAAGTGACTGCAAACATGCTGCATTCTGAATACTGAAAATGTGATTTGGCATTGCAATTTGAGAGAGCTCAAGTGAAACCAAATAAAAAATCACAGATAAGCCCAGCCTAATGATGTCAGTGCTCCTGTGCATAGGCATCTTGGCCCTGGCTGCCACTGAGGATGCCGAACAAAGAAGTCAAAAGGATTTCAAGAGCGGAAAAATGCAAATAGTTCTACACCCTCTGATGCTCAATATGTTGCTTTGATGGGTTGTAACCATAGTGTCAAGATTTTTCCAAATACTTAAGGACTCTTCCATTATCAAAATAGAAAATATCTTTGACAGATATCAATTCTGGAAGATGCACCCCAGCACAGGGTCCTTCTCCCTGCTTCATCCTAAGATGTGAAATAAAAAAAAAAAAAGGCAAGAGGGGGCAGATGTTCATTTAATACTTCAGCAGCCTCATGCACTCACTGAGTAGCATCAGCTCAGTAATGCTTCAGCTTACAGTGGTCATAGTACACAGCTAATAATGAGGTACATATAGAAAAGCAGTGCAACCCTATGTAGCAGTCCCACAGAAGTAGGGCTGGCTACACAAGTATGTGCAGAAAACCCCTGGAGTCCTGGAGGATATAAAATGGAACACAAATCAGAACGGGACTTCACAAGAGCAACTATGAAGAGTGACTGCAAACCACATTGTGTTCATGGAAGCACAGTGAGCAAACCAAGAGAAACCATTAAGTCTTTTGTTGGCACCTGAGAGGTGTCATCTGGAATAGATTGTTTTGTTTTGGACTCCAGTACAGGGAAGACAGGAGACAGCTCAGCAGAAAACCACCAAGACAATTCAAGGGCTGTGACGTATGAGAAGAGACAGAAGCTGAGCTTTCCCTTGTAGATGGGAGTGGAGCTAAGTGCTGTCTTCAGGTGTGTACAGAGAACATAGAGCCACCATCTGAGGGCTGCACAGGGAAAGGATGGGAGGCAAGGCTTACAAGGTGAAGCAAGGGAAATTCCAATTGGATAAACAGAAAGATAAACACTTTGTAGTGAGGGTGGTTAAGACTGGAACAGATTTCCCAGAGTTCTGGATGACTGCAGACATCCAGACATTGCTTCCAACCTAAGTTATCCTCCGAGTCTGTGAAACTCAAGACATCTCCTACAACAAAAGACAGCCTGCCCTGTATCAGACTGAGCCTCAGAGAGACTTGGCTTGTATGGTTTTTCATAGGAAGACAGAGCTGTCTCGGTGATTATTCCACATTACTCTTCAGAAGATAGGAAGCTGGAACCACTGACAGAGAAAAGATCTGTTGAAAGACTGGATCTTACATGATCTTATGTCATGTAGACATGGAGTCAGTAGACTGTTCACCATGAAGGGGACTACTTCAGCAATTCTGCAGTCAACAGGGCTTGGAGAGGGGGCGTTTCCCCTTTCCCTCATGGGATCTCTCTGCATGGATCCTTGGTAGTTAGATTTGTGTGAAGGACATAATGTTGCTTTGCTGGGAAAGCTTTATATCTTTCATGATTGTTAAGAGGCTGAGGACAGCCTTACAGCTAACATGCGTATTATTTAGAACTGAAAGCAAGTACGTTTTGGCACAATCTTCACTAAAAAAACCCCAATTTCTGTTACTCCTCCTTCCCCCACCCTCAGTGGGAATATCTGATTATAGCCTTTTCACTCAAATTCCACACAGCTCCTCTTTCTTGAGGCCTTTCACACAAAAGCAAAGACTCACAAAGAGGAGACAGGCACCATTGTATCTATGTGTTCCATGGCAACGTTTCAGCACTCTAAGAGTTTGCAACAATCCAAATGATGTTTCTGTTCTTTATTAATGATATTTCCCAGCTGTTTCTGGTTGACAAAGAGAGGTCTGGTCCCTCTTTGTTACAGGCTGCGCCCTGTAACTTCAGCGAGTCCCCGGAGGGTTCACACAGAGCTCTGTAACACAGGCAGCAGGAGCACAGCCCCCGTGAGAGGCTGCAGACACACAGAGCCTGAGCCTGTGGATCTCGAGGTACTGTATTATGTGTGTGTTGTGCTCATATAATGAGAAGAAAGCCCATGTTTAAAAAACGTGCATAAAATATTTGTCTACAGCAACGAAACCTAGAAGTGCCTCAGGGTTCTGTCCTTTCTCTTGTAACAGCAAACTAGTTCTTCACCATTTTTCTCTCAGGACACATTTTTCTTTTAGGACTTACTTTTCACTCCCTTCAGTAAAGTTTTCATATCATCTTTCTTCTTGCAGTCATTATCTCCTTCTTATCCTGACATGTGCATTATGCAAACATGCTTCACATTCACACAAGCCCTGCTCTGAATACATTAGTGCCTTCTCTGCAGTGATTCCAGCGGGGGTTGTGGGTTTGTACAAGAACACCATGCAAGGCCCAGCGCTTACTGCTCTCTACCTTAAGGTTTCCTTTGGATATTTATCCCTGACTTTGGGCTTGAACTTTAAATTGCTAGTAGGAATTGTTCCTAGTAGGAACTTTTTGTAGTAGATTCTATCTGCATTTATTCTGCTTTAAATAAAATATCATGGATACACAGAAGAAAGTATTTGGAATATAGGCTAAATTGAATATATTATGTTTATTTTAACAAACATATCAAAGCTGCTCTGGCATTTTCTGCTTACATGGGGTGATGTCAGAGTCATAAACCAAATGCATATTTAAAAGCATTATTGGGTTGGACAACCCTAATGTTTTCCTGCAAATCTCACAGACCTGTTGGCTATTGGTTTATGTTCAATATCTGAGACAAGGGAGAGGAAGCACAGGAATAATCCTTCTGAGACCCAGAACCACTGTTACCTCAGAAATGTGCTACCATTCAGCTCAAACTATTGTTAGGATGTAGATTTTTTTTTACTGAATTTATAATTTCAACCTTAGGGGTGCTCTCTGCCATATAAATGGGTATGAAAAGAAACAAGAGTAAGGGTCATAGGTATGTAAATGCAAATAAAGACAGGGGAGAAATATGAGTGGTGTAGCTGTCCAAGCTGTGAACTTCAAGAAGTGATGAGGTGCCATTTCTTGAGGAAAGCAAAATTTCAGAAAGAAAAATGAGATTAAGCATTTCCTCTCCAAAAAATGGGACATATGGGACAATGCTTCTTCTTGTTACAGATTTAGGTCTGAAACTGAAGGCATCCATTTTCCTGAGCCCATAGACGTTCAGTGGCTTTTCTTACATGACGGGGAGACAGCCACATTGAGAGTTTAAACTACTTTGTATTTCAGCACAGAAGATGATCATACCTTGATTGCAGAGTCTAAATTTTCCTGGCACTTGGAGTGACCATGGCTTGCAGAACTTTTAATACCACAATGCCTCTGGTATATTATGCTTACTAAGCTTGTTGATTATTAGGAATCTAGGATATCAAGATGGGTATGATGACATACCCATAAAAGTATGTAGTCTACTCTAACGCCTGAACCCCAGAGAATTCTCTGACTTTTTGCCACAATACCAGCAAGACCAAGGCCCCTCAGCAAGACTTACTCACTTCCATGCAGCACTGCTCCATCAGCTCCCCAGATCATGCAGGCTGAGGTAGCTCAGCTGTCTCAGTGTAAGTGCCCGGCACAGAAATGCCAGGGGATGTCAGTGATGCTCAGGCTAAACTGGGAGTAGTGCATTGCTCCTCTCAGGAAGGCTCTGGGCAGGCACAAAGACCCTCTCCAGAGCTAGAGAGTCCAACTCTGCTCATTCATTTTTACCTGCAGTGGGAATTTTTCCAAATGTGAGAGCTGAAGTGATATCAGCTCTATATGAATATCTATGTGATATTCACAAATATTATGAAAAACTTGAAATTTAAAGGTCCAAAAGGATTTTTAAATGTTTTGCTTAATTTTCATTGGGCTAATCGAACAGACAAACAGAAATTTCACACTATGCCAGCCTGGAAATATATAATCCATTTCTGACTAGCAAGTTTTTTCTTTAGTTGGGTAAATTTTGAAAAAAAATTAGAAACTTTTCCCTAAGCAGGTCTGGAAATAAAACAGGATATTTTTCCCCTCTGCTTTCTTTCCTTCCTCTTTTTCTGTAGAAGCCGTGTGTCACACCCAGGCTCAATTCACACATAGCTCCAGACTGAGGCTTTCCATGTGGTCTTCAACTAAAAATTTCACTCAGCCTTTGAAATGAGGTTATTTTACATACAAGCCATGAGGTATCTATCCCTACAGACTCCGAGATTTTATGTCCTTCCTTTACCGATAGAGATCTGCTCTTCTCTAGAAGAAATTCTGTTAGGAGCATGGAATTTCAATCAAGAGAACGGTCCTATTTCTCAGGAAAGATGGTTACAGCTATGGAGTGTAGAAGGAAGTTCATGCTTATACCACTTCTAGACCAAAAATGAAGGACACAGTTTTCTGAATGCCTGGGACAGTCCTTGGCTATCCAAGAGTTTTGCCTTTTTCATCTCAGCATTCCCTGAGAAGGAATTACTCTATCTGTTACACAACTCGCTAAGTATATTGACCATGCAGGGTTTGCAGTTATTTTTACAGTTTAGTTTTTAGTTGAAAAAAATACCAAGCATGTGATAATAGCAGAAGGCACTCACTTACCCAATGACAATGCAGGAGATGGCAGTTCCCAAAAAGGCGTAGGTTAAAATTGATCCTAAGTTACGAAAAAAATGTCTCTGGGGAGGAAAGTTTGAAAGAAAGTCCTTTGTAATATGGTAAATAAAAAAAGCATCCAGACCAAGTAGAAACACATCTAGAAGTGCCATTTGTTACAACACATATCTCATACAGAAGATAGAACAATATTGGCTACTTCAATTATTTTGGAAAATACAAAGATGCTTAAAGATGTTTAATTTTGTTTTCCCCTGGTGGAATGCCATCAAAGTTCCCTCTTTTTTATGTATCTGGACAAAGGTTTCAGGATATCAGCAGAAGTTCACATTGGAAGTACCTGATGCAAATGGTATCATAACCCCATCCCTTGAACAGAGTCCTGATCAGGCAGGATAGGGAACACAGACAGACTGCTCCTGCCTGCAGTTCACAGCAGCCAAAGTGGTCTCTTCTGAAAACAGGGAGAGAAAACTGCACAATCAGATCTTTGCACAGGGAGAGAAAGGGAGCAGAATGAGGGTAATGAATCATTCATTTTAATCTGTTCCTGCCAAGTTCTTCCCAGGCAATATAATTGTTAGTTGACTGTCCTCTGTCACGGGCTTGTTGGATCTACAGGGCAGCAAACTCAGTCCCTTTTGTCATGTAAGGAAAAGAAACATACCTTCTTCAAACTATATCCAGCATGAAATATAATGGGTGGCAGCAAAATATTGAAGAAGATGGAAGGATCAAAGGTCATCTGCCAGAAAGGACAAAAGAGAGGGTAAGGACAAATAAAGTAGCATTTAATTTGATATGGTAGGTTTTAATTGTATCTTCTTATCAGGACTAATCTCAGGCTCACCTCCATCATCTGCAGGATTATTCTGAGTTGTTTTCTTGCAAGTATAAATGGGTAGTTCCTTAGAGTTTACAGATGCAGATTACTACTTGAAAAGGATTCCTTCAAGGAGGAAATCAGTCATGTGCTACATTACAGGGAACGCATAAAATCAGCAGTACTTGTGTGGGCAGCTGCCTGACCAGACACCCTTGACAGTCCCATGACATAACCCCTGGGTCAGACATGGATCTCCTGTTCATTTTCAGGAAAGACACATCAGCAGTGCTGGGCCTCAATTCCCTGTGCATAGAATGGTGATAAAAGGCCTACACCACCAAAACTAATATAAGGAGTAACTAATAACCTTTGAAGGAAATGGTTTATAAAATAGCCATTAAAAGTTTTAAAATAATGCTAGAGTGAGGAAGTGCACTGAAGTTCTGGCACAGAGAAAGACCAAGGACATTGACCAGCCACTGCTATTCACTACAAATACCTTTCAATAAAATAGAATTCTCTTTCATATTATAGCATTGCTGGAGAAAAAAAACCCTTAAATGAGCTTGTGTACTGCTTAGTGTGTTCTGTCAGTGGGCTATATTATAGCAATACTTTTCAAAGGGACAGGAGGTAATTAGTGCAAAGGCTTGCAGCTCCTTTGTTCAGATGAAGTGCTATTCTAACGCTACAGTATTCTAAATTATTTTACTTCAAAAGAGTAAGACCTGCCTACAAAATTAGTTCTGCCTTCTTACTGACAGACAGCTTGTTCTGATAAACAGGAAATGAGACCTGAGACTTTTTTCCATCTTGCTCACTTTGAATTATTAAGCTGAAAAAAGCGAGCTAAATAACCTGCCAGCAACATTAGCTGTGCTGGCACCATCACTGAAAGCATTATGGAAAAAGGATTTCTTCATGTATCAGAACTAACATTTTCGAATGTTAATTTTGCAATTAATTCAGAAAATATGTTAAAATATCTTTTCTGTGGGCATCAGAAATCCCGACTGCATGTTTTGTTATTCAAAACCGTGTTCTAAAGAATACATGTTTGTAAGTCATGGCACAATCTCTTCTCTCTGATAAAAGGCACTAAGTAAACACTTTTACTGTGGTCAAAAGGGAATTACAACTGTACAAAACCCAGAGCATGGTGTGATCATGCTCTGTTTTTTGCATTAGTGCTTTTGCTAGTCAGGAAGGCTGCCAGGCATTGTTATTGTCTCCTAAATACAGCTGAATTTATCCCTTTTCCTTTTTTATTTATTTTCTTTTCAAGAGGGCATCTGCCAGGTAATTTTAAAGGAAAAAGAAGTGAAAATCCAGGCAGACTGAGGTCTCTCCAATAATTTAGAGGAACTACAATTCACAGCTGAAGCTTTTAAGAGCCTTCCAGCAAAGTGAGGCTATGGAAACCAGATCAGGCAGTTCCCTGTAAGGGCAAGAGAAATTTCTGTGCAAGTCAGTGCTCCTCCTTTCTCCTAAGTCAGCTTCAGTACCAGGTCTGATGAAGATGATCAAATGTAATGGATTAGTACATATGCCCTGGAAACTAAACACATACTTTGGTTAAGACAAAGCTGCAACTGCAACCGGCTAGCAGGAAGAAGAATGAAGATTCAGCAAAACCTGATTAGTCTTACTGCCACAGTATTTTCCTGTCTCCACCCACCACAACTCTAATGGTCCTTGACAGTCTAGTTCTTTCTGAGAAGGGCAAGTCTGGCAGTAACAGCAGACAGGCACAGTGGTGCTGCATCAGCAAGAAATATGAGCAGATGGTTAAATCCCAATTCTGCTGAGCTTCCCAGTGTACATTCTAAGCACAACAAAAGTTTTTACAACGATAACCGTATAATACACAGGATCATGTATTACTGTGCTAGACAAACAGTAATACTTGGAAGAAAGCAAAATAACACCTTGCAATATATTTCAAAAAGCCATTGGTAAGGGCTTAGAAGCTTCATGTGAATATATAATGTCTTTGAGCACAAAATCCAGGTCTTAAAAAGTGCCTCTGCACTGCAGAGCTCTTCAAATGGCTGCCATTTAAAAAAAAATCTAACATTATAAGAAGCAGATATTACATGGGCAGGGAAAGACTATACTAACAAAGCAAAATAGTTCATTATATACTGGAAAAGATAAAAGGACATAACATTGTGAAAGACTGCAAATTTTCTCCCACACTTCCCCTTTTGCATCCAGCCTGAATTGCCACAATGCTGTCTCCCCATGGCACTGAAGTTCCTACTGAGGACCACTGCAGGAGTGGAAGAATGTATGATAATGCTCTGATGAATTTAAGTGTACATTAGTACATATTTACAAGTTTGTGTTTTGAAAAATATTTAGAGCTTGCAGAGTTTAGAGTTCCTGTGCTATCCACAGGAGGTAACCTCCCCTTGCATTATCCTGCCAGAGCAAGTCACTTTGAAGACAGAGGAAAAATAAAGATATCAGTGGGGTTTAGAAAGGTTTAGTAGCAGTGAATCCAAGTTAACAGCTGTGTCTGCAATGAACTCAGTGTCTGCAGGCACTGATGGGACTGTCATTTGAAGCAGCTCAGGCAACCATTCTGCAGTCAGCTTGGAGCTAAATGGTGGTCAGGGTTCTACCACACCTCCTTTCCTTACTGT
The DNA here is from genome assembly GCA_013400515.1 of Erpornis zantholeuca. Lineage (NCBI taxonomy): Eukaryota > Metazoa > Chordata > Aves > Passeriformes > Timaliidae > Erpornis > Erpornis zantholeuca. Next base: position 5,945 of record VZTN01036301.1, on the reverse strand, counting down.
TCTTCCTCACTTACCTTGCTCACCCTCAACTCAGAATAAACTGTCTCTCTGTCTCATTTAAACTTGAACTCATTTTTCCTCTCTCAAGGATGAAAATAAAACAAATATCTTACAGAGTTTAGAACAAAAATAAGATTGGTTTTACCTTTTGAAGCATTGCATTGCCCTGGTGACCATTGACGTTGTGGTGGCTGATCTCTCTTTTGTATTGATATTCGTAGACCTGATTAGTTATGTTAATAAGCAGAGTGGATGGTCCAGATTTCAGCTTTTCACATTCATAAACAGTCCCACTTTCAACATCTGCTGATTTTGTCACATATCGTATAATTAATCCCATTAAAAGGCCTGGAGAGTAAAGAGAAAAAGAAAAATGAAAGAGATTCAAGTACTTTTAAGTATTTGGTGCTACACATTTACCAATTTAGAGAAAAATTAGCTCTCCCAAAGCTAGGGCACTCTCTCAGGGTTTCTACATTTCTGGAACCTGTCTCAACACTTCATGGATGACCACAAAATATTCTTCCAAAAGAGTTATTTTATTAGAATGCAGATGTTGGATTGACTTATGCACAGTCATACTCCTATTTTTGTGATCCAATTGCTGGCATAATAATTAATTGAGTTTTCTCATCCATTGCATTTTCAATAGTTATTTAGAGGAAGGAGATGCCTGCACAACTCATGTGCTATACTGAGCACATAAACATCAGCTGTGCTGTTGGGGATTTTACACACTTCATTTGTGGGGACAAAACTCTGACACATCCTCAGGCACATTCTGCTTTCTGTAGAAGACTGCATTTTTGAGACTGAATAAACATAGAAAAATAAAATTTGGAAGCAGGGAAGGAATATGAAGACTGTCTACAATTTAGGGCACTTACCTAAAACAGATATTTTGTCTTTCTTTACACTTAAGAGAAAGGAAAATGTACTTCTGCAGCCAACCTCTGGGTGGTATGGCTCTTTCTGTTGGCTCTAGTGGGAGGCTGCATCTTTACTTTAGGAGACGTGAGTAATATTTAGCTAGATAAAATTAGTGACATTATTTCCACCCTTGGAGACTTTGATTTGGTTTAAAATGTAATACTTCTTTTATGTCCTGTATGCTTTAAGTTCCATGTATAGGATGAACAATTCAGATAAAATGTTGATGGAAGAGACCTAAACATCTAGATAGACATACTTACTATTGAAAAATAAGAAAGAAATTAAATTACAGGAAATCTCAGAGAAGCATCTGCAAAATATGGTGTTACAGTTTCAGTTTGATCACATAATCAGATGATGACACAAGTGATCACAAGGACCCTGAGAGTCCTTGCTATTGTCACATCTTCTCCTAAGAGAGACTCTCAGAACAGCTGATTCCTAGTGTACCCATAAGTCAAGGTTGTAGCTTCTTGGAGTGATGCTGAGTAACAGCTTATTGCCTGTTTTAGTGTGTGTATGCTTTTGTGCTTGTTTAGAATCTATTGTTTAGTATTGTCTTTTTCTTTAAATGATAGAGGATTTCAATAAGGTGTAGAAAATTCCAAGACCACTTACTTAAGTTACACAGCATTCGTGCAATAAATCAGATAATAAATCTAGCTGTAGTAAAAGACAGAATTCCTCAAAATGTTAGGGGAAAGCATGTATATGTAAAGGGAAGCAGGCACTGCATGTGCTACTATGAAATATGACTTCCACACTGGTCGGCCCAGATGTCCAAAATCACAAGTCAGGAACAAGGAAACCATTAATTAAAACTGTCAGGGTTTTCAGCTTATTTTTATTAGATTTTTTCTAAAAGAACCACATACTTAATTTTAAAATTCAGTTTCAAATACATAAAAAATGCAACTTAATTTGGTGCTTGAACAAAACTTGATGACTTCATTCTCTGGAGCAGAAAACTTACAGGTTTTCCTTTGCCATTTTTGTTCCTATGACTTAATGTTTTAAACTACAGCCTCTGATACACCTCTATTACCAGGTATTGCTTAATCTGCTCAAGTAACATAAATATTTTGCAGACATTCACCAAGGTCTGTGCAAGGACACAGGCAGAAAAAGACTATTCAAAAAGTGTTTTAAGCACATTTACTTAAATGCAGCATTGAAACAGAAAAAGGTGTCACTAATGTTACAGATTTCTTTAAAAAAGTCTCAACTGTCCTTTGAAGTTGGATCTTGTAGCAAAATCTTGCTCTAACTACAGCTCAGTCGTGTTTCAACTTAAGGCAGTGCAGCTTTTCCACCTTCTTCAACGGAAGCAGGATAAAATCCTTAATCATAGATGTGACCATTGGAAGGGAGTTTTTAAGTCATCGTGCCAAATTCCCAAGCCAAACAGGACTATTCTTTCCCCAGAATTTCATATAGTTGGCTGTTAAATGCTTTCCTTAGTAACGACACTCAGGGATGCAGTTTTAGTCATTACTTGATTTTCCCAAATACTTAAGATTTTTTTTCAAATTTCTTTCTTTGCCTCAGTAATGATGTTCCTCTCTTCCCCTCACCACTACAAAATGTCAGTTTCTGACTTAAATATGCTTTTCCCATATAAACCTTCTGAGTCCCAACAACCTTTTTTTCAGTGTGAATGCTGTAAGCAGGAAGACAATAAAATACTTTGTTTTATTAAGGTCCAGAGATTCCTCTTTGTTACATCCATTTCTGCATGTGAGAAATAGGGATACTCAGAACACACCATTAGAAGGCAACTACAATTATTTCACACAAGAGGTATACTAGATTTAGAAGATATAAGAATCATAGTACTTAATTAGACACCCTCCCCAAAGCTGAATCCAGAACTGATTGTGCCTTGCTTCCAATTGCACAAAATGGGATCCTCAGAAGGGGCTGTGAGGGGCTCCTGTGAGTCAGCTTTCCTTCTGCACACCTGCCAGGACCTATCCCCTCAACACCTTGGGCAGCACCTCTAACCACTGCACCCCAAAGCCATTTTATGTGAGCACCACAGTGGCTCTTCTGTCATTCAGCCTTTTTAAGTTTTCCTTCCAGTCTGATCAACTAATCCCATGGAGCACAACTTTGAAGGCTGGTACACCTGCAGTGAGCCTTACTTCCACTTAGGGGGTACCACCCTCTCCCTAGGGGTGACAATTACTCAAGCTGAGAACAGTTTCAATTTAATTTGGTAATTAACCTTCCATATAAAAGGCACAGATTGGCTTGATGCTGGTATTTTTTTGTTGTTGAAGTTCAGTTCTGGCTGCCTACTTGCAAGAGTGTTTTAGCCTCTTCCTCAGAGCTGAGTGGTGGTACCTCTGGGTGAGCCTGATACCTGAGTTCTGGGGACAATGAGGAATTTGGGTACTTGCACTCTGTCACTGTGCAGCTCCAGACAGTCACTGCACTAATGTGAAGGGCCATGACTTACATCTTACAGGGGGAATTTGGTGCCTAATGGTTTATGGCTGAGGCATCTAAAGATACCTGGCCCTGCATAAGGTGGCTACAGGCACTTTGGTGTTTCATTGGCTCATTGTGTCTTCTCCAGCACTAAGAGGCCACATCCTGGGGCCTGGTGCTACGAGAGGGGTCACTTCCTCTGATCCCAGACAAGTGGCTTTGTTTTCATCAGTGCTGGTGTAGATTATCTCCCATGCTATTCCTGAGTGTGCTCTTGTATAGGAAACTCTCTCATATCC
>VZTN01036297.1:16257-36860 GCA_013400515.1 Erpornis zantholeuca | reverse complement strand
GTCTCTAAAGAACTAGGATTGCCATACAGAAGGGAAGGTGAAGCTCAGTTCTTTGTTCAGCAGGAAGGCTTGTTTGACTCCATTCTGGTGGGGTTTTTTCGCCATGGCTTGGGGCTCTTCACCAATAAAATCACTGAAGTTCCAGAAACACAATCACTACATTCAGGCTCCATCCAGTCTTCCAGGATCAATAAAACATTTGCATTTGAAGTGTTGGTAAATTCTTAATCCATCTGCATAACTTTAGACTGGCTGCAAGATTACCAACAACAACCTTTGGTATTGCTTGGGCTTCAGACCTATGTTGTCAGTGTCATTCCTTCTCCAGATGCATGCAAGTTACTTTATTTAACTAGTTCCACCCATTTAATAACAAAAACTAGGTGACTATCATGGATTTGTAGATGATGGCACACAGGATATTAGGTGAACTCTTGCTTACATTTACTGCTTAGCGAATATAGTTTGCTGTAGATTGGAAATGTCCTTCTCCTTTTAGTTCAACCAGAACAGATGTTGGCTGATAAACGTAAAAGATAGGCTGCAGGATGCTGAAAGGCCTTGAAATAAATTTGGACACATAAAATTATGTCATAACTATTACAAGTAAGGTGCCATATGTCTATTTTTTACACAAAATGTAGCTTATGTTTCATGCTTACAGAGTTGTTAGATAAAAGTTTTGAAAACAAAAGCCTAAAATCTGACACATACAGTTGTATTCAGACATATAAATAGAAGTGCATGACTAAATTGAAAATAAAGGTACCGGGCTTGCTATTTCTTTTAGACTCGTAACTTAATGTGATGACTTATGGTTTTGTAAATTACATTTCTTACACAGAACAGATAAAGCAGGTGAGACAAGAAGGTGACCTTCCCTGGCATCTTTGGCAATGTCCAAGAGTGGATGCTTTAGAGAGAATATTAAAAAATTACAAGCATACAGTGACACTACTATCAGTATATCCTCCCAACTTCTGTCTGTTTAAAACCTTAGAGGCATCTCTTAGATTGGNATCTTCTCAGGGTTGGCAATAGGAGTCTGCATCCATAACTGCAATCCATAATACTATTTAATTCCCATTTAATGATTTTTCTTGCATGAATTTATCTAGTAATCTTTCGAATCTCTTCATACATTTTTTCTCCCGTGGCCATCAGTTCTGCTGCTGAATTATTTTATTGTGTTAAATCATTATTTTCTTTTGTTTCTTATTTATGTCCCTACTTTGAAAGATAGTGTGGCAAGCTTGATCTCTCCCGGTCTCTAATTATTGCTTCAATATTTTAAGAATTATTTAAGAGCACAATTTTCACTTGGGAAAAAATACACTTCTCTTGTTTCTAGTGTTCTTTGGTGCTAACTAGGCTAAACTTTCCTCTCTTGTAGAAACTCTCTGCCAGCTTCCAGGAGGCAGACAATGACAGTACCATATGTCAGTTTGTGATGTTCCCAGGTGGTAGGTAAATGATTTCCAAACACAGGAACAGATTGGTAATGTTTAGACTCCTTGGTCTCTAAGGAAAAACTCTAGTATATCTCACTGTTGTAAAAGCAAATCAATTTCTTCAAATATTCTTTAAAATTTGGTTCTTAAAATGCTAAAATTTGCACACACCCAAACATTTCAGATAAATTAGAATAAAGAAATAAATCCCCAGTAGGAGAATCTATTGTGGAACCTCATAGATCTCCTTCCTTTCTAACATCTGTTACACCATCTCACTCATGGTTTTTAAAATTTATGTTTCTGACAACAGGAACCCTCTGGAACCTATTAGAGAGATGTAAGCAGCCTCTAAAATGAGGGTGGTGTTTGTTAATGGTACACCAATACCTTTGAAAGTTTTGCAAAGATTACCTGTCCAATCTGCCCAGAAAATCTGAGCACTGGGTGAGAAATACATTTGCTGCTGGCCTTGGGGTGCCAAACCTACTCTTTATTCCTCCCTAATGCATCTCTTTCACATTTCTGCTACTATTTCAAACTGCTTGTTAAGGAAAAGATGGCACAAGCATGTCCTCAGATTCTGAATTTTTGAGAAAGAAATAGAAAAATAGAAACATGGCAATTTTGATGGAAAAATATTAGGGCCTTATGAGGAAAAGAAAGATCCCCAGAACAGCTAATAGCCACTAACTTAGACATTCATTTAAGTTAAAAACAGACCTGGTTAAATCAGTATCTCGAATGTGGAGCAAGGGTTCAAGCAAGTGCCATCATATCTGATGGATACTTACACTGAAATGATTGGCTTTTCCAGGATGGAAGTCTCTCAGACTTTCTGGATTCAGTTCCTGAGTTTTGTGTAAGAACTCCTCCTCTCTTCTCAGCAGAGAAATTAACCCTTGTGATAGATGGTTAGATCTCTCTTTTGTCCAGAATATGGGAGACTCAAGAAAGGCAGGACTATGGACCTGTGCCTCTCACATGTAGGGAGTTGGTTGCCTTGATTTAAGTAATCTGTGTTCAGCATGTCTCTCATTATTCCTGGGAAAATATTGGCAATTCTTTATAAAAGGAGCAGCCAATGACTGAAATCTCCGAATTTTTCATGCATTCTGGTTTTCTGACCAGTTATACAAAAGCTTAATATCAATTATATATATCAAAGGGCTTAAACTGTGTCTTCCTTTGTAAGGGCAGCAGGTTTTAATTATACAGTACTTTTAAGAATGTGAAAAACACTGCAGAACAAAACCTTAGCATTGTCCTTGTAGTTACTGGTCCATCGAGATAGAAGCATTTTACACACAGAAAAGGTTTCTGAACAATGCAATGAACATACAGAAATATTTTCTATAAATTATGTGGCATATGCAATATGCAGCATGGCATAGATGTTCAAGTGATTCAATATGGGATGATACTCATGACTTCAGCATCCCAGAGTAACTAATCCTTCCACTCTGTTCCTTCTGTCTCATTGCCAAACACACGTTCTTTCTTCTGTTAGTGCAATACACTAAGACTTTTTTATCTTTTTCTATCATTCTCCTTTAAACAGAATATAAACTCAAGACCGTTTGTCACATTTTCAATCCAGCTTACTATTGGGTTGCAATTTTTCAGCACAGATTCTGCTCCTTCCTCCATAACTGAAATTAATCCTTAAGGGAGATCCAGAATGAACTTGTATCTTCTGTAGAATGCCAGTCATGTCTGCAAAATGATACAACAAGGAATTTAAAAAAGTGATACATAATCATCTTCTAACAACAGCTCTTGGCATTGCCCAGAATTAACTGCTGACTCGTCAGATGTTATAACTTTTAGTGGGTACCGTAGTGGAGATCACTGCATTTTTCACTAGTGTCTGCATGACCATTATTTGGCATCATTTCATCAGGAGGATGTCTTTTCTGGTTAACAGCTATTATTTCTGTCCTGTGATATATTTTTTGAGCTCTAACGTAATCAGATTTTACTCACCGTGTAGACTAAGAGGAAGCTGCCAACCTCTAGGCAGTACGTGAAACACTTGCCATGTACTGAGAAAGAAGTAAAAATCGATTGCTTTTTTTCACTGCTAGTCTGCAGACGGAACATTTATTTTTTGAAATTTTTCTGTGTAAAAAAATTCAGAGATTCTATTTAATTTTTTGTCTTTCTTACATTACTTATAATGCATGCGGGACTTAGTCTGTATAGATAATTAAAATAGACAGTTAAACTGAATGAAGTTTTTACCAGCTATGCACTGTGGTTTGGGTTGAGTTGAAAAATCTGAATCTGGTTTCACATTCAACTCTTCTTATGAGTCAAAGACATATGACAACATTGGAATCATGAATTCTGGAACAGCAAGCTCTGTAAATAAAAGGCAAGTATGGATATGGAAGAAAAATGTCAAATTTAGATTCAGAGCTCATATCTGATATTTTGATTTTAGTTAAACTCCCCTTATCTCTTTCAGCTTTCAATTCAAAAAAGGTAGGCATTGTGTACCCTGTTGTTAGATTCCCAGAAACTAGGCAGTTCCTGCCAGCTGCATTCCATTTTTTCATGCTGTGCTTCCCATCATCATTTTCAATAAATCTGCTATGCAAACTGACCTTGATATTTAATGTAGGGATAAACTTGTCTATTGCTACTGAGATACTGAATTTAAAGCACGGGAAATTGTGTAGTCTCACTTCAGTGCATTTTGCCATTGATGGTGTCTCTCTGCTTACTCCTTTAAACTCTGGTGGTTGCTAAAAGCTGGATCAGAACCTGAAGTCACTTCTCATTTTTCACCCCCATGTAGGCAACCTTCTCTGGAAATCAATTTGTTTAAAACAAAGAGGAACTAAAGCAATACTTTATATTTAGATCTGTTGAAAAAAAAAGAACAATGTGTAGTGTCGCGTTGACAGGGACACGACAAGCATGANTAACAGGCCTAAGTCATGATTTTACAAAGGCAATAAGGCCTTCATTTTATAAGGTTTTACCTGTATGCAATAGTGTAGTACCAAAAGACAGTGCTGGTTTCTCTTAGCTGGTCCCGGCAAAGCTACTCCAAGGGATGGCACATCTCTGTTACTCTCATTCTCACGCAAAGCCAGTGGAAATGCTGAATGTTGGATAAAGCAGTGAAGATAAAGATGATAATAGAACTATAAAATAAAGCAGTAGGCCAGGTGCTGAGAAAAAAGTCTGTTTTTTCTCCATTTTTAGATAAAGCTGTGACTGACTTTAATCATTTCACTTGTACTAGGAATTAATTAGGACCTTAAGGCTTGACCAATACTGAATAATCACTCTAGTAATCTACAATGTGCAACCTATTTATGTCATGGAAAGGGCAGGAATGATTACAGGTTATAAATAACTTGGCAGACAAAGCATGAAGACAGAGACCTCTCATTGTGTTTTTATATGAAATCAGTACCTTTTGATCCTTTTTCCCTTTGATTTGTTATTGAAGAAAAGATAGTAATGTCACAATAATATGCTGCTTTTCACCTCAAAGCACATCAAAAAGGTATACATGCATAGTAGCATGCATGTGTTATGTCTTACATAAACATGAGGCCTTCTATTTAATAGGAAATAGTGAGAAGATGGAGGCTAAGGAGACAAAGTGGGAAAATGCCCCGAATAACCATTTTGAATTTGTTTGGCATTTAAATCTCCAGAATAGAATTAGCCAGGTTGGTCTGGTTCTGGGAAAGGGATTCCTGCACTTCTTGGTCCGTGTAGCAACCAGCATTTCAGGTTTAGCAAGGCACAAAGCCACCATCTTCATGACAATATGGTTGTGCAAATTTGGCACATGTCACTATCACCTCCATGACACTGAAAGTAATTTCATCAAAGCAATTGGGACTTTCAGTGATTTGCAAAGGCCAAAAGGATCAGTGTTGTTTCATCATCTGGATGAAAATCATGCCCATTGCCATGGTGATGAGGAACTGTGTGCAGGAACTCTTGATGGTCCTGTGGCTTCAGGCTGGTGATTCCACTGCTGAGCATGGTGTTGGCCTGATCCTCTTGAACTTGTGGAAACAAAAATCACATCCTCAGGTTTTCCACAGGAGAGTGAACTAGAGAATGAAGGAGGAGTAGTCCCTCCCTAGAGCTGCTTGCTGTGTGACAGAGGACATAGCATTTAGGAACAATTTTGTCATCCCTTATATGCAATAAGCACTACATTGGCCAACCAAAGTAAAGGGGGGTCAGATAGCTCAACATGAATAGTCTGAGAAGCACAGGCCAGTGCACAGAAAAAAACAGCAGTTGTGTTCCTCATGGTCAGAATAGAAGCAACAGTGTATCATCACTCAAAAAACCCACATCAGAATACAGAAACTTTGTGTCATATATATTTGGTATCATTCTTAATTTTCTTTGTGTATTCGAAATTCACAGAAAGGAGGCAGCTGTGTGGGAATGATACATGGAGAACTTTGCAAATGTTGCCAATGCATCAAATTAGTAAATAAATTTAGTAATGGAAAATCATAGAATCATAAATTGGGTTTGGATGCAGGGTTGGGTTGGGAAGGGACCTTAAAGACCATCTAGTTGCAACTCCCCCCTACCATGGACTGGGACACTTTCACTAGGCTGGGTTGCGCAGTGCCCCATTCAGCCTGGCCTTGAATGCTTCCAGGGATGGGACATCCAGACCTTCCCTGGGCAACCTGTGCCAGTGTCTCAGCACCACAACATCAAAGAATTTCTTCTTAATACCTAATTTAAACCCGCCCTCTTTCAGTTGCCTGTGTAAAATCTCTTGTAAACATGCCACCTCTCTTGCAAACTCCTTCAGGTACTGAATGATGCAATAAGGTCACCTTGGAGCCTTCTCTGTTCCAGGTTGATCAGCCCCAACCCCCCACTCTCTCATCCCTTCCTCATAGGGCCCTAATGACGTAGCAGAATCGTAGGCAAAAGGAGGAAGGCAGAGTCTGAGTATGCTTGGTAAAGAAGGGAAGAAACACCTTTCAGGGTGTGCTCAGAGCCTCGCAGGAGTGATCTAAAAGGAAGACTGGCATGAATGGAAACATTGGCAGGAAGTTTACATTCGGATTAAATCTGTCCAAGCCTTTCTTCCCCCTCAGTACTTCAAACAAACCAACCTGTGTTACTTTCATGAATAATGGGGCCAGAAAGGTGAGCAGTAAATAGCATTTTCTATTGTCCCATCAAGTAAATTATGCTTTTCATATCTTTTTAATCTTGGCTCTGTCCACTGCATTATTGTGGTGTTGTATAAGCCCTACTAATGTTAACCTTGGCTACAAAAAAGCATTGAGTTTTTCATAGGTGCCATTTCCTTTCGGAACAGCAGCAGCTGAGACAGACTGGTTTCCCCAGGGCCCAGAACAACTGTTTTCTATGAAGTACTTTTTCCAGTTGATAATTTGGCCTGACCTATGATCAAAATAGCCAAGTTGTTTGGTGGTTTTTCATTGCTGTTTTGTTTTGGTTTGGTTTTTTTTCCCATTAGCAGCATGAGTATCACCTCTGTTCTATAACACCATCAGCCTGAGGCCTGCTTTGGAATCACCAGTTCAGTGGTCCAGCAACTTAATGGTCAATCATAGTCTGCTCTATACGAAGCATTTTCTTCTTCTTTTGGTAGAACCTCTGCTTTAATCTGCATGGTAAACATAATATTGATATAGTACACACTCTGACTCAGACTGACACATAAAAAACCTACTTCACATGTATGGAAAAGAATTTCTTGATTTCACCAAGAAAAATCATTATCAAAAGCAATTATAGTGGTGACAACTTCTGTGATGACTGTCAGGGTAAGGACATAATAGACAGATTTCTTGATTTTTTTTCTAGTGAGACTCGGAAATAGGGTGCATTTTTAGTTAAGAGTTAGTAAAAAAATGTTTTAAATCTTACCCCTTGGTGATAAAATGGTAGATGAGTGACAGCCTAGGGACACTGGTACACATGGGGGTTGAGATCCTAGTCAGGAGCACAAGACTATGGGGAAATGTCTGCAGAGGGCATCTGTAGAAATTATTTTTATTATTATCCCAAATACTTGTGTGATTTTATTCAGATGGGATGTGCTGCACTGAATTTTGCCTTTGCAAATATTGTTTCTTGGCACGGTATCTCCAATGTAACACGTTTTCTCGTCAGAAAGAACATTGGATTTTGTCCTCTCCTTACAGGTGTTTCCTTTTCCCAGACTAGTTTCTTAACATTTCCAACACTTCCTATTTATTACTCCCTAGCTGTCACATCATACCAATAAATTCATGCAGTAAACATCTCAACAACAGAATAACCTGAGAGAATGTAAATCAGCACAGAGCAGCTCAAAATCTGTCGTGATCCAAATTTATGAAGCCCAGAGGTCTACAGATTCGAACCTCAATCACAGTAATCTCACAAAGAAATTTGCAGCCAGTTGTGTGCACCAATACCTACTCTATAATAATCTTCATAAGCAACAAAATCTATTGTTCTGTTTCAGGAAAATTCAGTCTTCTCTCTAACTGTTTTTCTTGCCTGTTCTCCTCCCCTCCTGTTCCTTGACAATTTCTGGAAATCAGGCCTTATCAAAAAACCCTCAGTTGAAATTGATGTGCAAGGCACAAATAAGTAGTCTGTGAGTGTGATGTTTGTGTGTGTGTGCATGACAGAGAGACAAAGCTTATGAAGGATGGCATTAAATCAGCTAATACGGTTGGGACAAACAATCAGGCTCCACATGCTTGTGACCGGAAACGTGTCCATGTTTCCTGACTGAATCATTTGAACTAGTAAGAGGATGTGCCCATCCTACAGACCTTGCTTTATCAGAACTATAACAATAGTTTTTTATGCATCGGGTTTTCCTCAACCCATGACTTGCTAGCAAAGCAAAGTCATGTACATCAATTAATCTGGCACTGCAATCCTGTAAGCACAGAGTAGATTTGAGTGACGTGAAGGAATGGATGGGAGGGATCGAACACTGAAACATCCAAATCATTCACTGAAATCTAAATGAAGATTTAAGAATACACCTGTTCATCAACCCTGAGACACCAGTGAATAAATGTGTTCCAGTAATGATCCAAAGAAACAACAAGGCATAGCCCTCTATTACAAGGACTGACAGGAGTAAGAGCATGGGGGAAAAAAATTAATTGCTTGCTGCCTGTTATGGATTAAGAAGTGAGTTATCAAAAAAAAGATGAAGAACATAAAGAGAACCAAAACTTCTTTTTATGCCTGATGGGGCAAAATCTGCATGCTTGACTTATGCTGAGCACAACCTATTTATAACTGTGATCCTGCAGACTAAGTGGAATATTTCCTGTTGCAGCACCAATGAACCTTCAGTCAGGACCATGCCTTTCTATTCTTCAGTAGAGCAGCACCTGCAGATGAGTACTTGCAATGTGAATAAACGAGTCAGAATCGTCATCTTTTATTTTTAGCAAAGTGGATAAAAATTAGGAATTGAGCTATAGCAACCTCTTTCTGAAATATTTTGTGCAGTTCGAGGTCATTAAAGCTGATCTCCGATTTTATAAAGGCTTATGTAAATTAAAATCAGGATTACATAATTCTGTGCATTGAAATCCACTACTATTGTTTTCACGCTGGATAGCTAGCAAATTGATAATAGCACTGTGTATGCAGTAATAATTAATTCAGAATTACTATCACAAGCAATGACTGATATAACTATCTTCCTTCTTAGCACAAATTCCTGAAAATTATTTCCCTTAAAAAAAAAACCAACATTCTTTTTTTAAAATAACTCATTCCCATTTCTCTGTATTATTACTAATATTTTCCTTTAGACCCTTCAAAGATAAGACAAATAGGCAGCATTCTCAGAAGCATGCAAATCATAGAAACATTTAAACCCTGGCAAATGATTTCTGAGGAGCAGTTTTTAAAACAACATAAGCAAGGCAGACTGGAAGGGCAGAAGTGTGTTTTAACAACCAGGATAGAGAGGCCGACAAAGTTAAAATGAGAGAGATGGAATTGAACTGCTTCTGGCTAGTGAACTGAATGGTGACTTACCTGTACTCTTCTGTTAAAGAAATGCATAAAGGATGCCTCATGCCTCATCAGAATGTTGCTGCTATTTCCAGTGGCATTTACAGTACATTCAATTGGGCAGAACCTCACAAAGAAACTCTGAGTTTCTAGACTCCCCCATGTTGTCTTGCTGTACCACACTCAACCTTCAAAGTTAACCTTCATTCATATCAAATTTGTAAATCCCTCTCCACATTCTGAACAAACTTAGATCTGTTTTTTAATTGTTTCTTCCCATATATTTTCCATTCAAACAAGAGTAGTGTGCAGAAAATTACAAGTGTACTCATTTATATTTTAGTGAACTTGGGCAGCTCTTTAAGTATGAAGAAGCAGAATCCTCCTTCTGGCAAAAACTGTACTTTGTTCAACAGGGAATCCCTCCCAGGTCATCCCCTTGAATCATCCCAATTGCTGCAAAGAGTGGTGGTAAGACCAGGAAACTTAGTATATGACTTGTGCCTTATCTATTTCCTTTTGTAATCAAGGGTATTTGATTAAAATGAGTGAGCATAGCTAGACCATACTCTAGGTATGTTTTCTTAAGCAACTTCTTCTTCATTAAAATTGCCTATACACAAAAATTCATGTCTTTAATACGTCACATTCATTTGCTGCTTTAGGAAACACTCTTAAAAGTAAAATTTCATTTTAAGCAAAATGCAGGGAAAATTAATTCTGCAAGAGGAAACTGTCTGCTTCAAAGCCAGTACCAAACACGCAGGGGTTTTTTGCAAGGACATAATGTCCTTCCAGACAAAATAATGTCTGATATGTTACAAAACATTTGGGAATTTGCATCTTCTAAAGGAACTATTTCTTAATCTTTCTGTACAACATTTAGCACTGTTGTTGGTCCCATGACTGACTGATGCAGTTTCCTGCTATTTTTAGTATTTCCTTAGACCTTCATTGCTCAGTTCTCTTTAATTTGTTCGCATTATGGACAAAAATGTCCCCAGACTATTTGTATGTCTGCTATAAAATTATTAACCAAGACGGTTTTTGTTAAGCAAACAGATTTAATTTCAAAGTAAGATGTAGGTTGTTTCCCTTCCTTTTAATTCTTATGTCTTTCCTACCCTTCAGTCACAAAGTTGACCAATTAAAATTACACTCCTGAAGAGATTATCCCGAACAGGTTTTGATCTACTGCAAAAGTTGTCTCCTCTTTCTTTTCATTTCCTCTTTTATTCAGGGCCATTAGTTATTTATAACCTGGTAATTATTTTTAGTCATTCAACTGAACGAGATAGGACGAAAGCAACAGGTAAAGAGAAGGTAAATACACTTCTGAAGCTAACAAAGAATACATTGTTTCAAAAGCAAAATCCTCTCTTGCATCTAAAATAAAGTTCTTGGTCCTTGGAGCCAACAGCAGGGCTTATATTGACATCAGTTGGACAGTACCACTGCCAGAGGTCTTGTGATCCCAATGCAAATGTGCAAAGGGATGAGAGAGCCAGCAGCAGCAATTGAAGTACAAAAAGATTGGTAGGTCAGCATTATGTAAACCATGACTCTGTATTTAATTTTTCATTTTTTAAAAAAATAATTTCTGGTGTTGTTCAGCCAGGCTTTTAACCAAATTTGCCTATTTAGACTATTTTTTTTTGCCTGGGTGTATTGTGTTCCTCATATGATCTTTCTTGCCACAGCTAGGACAGAAAGGAAATAAAAATCAGGAGGAAAGAGGAGAATCAGTTCAAGTTTGCTTTAATAGTAATGGAGTCAAAGCTGATATTAATATAGATAATGTGAGAACACAAAGTTTTTGTGACAGTCAGACAGAGGAACTTTTGTGATTGGAAAAACCTGTAGTGAGCAATGAAAATATATATATGTGCATATAACTATGTGCATGCAGCTGACAAAGAAAAACAGGTTCATTCACTGCTTACTTCAAGAAATGGAGAACTGCAACTCTCCATTAGGCAAAGCATTTTTTGAAGGAGATTAATAAGCAAGTGCCTAGCAAGGCTTGGTAAAGGTTGAATAGGGCTGAGATGAGGCAGGTGCCACACTGAATGGCATTATAAATCAAAAGGCATTGAATAAATAAAAACATTGCGTGGAAGAAATTGATTGTGGATTGGCTAAAGTTTGACTTGAGTCTGTGATGAGGCTGGAGGGGCAGAGGCAGAATGAGTTTAGAGATTTCTTGTTGAAGGACGATGAACTCTGAAGATTTAGCTGTCTGACACAGGTACTAAATAATTAAAGCTGTAAGTCATATAGGATAAAAATGGTTACATCAAAGCTGAAATGTGGTCAGTGTCTCCAAAAATAAATTCAGAAAGAGAATGGGAGATTTAAATGTTTGTTTTAATTCAAACATGTGTTGCATGAGTGCTAAAATTCCATGGGCAAATTACATTAGTTTTACAAATGTCCTTTGTTTACTGTTCTTCATTTCATCATTCTTTCTTTCCATCACTCCAACAATAACTGTAGTGGGAAAAAGCTACTCATGGTCCTCCTCTAAAGCAAAACAAATTGAAAAAAGAACAACACTAACACCTACTCATTCTTTTTGACTGAATATAGCCTTGCCTTTATATTTTCTCTAATTAATTTTATTTCTGAATGGCATATTAGGAAAAATAAATTATACACTGAGGTACTACTCACAGAAGTGCAAAATTCAGTAAACTGTTAATATTGTAAATCTGTTACAATTTTCTCTGCTCCATTACATGCACATGACTTAAGTTGAAGCTCAGCATATTTGAAAACTCGGACGTAATTTTGAGTCTTGAGGGAGCAAGGCTTAATAAGTACTCATACTTCTTCCCACTTCATTATTACTAGATTATTGCTTTCTTATTCCACTGTCTTAACTGGTATGACTTGACTGTTCAAATAGAAACTCACTGACTTGAAAATGAGCCCTGTTCAGTTGGCTCTACAACATTTGCCTTAGAGGAGAATTTTTAATGATGTAAACCTTGAAAAACTGCAGGTACTTGCATAGGAAGAGAAAAGAATGAGGGAAATATTTCCACTTTCAAGAGAAAAAAAGGGCATGCAGGGAACATTGTATTTTTTGTTCCTGTGTCTGCAGTTCTTAACCAAAAGCTTTAACATTTCTGAACTCCATATTCGAGCAAAATGGTTGACTTCAAAGTCTCAGAATATGGCCACAGGCCTGTTAAAACCATTAGGTTCATCTTGGCTGGTGAGCGTTGGACTGTGAATTCCTAGAGGGTTAATAACAAGGTTGAATTAGGCAAACAGAACCAGACACAGAGACTGGAAACCTCCATTTTCCATGTACAGTCAGGAAGTTTCAGGACAGATGGAAGAAATGGAAACTCTTCAATGGCCTAAGAAAACTTCTTTGCTTTTGAGCTGAAAAGCTTGATGCTAATGCTGAAAAAATAGATCATCATTTCACTGATGAAAGAGGACACGGATGCTCTGTTGGAACTGAGCTGCAAATCACAACATTTATTCACTACTGCTTGTGTGCACACTGACACTCAGACATAGTTTGCTATCTATTCTGTGAATTCAAGGCATGGCATGACAGCCCTAGTGAGGGATTCCAAGTCCCCTAGGGTTGGCTCTTTCAAGAGAAGAAGCCCTGCTACTGTAAGTCCAGGCTCAGAAGCTACCAGCCCAATTCCTTACCCTGCTACCAGAGGGCTGGGTACTACAAATTTCACAGCCTGAATACCCCTATTTTCTTTCCAAGGATTGGCCTGTTGGCATCCCAATGCACTGGATACTCTTCCTTTCAGAGTGAGACCAATGTTGAGCCAAACACCTTGAAGTGTGACATATTATGAACAAATTCACCCACATCTGGGACCCTCCTTTTTAATGGACATGTGTAAGAAGTCAAAACATTTGTTGATCCATTCTTTCCAGGAAAATGCCTACATGATTACACGTGTAAATATCAGCAATTGTACTACCTGCACTGAGTAATTCATAATTGCTTTAAAATCTAGACAAAGTGGAGGGTGTGCTGGCTTTATTGGATGTTCAGGGGTGATTAAGCTTGCCAATAGACTAAAGACCTGCTTACAGCCATCTGCAGCAGTGTTGACAGCGGGAGGGTTATGATGAGCCCCTGTGGAGTGTCCTGACAGTGACACCTGAGCATCACCTGAGCCCAGCACTGTCCCCAACAGGAAACCAGGGAATGGCACTCTCTAAGACTCATCTCTCTGATTGTAATGCTGTGTCTGACAGTTAATGTCAAAGTTAATTAATATAGCTAATTCATACACATTATGAGATAAATATCCAAAGAATATCATCAGAACTGGTGTGGCAAATGTAGAATTTGGTGATTTGTATTGCAAAACTACACACTGGTCTTTCCAGAATTTTGGAAGTGTCAGACACCTGAACCCACAGGAAACAATGGGC
This sequence comes from Erpornis zantholeuca, assembly GCA_013400515.1. NCBI lineage: Eukaryota > Metazoa > Chordata > Aves > Passeriformes > Timaliidae > Erpornis > Erpornis zantholeuca. The sequence continues at coordinate 22,971 of VZTN01036297.1, read as the reverse complement.
AGAGATTGTTTAGAAGGCAGACCCTGTGAAAATGGCTGAGAACATTTTGCAAGCAGGGATGAAAGCAACAAATGGTAGAAATGATGGGCAAAAGGAGGATGGCAAAGTGGATGGAAAACAGAGGGTTTTTTCCCCGAAAGATACTAAAAGAAAGGAGAGCACTCTCTCAAAATTGTTTTATTTTTCCTGCCTGTTGAGTAAACAAAAATATCACACCTGTCAATAAAAACAATCAAAAAAAATCAATATACTAGAATAGAATTCACCTGACAGGTTTCCATGTAATTCATATTTTCACATTTTTTTTTTTCACAGAAAAAGCTGTATTTTATTTATTTTGTCAATGCTCCACATTTATTTTAATAATAAACAAAAGGCAGACACCTTGACCATATCTTCTATTTGGCTGAAATACTTTCACACTTTAATTGGAAGTCATACTTAGACAAAATATCTTCTTTTTCTTTTTCTAGACAAAGTGATGAAAAATACTGCTGTCAGAACACAGAAGCTGTGGTGGAACCCTTCTGGAAAGCTGCTCTGACTGGGGTATTTCCAGAAGTCACACCATCTGACAAGTAATGCACTACTCAATCAAAAGCCAGCAGTATGTTTTGTGACCAAATGCACTTAAAAATCTCTACAAAATGCTAATGTTTACCTGGCTGCATTAACAGCCCCTGAAAAAGACTTATAAAATTATTTTGTTAATGCAGTTGTTCAAAAACTTTCATCCAGCTATAATGAAGGGATCCAGTAGGCTCTAAATGGTTATATTTTCACGAAACCCAGAAACAACAGTGCTATGATGGCAGAGGGATAGTTTTCTAATTGGATCAGGGACACTGGAAACAATTTTAATCAGACATCTGTTTCTGAAGTCTCACTTCCTAGACTGGTAAGTTATGTGACAATTAATTTTCAGTACAAAGTGTCCCAACATCCGAGGTTGGAAACATGAACTTTCTATTCCTTATCTATTCCTTCTCTCCCTGAAATGCACAGAAGAATGTCAGAAGAAGACAAATAGCACATCTTATTTTAGTCTTCTTAATTTGGAGAACTATAATAATGAATTAATCTAACACCTTGCTAATTGGAATATGATTGTAGTTTTAGAGATTTTTACATTTAGAAATAAGAATGGCACTATCTTTTCAGGGGAACTTTTATCTTAATATAACCCTTTGCAAATTATTGAAAGTCTTCACTGTATTTATAATTTCTGCTTCTGCAAAGTTATTTGACAAGTAAATGCATCCAACCAAAAACTGCTGAAGATACTATAAATCTGGACAGAACAATTCCTAAGGAAAAGAGATGAAATTTAAGAAGAAAATTCAAGGAAAATTTTACTTTACCTGTAAATGAGATAACACAGGACAGACGGTGAGCACAATCTTGGGTAATCTCTTAGTCCTTGTGAATGAAATCAATTAAGTTTAGAAAATCTATTTATTGCCAGGGAGATTAAAAAGTAATTAGCAATTATAAAGAAATCTGTAGAGGTCCTGATTATAATGAAGCAATGAATTTAGTTTCTGAACAGAAGGGAGGTTCTAAATACACAGGAAAGTTTGTATCTTATCAGTTGTTTATTAAGAAAATAGCAAGCCCTATCTTTTTGGTGCTTTGGTGATGATGTCTAGAAAGGCCACTGGGATTTTTTTATCACAATGCTGACACAATAGCAACATCCCTAATACCAGTTTATTAAAACTCAACTGCAGGATTAAGTACTTAGTTAACGGCATTTTGCAACAGATAGGGAAATAATATATATATTTTTAGTTTTCATTTTCTTTCATCTTTTCCTGCAGTTGCATTTAGTTTTATTTANTAATTTAATTTCCACACCAAGTTTCCATGAGATGTACATCACCTGGGCTCCTTGACTGCTGGAAAGCACATATTAAACTGCAGCCTAAAGCTGGTGGTGGAACATTTCTGTCGACCATACAGACATAAACTAGGAAAACATCTAAAATGAAGGAAAAGTCAGCAACAACAAATCCCTGGAGTTTATGGGACATGTGAAGATATGTGGCTTGTTGAAGAGTTTTAGGTATGTTGGGGGGGGGAGGTCTTATTGGTCACTTGCTGTCCAGACTGCCTCAGTTTCTTCCCTGCTGTACCACTATTGTTATTTCTGACTCTGATGGACACATGATAAAATGGAACTTAAGCCTCCACTGTTTTGCTGTGATGTGTCAACCTCTCAGGAGCACAGCTCCCACCACCAGTGATTGCTCAAGCAGTACTAGGAATTCTTTATGGGTGAGGACTACTTTAGACTAGTTTTCCTTGTTTACATGTTTTTAAAATAGCTTTGCTCTGTGTAAATGACTGTCTTTGTGCCGAACCAAAAAAACCAAATAACCCTAAGTTTACTGCCAGTGATCTTCCTCATAAATGTGTTTCATTAAGATATTGGTGAGGTATATACACATCCTCAACACACCTGGTTTTGAATAGTCTCTTCAGCATGTTTATAAGAGAAGCATCCACATTTCAAAGACTGATATGTAATATTTAGATACAGAACAAAAATAACTGTGGCAAGCACTGAAAATGTTGCATTTTAGTTTACTCTCTTCAGTGGTACACTCCGTGCTCTTCTGAAGAATTCCTAAACAGCTACAGTCTTACCCAATAAAAAGTACTCAAAGTCTTTTGAATTCTCCTATAAACCCTAAGGTTTTTCCTTCCCTTTATGAGAACTTTTAAAGGATTAATAATTTTTTGTTTGTTTTGTTGAAGATTTTGGTATTTTTAATATATGGCTTCTTTTCAATCTCTAAGATATTATTTGCTTAACTGCTTGGAGACTCCTGTTATGTTCATGCAACCAGCACAAGAATGACTTTGCCTTATTCTATCACCAGCTGCCTTTTTGAGAGCCCATCTTAATCAATATGCAACAAAACAAAATCTGTGAACACTTTCCTCCAACCAGTCAATATTTAAGCAAGTCTTACGTGTAAATGACTTTGGCGTTCACAGCTGATCATCCTTTCCTTCTTCAATCCTTCCCTTTCTCTTTACAAATTCTGGGGAGGTATAAGATGCTTCTGAGAGACAAAAGAGGATAGAAAACCCCAGTTATGGAATTTAAGGTTTTGAAGTCTGTAGGCTTAATGTTGGATTTCCAGCACCACATATAAACATTTAATTAAACAGTGCTCAGTCCTAGAGCACTGCTAGCTATTTATAGCTTCTATAGGCAGGTAAACATTTAAAATGTCTGAAAATCACACAGTTTAATTAATTATTTTAACTATGGATTCAGGGACCCAATGTTAAGCATAAGCATATATACAAAATTACAGTAGTAGAAGAAGACTCCACTGCCTACGGTTATCTGAATTCACAATCAAATTTAATCCAGTAGATACAAAATTAGAAACAGTATTTTTAAAACCTTCTAAGATGGCTCAGGCCAATGTTGTGGTCCTGAATGAACGAAACTCCAGGATTTTCTTTATTCTTCACAGTATTTTTATTATTACTTTTGTCAAATCTTTGTGAGGTCCTTCCTTCTTTCATTCTAACTCATCCTTCTTAGCACATGCATAATTTCATGACTTTGTAAAGACCTAGAGATGAATTAAATTTGAGATGAAAGGAAAAGAGATTAATAGTGAAAAGGAAAAAGCTTTCTCCTTTAAAAAAGTGGCTCAAATACTACAGATTCACTGCCAGTGCTTTTCTGAGAAGTATTTATGATCACAGATGTTTATAAGCCAAGACATTTTTTTAAAAACTTGGCATGTTTCAGGGACAGTTTTATGCATCTAAGGAACATACTCTTAAAAACTCATCTCCAGGTTTTATTTTTAGAGCAGTGCCACAATATTTTAGTATAATTTATTAAAAATTTAATATGCTGGTAGCTCTCAAGTTGTAAATGAAACATGTAGGAGGAGAGGGATTACTACTGTACAGCTTCTGCAAGAGGGAATAATTATAGTCCTTCCAGAATAAGAAAGGGGTGGAAAAGTGCTGCGTAATAAGTTGTGTATAGTTTTTCCTTTCTGTGACAGACTGATTCAGTTTTAAAAACTGCAAATCTCCAAGCTCCTGTTGGGTGTTGGTTACCCACCATGTGACTGGCCTACAGAGAGAAGAAATGGATATGGTCAGAGGGCTCATCTGTGGTTCCTTGTGGCTGTAGCTCTGGGAATTGACAACTCAATGTTGCTTGTGCACCTCACCCTGATCCTTTGAAGCTGATGGGGATCTATGAGGCTTCAGTTCTCTTGAGTGCTAAGGAGTCCTTCGAGGACAAAGAATTCTTTTATATACCCTTGTTCATCCCATTTTACAACTTTCATTCATTTTGCAAAGATAAATTTTACTTTATGTCTAAACCAGTTCATTTTGGATTTTCTAAACACTAAAACATTACATTTATTTTGGTTTGACACTCCTTTTTTTTAAAAAACATTTTCATTAATAGAAGATTAATAATGTCATGTGTTTTTACAAGTCCCATGACGATATTGAAAATTTCTTATAACTATAGTCATAACATCAAAAATAATTTTTTTTCAAGTGAGAAAGAAATTCCAATCTTCTTCATTTCTCCTGTATAATTACTTATGAATTACAGTGCCTCAAAGGAGCCAAGCTTGCTAGCTTTTGACCAGAAACAAGTCATAACCTCTCTACAAAGTGTAGGTCTCTGAAGTGGCTGAACTTTAGTTCTTCTACTTTAGTTTCTTCTTCAGAAAACATCTTTTAACCCATAAGTATCTATTGCTGGCTAGTTAAATAAACTGCCTTAAAATGGTTAACCTCAGTACGTGAAACATAAGCAGACAAGTGATTTCTCTGAAACATGGTTTCCATATGTGGTTTGTGTGAACCCTGGGATAATGTTTTCTTAGCAGCTGAAATTTCCTCCTGAACTGTACTGGGCAACTACAGAAGAAAAAAGCTTTTATGGAACAAAATTATTTTTAAAGTTTAGCAGAGTTGATGGACATTCTGCCAAACAAACTCCCTCTGTGTGGAGCAAAGAGGTCTATTTAACTTCAGGCTGTTACTTTATTCCATATAGGGCAATGGGGAGATTGGGCACACTGATGCTTCTTCTCTCTTTGATTGTGAACCAGAATATCCACTGTGAACCAGACTGGCAGACATAATCAAGGCTGCCAGCCTGGGAAACTCTCCTCATATCTATTTGCTCATCATATAGGAAGGTGAAAATCTTACCCTAATTATTTAATACTTGTACTGTGATTGAAAAGATAACTAACTGCAGATGTTGTTACTTGTTGGTGTATGACATGGACTCAGCCATTTAAGCAGCAACTTGAAGGAAATATTGGGCAAAAGAAGAAATGAGAACAGAAAGCCAGAAAAACACGGCAGTGGTTGGGTTTTTACCACTGACAAAGTAAAATCTCACTGAATAATCCACAGTTTCAATATTGGTAATATTTTACCAGCAGTGAGTTTCTTTAATTGGAAGGAAGACTGCAAAGATTGTAAAGCATTTTGAATGAAGCACTGAGCAACCAGGAAGATGGGGAGACCTGATTTGGCCTTTCAATGTCTAAAAGGGGCTTATAAGAAAGATAAGTTTAGTTGGGCCAATTGTGATAGGACAAGAGATAGTGGTTTTAACCTAAAAGAGTGTAGGTTCAGAGTGTGGTAAAACACTGGCACAGGTTCCCGAGAGAACTGCTGGATGCCCCATTCCTGGTAACATTCAAGGTCAGGTTGGACAGAGCTTGGAAAAACCTGATCTATTTAAAGTTGTCCCTGCTCATTGCAGGGGGGTTGCACTAAATGACCTTTAAAGGTCCTTTCCAACTCAAATCATTCTGTGATTGTTCTATACATCAGAAGCTCTGTGTACCATTTTGCACTCTTAAGTCCTAAATTCCTGACACACTCAACATTTCCACTGAAGTAATAAGAAATAGAAAGTAAGATAGCCTACACTGTCAGAAGACAGATGTAGCTTTAATATTATTACTATTATTATTAATATTGGCTGATATTAATTTTACAGCAATAGCAAACCTAAGGCAACAAGAGGTAAGCAAAATGTAACATTTTTCCCTCTATTGGTTACTATAAAAAAATACCAACCCATAATGATTGTTGCTAATGAGGGGAAAGAAAGGAAGGCTTAAAATTTTCAAGAAGCAGTTGTGCTTCTGGTACGGATTGAACTGGAAGGGACCTGGGTTGGGAGCTGCCACTGTTACTAGATCTGCACTTTCGAGGCTCGGTTTCTCTTGCAGAACCCACACCGAGCTCCCTACAAACGTTCCCTTGCCTACGGGACAAATCCGAACTCAGCAGTAGCAAATTTGCTTTGGAGGTCCCTTCCAGCCGGGCTCAAACCTGTAAGAGTTGCCCTGACAGCACACAAGCCCCAGTGTAGAGGAGTGGTAAAACACTGCCAGAATGTCAAAAAACGCTCTGCTCGCAGCGGAAGGGGCTGTGCGCCGCGAACCTGTGGCAGCCACCTGTAATTTCACCGTAACGCCGTATTCCTGCCAGCAGCTTCTGCCGTGCGCTTAACCTTTCCAGCCCGGCCCCCCTCAGCCCCGGGTTTCCCCTCTCGGCGCACTTACGGCTAACCCCCCCACTCCCAGCCCCGGTAAAACCCTGCCCCTCATCCCTGACTGCCGCTGCCGCAGCCGCGGCTCCTCATTTACATTCGCCGCCCGCGCCGCGCCCGCCGCCGCCGCT
>VZTN01036297.1:630-16044 GCA_013400515.1 Erpornis zantholeuca | reverse complement strand
TGTGTGCCCGGCAGCAGCAGCAGCGCCGCTCCGCAGCGCAGGGGAGGTGAGCGGCAGCGGTAAGCGGCGGCCGGCTCCTGCTTGCGGGGCTCCGGGGCGGGGGCTGCGCCCTTCGGTTCGGCGCCGCAAGCTCCGGAGTGAGGGGTACGAGAGGCATGGGGCTCCGCTTGTGAGACGCGTTCGCTTACCGGTTTGTCTTCTTATTCTTGTTTCGTGAGAGATGATCTGAAGTGGCAGCAGCCTGGTGGTTTGCGCCGATAGTTTAAGGAGCATTGCGTTGTAACTGCCCTTCTGCAGCGTAGTGGGCTCGGTTATATGTGAATAAGCAGTTTCAAGGGTAGGCACGTAGTGAAAATAGCGTGTGGATTATTCCTACTTTTTTCGAATGGGTGGGAGCTGCGAGGGAAGGTGACATTAATATCTATCATTGCGTGAAAAGCATCATGTCTCGGGTAGAAGGCAGGCTTTTTTATTTTTTTGTTTTTCAAGCAGGAGCTACCAGGTGTTTGTCACGACCAGTTTGCAGAGATGTGTATTGGTAATATACAGCCAAAGGCACGAGGCTGCTCCATATCATAATGAACCGAGAGCCTGTGGCTTGCATGTTGTATTTAAAGTAGAACACTGCATGTAGGACGGCATCCTTTTTTAAAGATGTGTTGAAGTGTAAGCACAGGAAAAGCATGTTGTAGTAGTGATAGGCAGTTTACTAGAGATAGCCTTCATATTTCTCTCATATAGTAGGAGGGGCCAGATGACTGTTTCAGCAAAAGATTTTAAAGCATAGATTGAATTGATGGTTGTAACAGAGATAAAACAACTATGGATAAGTAATTAAGGATTGAACAGACTTATACAGGAAAAATTGGGAAAGAAATTGAACTGTGCTATGAATAAATGGCCATGCTTGTGCAGCAGAACCACAAAATATATACACTGTATGAGAGAAAATTCACCTCTCTCAACTGCAGAAAGCAGTCAGGCATTCAAGGTCTGTGGAGGGAGTCCTTTATATGGAGAGGCTGCTGTGGAAAAAGCTGCTAATTAAAGCAAGTAGGATCAGTTCCTCTTTATCCTATTGACAATTTAATGTTTAAAAATGACCCTTCGACTCCCTGAGAAGGTAAATCAGCAAACAGAATGTGCTTTTGATGAATGAGGGTGTAATTTTACACCTGGCCTTTATTTTTGGGGGGGATGGGGCGAGAGGGGAAAGTGTTCAAATCAGTAGATTAAGGAATGCAATTCAAAAGAAAAAAAATTTAAGCAATCATTTTCTTCTAATGCTTTGCAGCACTACCTCTGGAAGGCAGATGCAACTGTTCAAATCTATGTTAAGTTCTGACTCTGATGTTTGCAGAGTTATTTTTCACCAGAAAACTTGTAGGAATAGATAACAATATGGTAACAGTGACACTACCTGTATCTGAAGATATTTTAGTGACTTAAAAACTCAATTAGATCTGAAAGTACACATGGAAGCAACTGGCTATTGGCTACTATGCTGTTGTCCCAGAGTGACCTATTGCCCTCTAGTTTATGTCAGACTTACTGTAAGTCATAATCATAAAGTAGTATTTCATGCAGATGCAGTGAAATTATTATGCTGAATTTCTTACCAGCTATTCTGATTGTGGTGGACCATGCTAATCAACTGTGTGAACACCAGTTATTCCTTTAAAAAAAAAAAAAGTGTTACTTCTGAGGATTTGAGAATTGCAGAAACACCTTTAATCCTATTAGAACTGACGGAATTTACTCTACCCTTGTAAACTGATGTTCTCTAGACTAATGGCAGGTATGGAATAGTTTGAGCTTTCGTCTTTCCACTGGAGAGATTAAAGAAAGAGGGAAGCCAATTACAAGTGTTATGATGGTAGAGATGCAATTATGCGACTGCACCCAGGATCTGCAGTTACAGTGGCCTAATGTAGAATAAAATAAAACTCAAGGTTATTATTGATAAAATTTTTTATTTCTGCTAATAAAATGGATGTGTCAATATAACACTGACATATCTGCAATATTGTGCATACATTAAAGAGATTTTATGTGTTGTCACTGCCTTTAAAAGTTTGAAAACACTGGGCAATCTTTCCTCTCCTGGCAACAAGAGGCAATATTCCTAAGTGCTTGTGATATAGCATCTGCTCTGGTGCTGCCTTCCATTGGAGGTCTTGCCAGGGCTGAGTTTTGCCTTAGCAGATAAGCTGATTCAGCACAGATTACATTTCTTCACAGCCTGCAGCTCCCCAAAGCAAGAGTTCAGCTAAGCTGAATCCCTTGGCGGCCATGCAACAGACCTCAGTTGCATCAACAAAAACCAACCAGTTCATGCTCCAGTCTAGCTCACTGAATTATAGGTAGGCCAGATGTTTTGGCAGTGCTATAAATGGGATTAATCAATTGCCAGGTAAATAGAGGCAATTAATGTAAAAAATTCTAGTGTATATGTTTGCAAGTGATTTACTCTTGTCGGGGTTAGTGGATCTGTGTAGAAAACTTTTCCTGACTTCTTCCATGACATCCTTGCTTGTGCAAAATATGAACTGGTATGCCTGGCTGTATGTACTTAACAACTAAATGAATTAATAAGCAACATATGATTTTTGATTAATAGGTACAAAGTTTTTGCATCCAAAGCTCAGCTGTGTTGTGGAGCACAACTAAAGACAATATGGTGTTTACAACAGATCTCCTTTGAGTGACAGGGAGCAATTTTATGATTGTGATACTGAAGATATTTAGCTTAAAATCGATAGAAATTAAAGTGAACCAAAACTCTTGTCATTCCCTGAATTATTTCAAGGAAACCACTAGACACAGTTCCTGTGGGGTAACTATGAGTGACTCATCTAGAGGCATGTGCTGGCCACAGTAAATATACAAAATAGGAAGAATGAAAATCTCTTTGGTTTTTTACTTAACATCCACAAAGAGAAAGTCTTCAGTCAGACAAGAGAGTTGACTATGAAGCTGAGTTATTCTTCAAAGGAAACAGGAGTGAGGCCAGGCTACAACTTTGAATCTGCTTTCTAGTCTGTTATAAATAAAGCTTTTCAGACTTCTAGTTGAAGATACTAGGACTAAGAATGGTGAAGGTTAGAGGTGTTACCAATAGATCATTGGTAACAGGAGTGTGGTAACTGTTGAAATAAGGAGTGATGTGTATAGGAAAGGATGACCTATCTCTTGCGCCTGGCTGATGGAGGAAATGAATTATGCAGAACACTTAGCCACCTCTTTGGGCAAGAGCATGATATATCTCTGCTTGGTGCTGAGTAATCCTTGACACTGGTGATGATATATGTAATCCACAGGTAAAACACTCATTGTGACTTTTGGTTTGCTGATAGCATTCCCTGAAAGAACCGTATGAGCTGGCATGCATGCCAGTTTTCCTTTGAAAAGCTTTCTGGAGCTGGGTAAGGGTCTAACTTGTTTTTTATTATGGCAATGAATTTTCTATGCTTTCTCTTCTTTCTTTCTGCATCAGAAAAGCAGCTTTTATCCAGTGTGCTGGGAGGCTGAGGGAAAGATATGCTAAAAATTGCCTTGGCAGTCACCATTTGGGAGCATGATATAAAGGGCAAGACATAAATGTAATTCTACAAGTGGGTAATGCATTAAATGCTGAAAGTAGAAGTACTGATCTTGCTGCAGGCAGCAGTGACCACTGGAGCTTTTCTCCTAAGAAAAGCATGAAAGGAGCCACATGATTCGTAGAGTAAGAAGCATCTCTAACATCTAGGTACATTTTCAAAGTCATTTTTCATCAGTCCATTCCATCCCTGAAGTGCAGAGACCTCAACTGAAAGTCTTGTACAGTTGTTCAGGCCCAGTTTTTAATTTAGCCAGGTCAGTAACATACTATGGTGAACCTGTTTTAGAAAATGAGTTAAGTAAATTTGGAAACAGGAATCTGTTTACAGGTTCGTAGAAATGCTGAGGTTGCACAGAGCTCTGGAAGTTGTGTGGTCCAACCCTCTGCTCAAAACATCTAGAGCAGGTTGCACAGGACTGTGTGCAGCTGAGTTTTGAATGTCTCCAGTCTCTGGGGTTGGAGACTCCACTGCCTCTCTGGGTCACCTGTATCTGTGTTGGACCAGCCTCACAGTGAGAGTTTTCTTCTGTTTAAATGGAGTTGCTTGCGGTTTTGGTTGTGCCTGTTTAATCTTGCTCTTTCAGTGAGCCCCTGAGAAGAGCCTGGCTTCATCTTCTTTGCTGTTCCTTCTTTGTCACATGGGCATGGTCCTTGTCTGTGGTCAGCTTGTCCACTGAGGGTCCCAGGTCTTGCTCTGAAAATCCATTTTGCCAGCCACTTGCCCTCCAACCTCTGCTAGCACAAAAGGAGAGGGAGGGCTAAACTGAAAGGCAGGAAGAAGAGAAAACGACAAAGGAGAAAGAGTAGGAGATGTGGTGGGAGGTGGGTGGGAGTGTGCAGAGGAATGCAGGCATCTGGAGGCTTTATGCTGGTTGCAGCAGGCTGGTTTACCTCAGCCACATTATAATGCTATTGAGGGAAGACCACATGTCAATCCAAAAGTGCTTTTATGCCTGGTAATTTAAGCAGGATTTAATGCATCCTGTTGTTATAAACAATGACTTTAGTAGGAATCAACAAGGAAGTGTGAGGTTTTTTCTCTGAGGTTGGTATATATGCTTCCAGGGCAGCCGGGAATTTTCAATAGTCTTTGCAATGGTATAAATTCAGGCAGTTTTGGTGTAATTTAATAAAAGGTTTGGCTGGGCAGCTCACCTTGCCTTATTAAGCTGTCTATTAAGGCAGGCATATCCAGGAAGGGCCTTTCAGTAAAGCATCATGATACCTAAAGGAACAACACTAGTTCTATGACAAGCCACTGGTAGAATATGTTAGTTATGGAAGACATGGGTGAGAGAAGCATTCTGTGGTCACTTAAAGGATCACTGGCATTCATATTTTAATCCAGTGGTAGTCCTCTAGAATAGATGGTGCAGAACTCCATTTAGGTGTAAAATGAGGTTGTGCAATAAGGTTGAGTCTGATGTTTTGTAATACATGTACACATGTGCATTGGAGCATAGAACTCCTTGGTGTTTGGAAATCACACAGGCATACTGGGAATCTTTCTTAGCTCAGAAGTAGTGGCAGCTTGTCCTTATCATTAGTCCATATCCACATCCACTCTATACAGGTCACTCAAGTCATTGGAGCCACATCTGTCTGCCTGTTGTACTTGTGTTTTTTCTTCCAGAAGATTGAAAGTCACCCAAGAAACATAAAATACTTTTCCTTTTCAAAGTCACCAGAGGTATGATCTGTGCGATCCATGCTAAGGTGTTAGAACAATGCCATCAAAGTTCTCTTTACCTGCATCCATGCCAAGGCCTATGTCCCAGATGTCCCTTTTCTTAACCCACTACCTCTTTCTGCCAAGTTGAGTGGCCCTAGTCCATATTTCGGTGAAGCTCCTCTTAGGCCCAACCATTCAAAGAACAGCAGCCATTAATCTCTGTCCAAACCCTGTTTGCTTTAGGACTCCTTGGTGCTACAGGAGATTGATCAACTTCTTACTGAGATAGTTGGCTGTGTAGAGCCAAAAAGATTTGTTGGCTGCCTCTCCTGACCTACAGGCCCTGGTCCATCCAACAGGCAGGAGGGCTTAATGTGTTAAGACCAGATTTACTTATTCGAAGGCATTTGATATTATGCTGGATTTGTATTCTGCAAGACTGATACAGTATTATGCCAAAATCCCAGCACAAGCACGGTGCAGCTATTGTAATACATAGCGGAATTGCAATGCAAGCCGCTTCCCCATGCCAGCCTCTGCCACTTCCCCTGTCACGAAGGAGGATTTTTCCTAATTAGAGAGGTCCAAAACCGTGGGTTGAATACAAATATAGCCTGGAAATGTTAAAATAACCTGCATGGTGTGGCATTTTCAGTATTTTTTCCTAGCAGTTTGCGTTGTGCTGCTTAATTTGCAAGAGCATGTGTTGTATTTTTTCCCTGTGTTAGGTCATGACTGTGATTTTATCCAGTACTTCTGGAGGACAAATCTTTTACTTCACAGAAACAAAGTCCTGAAACTTGTTGGGAGTAAAAGGAGAGTCTGTATAGTGTTGGTCATTATTTGGAGATTCAAAGTCAAGGATTCTAGAGTAATTGTGTGTGACCTTTAAGATTTGAGATCTGTCTGCATCAAGGAGGAGGCACAGATCCTTTAAAACATCTCCCAGGATCAAGGCTTTTTCTGGCTCCATCAAGAGTTTCAGGTTTGAATAGCAATCAAACCAGATGTAACATGTGCCATCAGTGTGTGACATGCCACTCAGCCAAAGGCAGCTTTGTGTGCCACCCTTCATGCTGAGAATTTACATCAGGATGTAAAGCTACAAGTGGTTCAGATAGTATAGAGTGCCACCACTGATGTTTTTAGGCACTCTGACTTAAGTGAGTTAATTTTCAATTTTCCATAACAAAAAAGGGAGAGAGACAGCAGCCTATGAAAGATGTACATACTACAAACCACATACACACAAAGCTATACTAACCTTTGAAATACTCATAAACAATTTCAGTGGAGAGCAGGGACAGCTTTTAAGCAGCAGGAGCCAAAATGTGGAAAGCAGCAAATATGCATCCCATTTTCTGTGCGATGGTGCTGGAGCCAGGGGTGTCTGGTGAAATCTCATAATGAAACAGTTGTTTGAGCAGTTGAATACAGCTCAGCAAAGCTGCTCTTGAACTAACACAGGCTGCCTGTCTGCCAGTAAACAGATAATTACACTCCGTTGTTTAATTGAACTTTCATGGAAACTGAAATATGTTTATGTAAAGTCCACCATGAAAATGTGTTCTGCTTGTGGGTCCTGCATATAGGGATCAGGATATGGGGGAGGAGTGTCAGGTACAGAGGTAATGCTCTGTATGCTGAACAGTCTGCAGTGGGGAGTCAAGCATCTGTAAGCGACTCCCTCATTGCTCCCTCATACAGACGAAAACTGTATTGTATAAGCAGAGAACCTGTTGCTTGGTTGTCAGAGGTCCCTTTGATTCAGATGACCAAATTTAGATACCTGCAAGGCAGTGCATTCCTGGATACATTCAAGGAATCTCACTGTGGTTCCCTGAGTACTTAAAAAAAAAATAACAAAACACCTCTGACTGAATTTTCCTTCTGTCCCACTAATTCATTTTATTCCTGAAAACCATTGAACGGTGGCCAAAGTCACTTTTTGGGAAGGTTTTTTTTTTTTTTATTACCTTGACTGCTGAATATAAATCTTGGCCACTCTGTCAACCTCCAGTTTCTCAGATTATTAGCTTTGTTATTCCAAATCTAGTATTTAAATTGAATTTAGTCTCTTTCCACCTTTAACAGATAAATCAACCTTTAACAGATAAACTAACAAAGAAATTGACAATTCAGAGATGCAAGTTGTACGATGTTTTTGTTAAGTGTTTGAATTTCATAAAATTAGGAGAGTGTTGTCAAATATATAGGATATATACACATGGAGTGTGACAGTCTGGAAAGTCTGAGTCTGCAAAGAAATCCTAAAGAGTCTTGTACTTATACTCCCCAAAATCAATAACCTACAGAAACAATGTGGTCTGTAATCCATTACACTGAAAGCTCTGGAGAGCAATAGGAACCAAATGGCACAGAGCCATATGTATTTAAATTGAATGGCTTATAAAATGAGATGAATAAACATCTTGGAATAACACACCCACTTCTGTAAATTTACAGGTTGCACCAGCTGGCAGATTAAAAATAAGAAAGCAAGAAGCTGGAAGAGTTTTTATCACCAGGAAGATCTGAACCAATGGACTGTATGGATATAGATATGTTTGAAAGCATCTGCTCTTCCCATTACAAGGTAAGGCAGAAATGGATTTCTCTTCTGGTTTGTGTCTCTTCAGTGCAGTGCAGCTCTCTTTTGTGGCACTGCCTAAGATGGTAGTGGAGGTGTTTTCCAAAGCTTGTTCAACTTAGTGGCTGACTGCTAATAACTGTGGCCAGTTATTAATAACAACGTATAAAGGGATGATATGCAGACCCAAAAAAGCCTCAGGTTTCAAAAGCCAATAAATTCTGATCCTCAGGGCCTGTGAAATTTGAAGGTTTATTATATGAAGTATCTGTTCAGATAGCTCTACATGTCGTCTGTTCTTATCATGCACTAATAGAAGACCTCCCTACTTACCTAAGGCATATTTTTTATGGGCTTATTAATTGCTGTAGATTGAAGCAGACTTGAAACCTGTACTTAGTGTAGTGGCTAATCAGGAGAAAAAGTCTCTAAACTGAATGCCAGAAAGCGTCTCTGACTGGAGATGCAAGTTATGCCATTTTCTTCGTACAGTTTTTTTGTTCTTTAACTTTCAGGATTATATGGTTTGTTTACAAAATCTGCTTGATTTTCCTTTTTTTTTTTCCCGCTACCAGTAAAAATAATTACTTACTGGTCTAAGATGAAGGTGGTGGAGAGCTTGATAGACCTGCTGGGCATCTTTTGCCTGATGCCCAGATACACTGTCACTTACTCTGAAAGTTTCCTTCACTGACTTGTTTGCAGGGAGGGTACAAAACACAGATTTTCAAAAAGCTACTCAAAACTGGTGGAAACACTTGAGAAACACATTAACTGAACTTATTTCAAAGTAAAATTTCTCATTTTCAAGATGATGCAGTTCTGCATGTCTGGAGAGGGGCTGTGTGGGACAACTTCACATTTTAACAATTCTGATCAAGTTTGCTACAAGCAAATGCAAAACCATACCAGCTCTGTGTTACTTGGGAGCTCAAACCAGGCAGCTGAGCAGTTGGAAAAAGAGGCAGCTGCAACTGGGCTTAGCTGGTCTCTGCTTTAAACCCAGAGAGGCTGAAGAGAGGACATTCAGCTCAAGTCAGTGTGATACTTCATTGCTCCATTTTCACCAGCCAGTGTTAAATGATAAGGGAACAGTCCTGGGCAGTGCACTGCAATTGCTTCTATTCTGTATGGAAATATGACCACCAGTGTTATCAGTCTGCCATTTCCACAAGTGTGAGATAACCAGTCTCCTTCTTTTGTGGAAGAACTAAATTGAAGAGATCCTTAGGTGGGGAATGTAACAGACTGTGGCTTTGCATCCTTTAGATATTGGCGGGGCTCCCTTGCATGCTGAAATAACAGGAACGAGATGTATAAAGTATTCAGAAAATGCAAAGATAAGCAATAGCAAACACAACTTAAAAGGAAAAACACATTCAAACTCTTGAGTACTTGGGACATTCCAGTAATTTTCCATAATTGTTGTTAGGAAGGAATGTACATAGATCATAAAAAACTGTAGGATCTGGTCTAGATAGCAGACACTTCTCTAGAGAGTTTTATTTCCCCTCCCAGATGGTTGTGTAACCCCTGGTGTCCACACTCAAGTGCCCCAGTGGAATCCGGATAGCCACCAGTTATTGCCAGCTCCCACAAGTACAAATGCCTGCTGCTCTGTGGTGTTTGAAGACCTTTACACAAGGTGTATGCAGTGGGGGTGGGGAATGACAGCTTTGGTTCTGCGCGTGTGAAGGGACAATACCATTTCCTGTGCCACCTTGCCTGCTTTAATCGTGTCCTTCTCTGGATCAGAGCTTCTGAGTTTGTGCTTCTTGGCACAGCAGGGAGCCCAGCCTTGGACAGGGCCTCTGGCTGTTGCGTGGCAAGTAATCCTTCCAAATAGGATTTGCATTCTTGCAGCAGCCGTTCTGGGGAGAGAGAATGAATACATGGAGGCAAATTGTGCTTACACAGACATAGCTCAAGCCCAGCCATTCAGAACACAAGTTGATGACAGAGTTGCACACAAATTGAGTATCTAAAAAGAACTTGGACTAGTGGCTAAGAAAAATGTACAGGGTCAGAGTATCTGCAGTGTTTTAGTTAACTGGATATATTGGTGCTGCTTCACAGCAGAAATGTTGTTAGAACCCCAGAGTTGCTTTGTTACTTTTCATTTGCTGGAGTCTGTCATCCCTACAGTGTTGCTGTGTGGAAATGTGAGCTTGTAACTCAGCTGCTTCTGTGAATGGTCTTGGTTTTCACTTAAAACTTCATTGCTCTTTCAGTGCNGGGATGATATGCAGACCCAAAAAAGCCTCAGGTTTCAAAAGCCAATAAATTCTGATCCTCAGGGCCTGTGAAATTTGAAGGTTTATTATATGAAGTATCTGTTCAGATAGCTCTACATGTCGTCTGTTCTTATCATGCACTAATAGAAGACCTCCCTACTTACCTAAGGCATATTTTTTATGGGCTTATTAATTGCTGTAGATTGAAGCAGACTTGAAACCTGTACTTAGTGTAGTGGCTAATCAGGAGAAAAAGTCTCTAAACTGAATGCCAGAAAGCGTCTCTGACTGGAGATGCAAGTTATGCCATTTTCTTCGTACAGTTTTTTTGTTCTTTAACTTTCAGGATTATATGGTTTGTTTACAAAATCTGCTTGATTTTCCTTTTTTTTTTTCCCGCTACCAGTAAAAATAATTACTTACTGGTCTAAGATGAAGGTGGTGGAGAGCTTGATAGACTTTCTGGGCATCTTTTGCCTGATGCCCAGATACACTGTCACTTACTCTGAAAGTTTCCTTCACTGACTTGTTTGCAGGGAGGGTACAAAACACAGATTTTCAAAAAGCTACTCAAAACTGGTGGAAACACTTGAGAAACACATTAACTGAACTTATTTCAAAGTAAAATTTCTCATTTTCAAGATGATGCAGTTCTGCATGTCTGGAGAGGGGCTGTGTGGGACAACTTCACATTTTAACAATTCTGATCAAGTTTGCTACAAGCAAATGCAAAACCATACCAGCTCTGTGTTACTTGGGAGCTCAAACCAGGCAGCTGAGCAGTTGGAAAAAGAGGCAGCTGCAACTGGGCTTAGCTGGTCTCTGCTTTAAACCCAGAGAGGCTGAAGAGAGGACATTCAGCTCAAGTCAGTGTGATACTTCATTGCTCCATTTTCACCAGCCAGTGTTAAATGATAAGGGAACAGTCCGGGGCAGTGCACTGCAATTGCTTCTATTCTGTATGGAAATATGACCACCAGTGTTATCAGTCTGCCATTTCCACAAGTGTGAGATAACCAGTCTCCTTCTTTTGTGGAAGAACTAAATTGAAGAGATCCTTAGGTGGGGAATGTAACAGACTGTGGCTTTGCATCCTTTAGATATTGGCGGGGCTCCCTTGCATGCTGAAATAACAGGAACGAGATGTATAAAGTATTCAGAAAATGCAAAGATAAGCAATAGCAAACACAACTTAAAAGGAAAAACACATTCAAACTCTTGAGTACTTGGGACATTCCAGTAATTTTCCATAATTGTTGTTAGGAAGGAATGTACATAGATCATAAAAAACTGTAGGATCTGGTCTAGATAGCAGACACTTCTCTAGAGAGTTTTATTTCCCCTCCCAGATGGTTGTGTAACCCCTGGTGTCCACACTCAAGTGCCCCAGTGGAATCCGGATAGCCACCAGTTATTGCCAGCTCCCACAAGTACAAATGCCTGCTGCTCTGTGGTGTTTGAAGACCTTTACACAAGGTGTATGCAGTGGGGGTGGGGAATGACAGCTTTGGTTCTGCGCGTGTGAAGGGACAATACCATTTCCTGTGCCACCTTGCCTGCTTTAATCGTGTCCTTCTCTGGATCAGAGCTTCTGAGTTTGTGCTTCTTGGCACAGCAGGGAGCCCAGCCTTGGACAGGGCCTCTGGCTGTTGCGTGGCAAGTAATCCTTCCAAATAGGATTTGCATTCTTGCAGCAGCCGTTCTGGGGAGAGAGAATGAATACATGGAGGCAAATTGTGCTTACACAGACATAGCTCAAGCCCAGCCATTCAGAACACAAGTTGATGACAGAGTTGCACACAAATTGAGTATCTAAAAAGAACTTGGACTAGTGGCTAAGAAAAATGTACAGGGTCAGAGTATCTGCAGTGTTTTAGTTAACTGGATATATTGGTGCTGCTTCACAGCAGAAATGTTGTTAGAACCCCAGAGTTGCTTTGTTACTTTTCATTTGCTGGAGTCTGTCATCCCTACAGTGTTGCTGTGTGGAAATGTGAGCTTGTAACTCAGCTGCTTCTGTGAATGGTCTTGGTTTTCACTTAAAACTTCATTGCTCTTTCAGTGCTGTGCACTCCCTGCTTTAAAGCACCTGAGATGATCTACTACAGTGACTCTTGTAGTGGTATAGTTTATATAGGATAGTTTATATAGCAGATGTTGTATGCTGGTTCTTGATGGCAGCCTGTAGCTGCTGGACAGAATAAATAACTGGAGGTAATAGTTAAAAAAATCAAAAGCCAGACTTTGAACTCCTGAGCTTTTAAACTGTGGGCATTATTCTTGATAGCCTTTTGGCTGTGTTTATGCAGTTTTGGCTGAGAAATGTTTTAAACACCAAAGAGAGCTTAGGAACTGAAGAAACAAGCTGCCTTCTGATTTATACCCAACACAGATATTCCGATACTACAAGAAGCTATGTGAGTTTCAGATAATATTCATTTCATGAAAATGAAAGCCTGAAGAAGAAGCACCTGAAAACCTCTGAAAAGTCCTAGGTTAGATAAGTTAAAAACTGAATAAACATTTTCTTCAACTCATCCAAATGTTTTGTACCTCCAGTTTTGTTGTGGGTTGTTTGTTTGTTTTCTCTGTAGAGCATGAGGACATCTTTTTTCTCCTTATGAAAGCACTGGTAATTTTTAAGTGAAACATTTCTTTTTAAACTTAAGGATAGCTGAATCAAAATGAGTTCACTTTGGTAGGAGTTTGCAGTCCAGTGAAAGATTTCCTTAAATTAAAAAAAGATTTTGCTTATTACTCAGTCCTGTCTTTCACCTTTCTGGTGCACTGAATTTTATGTTCCTATTATTCACTTTTCTAGTAGTGCAAAGGGACCCCAGGCCTTGATGGGGCCTCAGTTGTTCTGCATACTGTGCTGGGTCCCACATAAATTGCAAATGCATCTTTCTGCAAAGAATATATGATCGAAGAGGCAAGAGAGATTAGATGGGTATGACCCAGGAGCATAGGGACAGTGAGACATTTTTCCTCAACGTGATAAGCAGTGCCTTCAGGAACATGCAGGCAGCCATTTACATACAGAGCTCTGTAGCCTTGAGGTGATTGTGTTTTAAGGTGGTGAAGAATCAAAGAATTTCATCCGTGCAAGTGGGGAAAGAGCCGAAGAATTGCCCATCGTGTCACTATAGTACTCCCTCTAGGCTGTTTTGATTTGAATAGGAGCAGTTTGATTTAAATCAGCTTAGAGATGGGAGGAGGTTTTTGGCAGTGGGGGGACGCCTTTTCCTTTTGGAACTGAATGTGACATACAGCTCGCCTGTCCTGCTGTGTAATTTGTCCTGACATTTGCTGGCACAGTAAGTTCTTACTAACTGCAGTGACACTTGCCCTGTGTGACATAATTCGGAACACTTTTTCATAATACTTCCACTTGAACTGAAAGCAGCCAAACTGTCTTTTCTAATTCCAGTCCTCTTGATCCCTTGTCTCCAGTGATAAGTTCTGCTTTGCAGTGTTTCCCAGTGCCGCCTGAAGTAAAAAGATGAGATAGCAGCTAGCAATCCAAGGTTTTTCCCTTGTTGCTACTCAAGAGCATGCCAGAAGTCACTGATCCTTTATGAGCTAAATCCTGAAGGAGTTAGCTTCACAAGTTCACTCTTCCAGAGCAGACATTAAGATATAGAAGTAACAACAGAGCCACCTAATAAGGTGTATTTTTTTCTTTCTTCTATTACTACTGACATTGGTCACTAGTCACAAATATTATATTCAAAACCCATCAAAAGGAAAATGGTGTTAAGAAAGATCACAGTCTAAACACTCAAAAAGCATTTTTGTAGTTTTGATGTAGGACTCGTTTCAACTTTGTTTCCAGTTTGTTTCTAAAAGGAAAGTATTCAGTATTCTTTAGTAAAGAATGCCTAAACACTTGTTGCTGCTTATTCATCTATTCAAGCAGCATGTGAGATGCAGCAGTTATTTCTTGATGACCAGGTGCAAAATAAAATTGTTTGCATAACATTTTGTTCATATTGATGCCACCGAATGTACATAATTCACTCCACTTGGGGATCTGGCCCTGACAAGTTTGATTACTATTTCTAACAGTAGGTGATAGTGTATCTTTTGGGGTGGTTGGAGACAGTGGGGATGAAAAGTCTTTTGGGTGCAGTTAAATGTTGTCGATTGTAGTGGGAAATCCATCAGCAAAGGGAGGGAGTTTGGGAGTATGGTCTCTTGGTCAGTATCTGGTATGAAGGTAAACTGGTATACTGTGTAAAATCAGACTGTGAAATCTGATAAAAAGATAAACTTGCAGTGAGACTTATCTAAATGGGTCCATCAGTACTGGCAGAAAGAAAGAAGCAGGAACCTGGCTATGCAGGATGTCATAGTGCTTCCTCTGGCTTCTCACCAAACCCAGAAATGAAAGCTGTGAGACTTTTAGGTATTTAATTATCTAGCCTCAGGTTCCTCACAACCCATAATGAGCCATAGCTTTGAGGACAGCCTCGTATTAGCTGCATGGGGTGGGGAAATGTCCTTATCCCAGCCCCCCATACAGATGGCCACTGAGATTAGCCAAGGATCATGCAAAGAAGAGAACTAAACTCTACTGCTAAAACTAAGCACCAGACCTGGCTATACTCTTACATCCGTGGGCTGATCTTTCTGCAGCATGAGTGGGCCATACCATTCCTGTCCTCAGTTAGATTAAGGATCAGCTGTGCATTTCTAGGTCAGATTTAAAGTGAGCAAAAAGGTCACACTTCAACTGTTTGCTCTTCAGGAAGAGAACTGAAAATAGTAAATGGAATACAGAGAACTAGAGAAATTCAAGAGAAATTCAGTTTTCACTAAGCAGGCCACACTGAACTTTTAAACCCTAATGTGTCTGCAAAGGTGAAATTGCAGCTGAGATAGCATCACCTTTTGCTAAAGAGGTCCCTATAAATGAAGATCCTCACACAAGAAATTAAGTCAGTATAGAAAATGTATACAGGGTGACTTCTGTATTTTTTTTTATCTGTGCTATTAATTGCATGTTAAATTACTAAAAGTAAATTTTTTAAATCCCTATTTGTGATTTAACCTTTTCTTTTTTGTTTCTGTTTTCCTCTTGTTTTTTATTCCTCCTTACATGCATGTGGTGATTGCTTATTTTTAGTTAGATGTTAAACTGCTTAAAAACAAGCCTCTGCAAAAGCAAATGCAAAGCAACATTCCTTTTAAAAAATGGTCTTTTGGCATGTAGCATGCCAACAGCAGTGCTAAGAAGTCGAGAGGGAATGCCTGCAAGTAGGAAGGCAGAAGTGCATCAAGTGAAGTTTCACAAGTGAAAGGCAGCATCCTC
>VZTN01036296.1:2202-23271 GCA_013400515.1 Erpornis zantholeuca | reverse complement strand
AGTAAACATAGCCCACAGATTTTGGCAAAAAACTACTCTTTTTTTCCCATTAATAAAGTGCATTCGCCAGCATTATACTTTGCAAGAATGACTTTTAATTACTTCTGTGTTTTCAACCAAACTCTGTTGTTGGGAGGTTCTATCTTTTTGTTTGTTTAATTGGTGATGTGAAGCAAAAACTTTACAGATTTGTAACAGCCATTTTTTCCCTTAAAAACAAAAAAACCCCTAAACAACAACAACCAAACAAACAACAAAACCAAACAAACAACAAAACCAAACAAAAGAAAAACCCCAAAACAAAACAAAATAACAAAAAAACCCCAACCAAACAGAAAAACCAACAAAAAAACCAAGACCAAACCCAAACCTAGCCCGTATAAAATACCTCTGTTTTTCTCTGCTGTGTATGTCATGTGTTTGTGGGGAATTCCCCTTCATTTTTTTTTAAATGCTCCTAATTATTCAATGTTAAATCAATGAGTGTGTGAATAAGAGAAGAACCATGCTAAATTTTTCACCAATGAGAGTACCTTTTATTGCTTTTTAAATATGCAGTATAATCCTGAAAATCAGACTGTTAACTGATAAACAGATTGCTGTGAAAAACACATTTCTACTAAAAAGCTTATGTAGAGAAAGCCTGCTCCATGATCTTGCCAGACACAGAGATGAGACCGGCTGGTCTGTAATTTCCAAATCTTCTTTATTTCCGTTTTTAAAAATGTAGGTTTTCCTTTCCCATTTCCAGATAAATTAAATGAATCATGTTCTAACACCAGTCACTGATTTATCTTGTGGGAATTCAGCTGTGAGACTGAATTTTCAATTCATGTTTTCTAAACATTATTCTAACTCATGCTTATTTGTCCTAGAATTTAAGGTCATGTAGGTCTTTAGCAGTTCTGAATGATTTATCAATCCCTTCTATACTACAATATTTGCATCTTCACATTTTTAAACTTTGCCACTTTTCCTTTGCTTGGACTATTATGGAGTTTATCTCAATTTCTTCATGCTCTCTCATGCTTTTATTTTGATTTATTTTGCCTACCCATGTTCACAAATAGTCACATTTTAGTGTCCTTGAGTCATGTTCTGCTCATAGTTTATGTTAATTTGTCTTTGCTGCTTGACAAAGGCATTAATGTATGTTTTAGGGAATTGTATCTAAATAGCAAAGATGCACAAGAATGTGATCTTTTCTTTGAAAGAATATAATTTTGTGTGATGAAGTTCTGTTAATGCTTTGAAAGGAAAAAGAAATGAAGATCCTAGAACATATATGTAAAAAGTTAAACATTAGAAAGGGAAAATTATTAGAATGACACACAGCTCCCAAAACAATCTTTGTTTCCACTTGCAATTATAACTGTTTTCTTTTCTAAATTTCTAGAAAATAGAAATTTGCTATGGCAAGTAAAATTAATGGAAATTTCTGATATCTTCATGAATATGCAGAAATGGACTGAATATTATACAATATTATACACTATACTTCAAAACATTATTATTTGTTGTTCAGAGACAGCCCCGCTTCTCTGGGCCGTGCCAAGAACAAACAAAGTCCATCGATTGAGTGATAGAGATCAGAAGGCTTTTAATAAGAATGGTATTTTAGATGAGATATTTACAATGAAACAGAGAGAGGGAAAAGGAGAAAGATCCCTTCAGCCTGCTTGGCTTCTGGGATCCTCTCTGTCTCTCTGTCTCTGTCTGTGAGAACAGAGCAGAAGTGTCAGTGTACAATTACAAAGTCTGAAAACAAATCCCAAAATAGAAGTGCTTTTCTTTGGCCAAAGAAACAATCTGAGATATATGAAAAAACAATGCAACATGTAGAAGAGAGAGCAGCTGCGATATGTATAGCTTATCAAGCTGAAAACAATCTGACAACTTCAAGGCTGCAAGAACCAGTGAGGCACAAAAGTGCCTAAAGAAATCTTCTCAGGGTTAGCAACAATTTTCTTTTCCTTGTATTTTTCTACCTTTCCTTATTTCCTCATCTGTCTTCTTTTCCTGCATTGCTAGTTTCAAGTTGCAAACCGTTTGCTTTAGTTTTCTACTTTTATCTTCTTTTCTGTCTCTACCTAATTTCTGAGATGGGTTTTTTTAAACTCTTTATGTCCCCAGCTCTCTGACTATTGTCTTCAGAAGAACTGGCAACCACATCAAAGGTACAGATTCAGAAATGGTCAGAGCCTGTTTTCAGGCAACAGGAAAGAAAAAACCCCACATATATATATGGGTTAAACTCATTTTAAATAATTTGTTTCTACGTTCATCTGTCTGCAGTCAATAAGTTTATTTTCTTTGTTTCTATATATATTTATCCAAGATATAAATTTATTCAAGAACTATTTAGATAGCTTGTCTATCTGATGGATAACACCTGAGATCTCTTCTTGAAAATCTAGATGTGTGTCTTCCTCTCGAGAAAGTGCCACAAATATGAAATTAAAAAATGCAAATTAGTTCAGAATAACTGGAACGAATGATTGTAACTAGTAATTTTCAAAGGCCTTGTTTCCTCAGAAGAAAATAAAAGAACATTCTGACAGTGATTGTTTCAAAATGACACAGGCTGCTTGTGAGTGTGACTGATATGCCTTTAATATTTAAATTACCTCAGATTATGCTGTATCTCATAACATTTTCATATCAAATGCAAACTTTCATAACTGATAATAAGCAATCTGGAATTATTCAACTACTTTAAAAATACATTTACAAAAACCATTTAAAATTCTTAAAATGAAAATAAACCAGGAAAATATGTTTGAAAGCTGTTCAGTGATACAGTACAATATTTATGGAGGCTGGTCTTATTCTTTTTGGAAATTGGTGATATAATTTAATTTTCTGCTGATTTAATAGAAGTAGACTGGAAAATGTGATGGATCCAGAAGGCCAGGAATGTGGAATAGAAGGGAACCAGAATGGTAATGGATACGTTATTGTTGAAATAACAAATGTCATACAGAACATATGTAAACCTGCATAATGAATAACTAATCACAAAGATTCACAACTAAGACTCAAAACTGAACATAAGCTTTGTACCAATGGGCAGTGGCTTCTAGGATTTTGTTGGGCTGACCTTAACGAAATAGTAGAGCCCCTACCCAGTCACTCTCTTGCTCCTCTCTGGCCCCAATAGTACAAGGGGACAAAACAGGATGGAAGAGTTTGTGGGTCAGTTATCATCAGAGGTGAAACAGACTCAAGTAGGGGTAGATTAATTTACTGCTGATTAAAAACAGAGTTGGAAGGTGAGAACCAAAGACAACTAGAACACCTTCACACACACACACACACACACACACACACACAGAGCCCCACCACACTCACAATCCTTTCTTACCAGGTTCAGCTTCACTCCATTTTTTCTGACTCCTCTACCTTCTACCCCCGAGGTGGTACAGGGTACGGGGAACACAGGGTGGCAATCAGTCCACAGCAGCTCCTCTGTGCCTCTTCTTCCTCCTTACACTTGTATCATGCTCCAACATCCCTCTCACTGGTTGCAGTCCTTCAATAACTCCTCTAGCACAGATCCTTTCTGTGCGCTGCAGGGGCTATTTGTTTCCCTATGGTTCTTTACATGGGCTGCAGGGGGACAACCTGTTTCACTGCGATCTCCGCAGACTGCAGGGAAATCTCTGCTCCTTCAGTACCTCCTCCCCCTCTTTCTTCACTTGTAGAGTTGTTTCTCAACGCCTTTTTTACTGCTGTGGCAGACGTTAGTGCCGTTGAAGGACTCACACTAACAATTTATGGAATAACGTTCTTTAATAATAGAATAGAAAATTGTGACAGGTTATGTGGCTGGTGATAGTATCTGGCTGCAAAAACTCATTTAAAACAATGCATTAACAAGCTCTAATACCTAATAAAAGCTGGCTTGACATGATCATTCAGACACTTACAGCACAGTTCTTTCCCAATATGCATCCTTATGGGGAAGAAGACAAGTTCAGCCCATCAACTGATCCCAAAAATTACGTGTACGTGGATCTTGAAGGGCTCTAGTCATACATCACATTCAGTGGACAGTGTTGTATCTTGGAGGTAGATAACATCAGAATTACACCTGAGGTAACCTTTGGGATGGAGGTGAATGCCTAGGATTTTGCCACACTTGCTGGTTCTACAGCAAAAAATCTTCCTTTTTCCCCCTTGGTTGACAGATGCTATGCAGCTCATCAGCTTCCAGGTACCACCAGGTTCCCCCTCTTGCAAGGAGTTCAACGAAGCCTAGTTGTGGTGTTTCCACTCTGCTCCACCCTCCCTTTAGTCCCCCTCAGCTTGTGTTGTGTGTGGGAAATCAGGCATGCTGAGTGTATTCTGTCCAAGGAGTAGCAAACACATATTCTTCTTGTACTTTTTCATACTGGTATAACACATACTTCCCATTCTGCTCTGTCCTCCATTCCTTCCCCTTTAGCATGTATGCTGACTAAAGTTTTTTGTAATTTCCCAGTTTTCTTTAATTTTACCTTCTTTTTTCCCCACAACTGGTTTATACTATTGTTCAAGTAAGTTAAGAACAGAAATTTTTTGTTCATCTGATTTCTAACGATGCTGTCTATGAAGTGATATTTTATTATTGTTATAATTTAAATGAAAAAATATATATGCCTACCAATACAGATGCAGAAGCAGTCAGATCTAAGCCACTTAGACATCCCAACAGATCTAGAACAAAACTGTCACTTGCTCCACTGCAGATATTAAATAAATTAATCAAAATTAAAATTAGAAAGAAAAAAAGGTCTCCTACTTTATTAAAAGTCCTCAGAACACTTCTGTTCAGTCCTCCCCTTCTCACCCTTTCAGTCCAAAATAGTTTTCAGTCATAAAGTAATACTATTGTAATTATTTAATTGTGCTCTGTGATGCTACAACATATATTATTCTTAGAGAATAATTAAAAAGAAAAATTAAAAAGGTAATTATTAATACTTGCAAGTATTACTAAATAGAGTATTTCTTTCCAGTGATGTTTTAAGAGGCTTTTGGTTATGATGTAAGATGGTGTCCATTTCATTTAGCCAACCTATATCATTAAGAAACTATTTCTGCAAGGGATAACATAATTGGGTGTAACTAATCTTCTTTTATCACCGATTATTTTTTATATTATCTGTGAAAATGCTAGTTTTTCATGTCACTGTAGTATGGAAGAAAGGAGGAGGGAAGAAAAAGACTTTTCATTGGCAATTTGTGTGAAGCAACATTCCTTTCAGCATATAAATAGAAGAATCAATTACCTCAGAATCTATATGAAGATAATTTTGCCTATGCAGATAATGAACTGTTTTTAGTGATGAAACTGAAAATTAATCCATTACTAATAATGAGGCTGAGAATGTAATAGATTTATATACCACCTCTTCCCTCAAAGATGCCACATAAATCATAGGGTAAAAAATAAACAGAGAAAGTCAAGGACATGGAAACCACAGAAAATATACCCTTGTGTAATGCAAATGTACAATGGATGGTGCTTGAAAATTTAAATTCATATTTTTAGCCTGTAGTTTGGAAAGAAAAAAATGTAAAAAAATGTTCTGTGCTACAGAATTGAGTCTCTCTTGTAAATTGCAGTTGCTGAATTTAATATGTCAGTAATCCATTATATAAATTAGTAGTCCATATTCATGGACATCTGCTACTAAATTCTCAGCATAGCATACGTTCTTTGGAACTAAATGGTATATAAAAAAAAGAAGGTATGCTTAGTATTCTTAACAAAATAGGTTGGGAGAGCAGATGGATAGTTTACTCTTTATCTGCAGTCTTAATAACGAAAAAGAATTAGTTTCCCTGAATTTATGATTTTCTGTCATGAACCTTAGGGGGAGTCAGGTGATACAAAGGTGATCAAAAGGATGAGAGCTGACTTAGACTCATCTATGTTAAGACCAGAGGCACCAGATTTATGCCTGCATACTTAATATTGCCTGGAATCTTAAGGCTAAAGGCTTGCAGTGAATGATTTCTTTTGAAAAAATACCCATTCTTTATTTAAAAACTTCAAGAAATGTGCCAGTCTTCATTCCCTTGATACTGTTTTTGACCCCAAAAAATGAAAATTGGTCTTTCATAAAATTTTTGCACTTGATTGGCTTTTCTCAGATGTTAGCTAAGTCTATTAACTTTACAGTATTTTCTCCTGTGGTCATGTTAGTACATTCTAGTTAGACATTTTAATTTTCTCACAGATAATATTCACCTTACTTCACTGGAATCTTCATCATTTTGCAGTATTTTGAAGTCATTTTTTTCTGTACAGTCTCTGGACTTTCAGTGGCTTCATAGTCTATGGGTATCACTGACAAATTCCTTGAATTATCGGTGCTTTTAGTTTTAAAAACAATCCTCTTACCTGCTTGCCTCCGAGGAACTTCTAATATATGAAGAGACATAACCAACATTTAGTACCAGTAGTGCCATTCTTTGTTTCTTCCCACATAAGGAAGATATTAACTAGGTGAGATTTAAATTATTGTGTGCCCTACTTTTTGTTTTCCCTGTACAGACCAAGGGAGTGCATAGTTCTCGAGGTTTGACACTGACCCAACACCAGGCTCCCACAAGAGCCACTCGCTCACCCTCCCCTGCCTCAGCTGAGAAGAGGAGGGAAAAGGAAAAAAAAAATTAACTAACACTTCGTGAGTGAGGAGAAACACTTCAAGGGTGAAACAGACTCAACTCAAGTTGCAGAGTAAATTTATTACTAACAGAACCAGAGGAGAGTAATGGAAAGTAAGATAAGCCCTTAAAACACCTTCCACCCCCCACCAGCAACGCCGGGAGACAGGGTATGAGGGCTTGGTCAGTTCATCACTGAGATTTCCTTCTGCTGCTCTGGGAGAGGAGTCCTTCCCCTGTGAGGCTGTGGGGTCCCTCCCATGGGAGACAGTTCTCCATGAACTTCCCTGGTGCAGGCCCACTCTCAGGAGCAGCAGTCACACCACACCTGCTGCACCATGAGTCCCTCCCACGGGCATACAGCCCTCCCAAATCTGCTGTGCTGTGGCTCTGTCTTCCACAGGGTGCAGTCGTCCAAGGCCAGGCTGCTCCAGCCTGGGAGCAGGGCCCTCTCTCTCCACTGGATCTGCCGCTGGATCACAGCCTCCTCCAGGAACCCACCTGCTCCAGCACAGGCACCTCCCCACGGGCTGTGGGTGGATCTCTGCATCCCCCGTGGATCCCCAGGGGCTGTGGGTGGATCTCTGCATCCCCCGTGGATCCCCAGGGGCTGTGGGTGGATCTCTGCATCCCCCATGGATCCCCATGGGCTGTGGGTGGATCTCTGCATCCCCCGTAGATCCCCATGGGCTGCAGGGGCACAGCTGCATCACCATGGTCTGCACCACAGCCTGCAGAGGCATCTCGGCTCCGGCTCCTGGAGCTCCTCCTCCTCCTTCTCCACTGACCTTGGTGTTGCTGTGTTGATTCCCTCACATGTTCTCACCTCCTCCTCTTCTCTGACTAGAATCCAAACTCTTGTGACTTTGTTTTGATTTTCTTCTTAAATATGTCATCACAGAGGCATTACCAACCTCTCTCATTGGCCCAGCCTTGGCCAGCAGCATGTCCATCTTCAGAGCCATCAGAGATTGGCTCTGCTGTATGTGGTGGAAGCTTCCAGGAGCTTCTCGCAGGAGCCTCCTCTGTGGCCCCCTGCTACCAAAACCAAACCAGTACAACAGTGGAGGCAGAGTATTAGATTTTTGAGTTGGTTTTCCTACAACTAAAGGATTTCTACTTTAGTAGAGATGAGAAACTACAGATAAACCGGAAGTTTTAACCCTCTAAGGCTTAGATCACATTTTAAGGAACCTTTAATTCTCTATAGGCTTTGATGAAAGTAGCCTTAATATTTGATTTGGCTTTTCATTGAGCTTGGTGTACTGGGTATAGCAACAGATCTAGTGAAACTTCAAGATATTTTCAGTTGAGTGTGTTATTAATGAGCAGTTTATTAGAAATAAATTCACTGATGTCACTAAGACAATGAGCTATACATTTCCATAAAGAAATAAAAATAAGAAAGCAGAGACAAATGCAGTAACTTCTTTAAGAAAAAAAGTTATGGTTCATCTCAAAGGTGGCTTAAAAGAAGAATGAAAAAATCTCTATTAGATCTATGTACTTCAAAAGTCTTCTGTCATTTTCTAAAGAAAGGGACAAACTATACATTTTTTAAATGAAAATGCTCATCTGATTTGCAATAAGATGCTAACTATATGCAAGGCTACTGAGTATTCAAATGCAGGATAATCGAATACTTCTGTGTACAATATCATAATGCTTACTGGTTCAGTTTCTTAGACATCACCTAATGGAGTAAAATGGACTTTTTTAAGGCAATAAGAATAAAATGTTATTATTCTTACTGTTTCTAAATTTTTGCTGTTCTTGAAAGTGTTTGTTGTAATATAGACATGAAATAGTAAAATAGCTTTTACTCTGTGATTTACAGTGGAGACTGAGAGTTCAAAGAAAGAACAAAATATTTAGTTATCTGATTATAATGCAAAGGACGATTAGAGTAAAAATCTCAGTGGTTATCATTAAGTTGTATTTGTAATACCTAAATGCCAAAAAATGGAATAAACAAGAACCTACAAATATGAGCTGAAATACTATTGAATACTGGGGGCCACTGCTAATAAATTTATTTTCTTCTCAAAATAAATTTTTAACCTCTCTCAAGGTTCATGACTCTCAAGTACTGTGTTTCTAAGTAATTCTTTAACTTTTAGAAATATTGTAATAATGTTAAAAATAAAATTTTTCTCAGGTTAGTGTCTGAATGCATGTATGTGTATCTACACATCATAAATACAGATGTAGTAAGCCAGATGTAGTAAGCTTTTGGCTGAAGTTGGATTTGAAACAGATGACAAACATGACTTCATAACAATATTATATTTCTAAGCCACAGGTAATTGACAGGTAGAAGGTAATTGCCCACATCACAGATAACTAAGATTTATAAAAAGGTGTTATCTCTTCAGAACAACTGAGGAAATCTATGAATAGTAGTCCCAAGGAAATTTGCTATCAGTGTTTGTCACTGCATTTTATTTCTCCTGGGGCTGGTTAACCCTTTCTCTTTATAGCTACAATGCATGATTTTGTAATTAAAAGTATATAATCTTGCTCTTTGGGGGTGGTGGTGGTGATGGCTGGGGTGGACATGCTTTTTATTTAGTTGGGGTGGGTTTTGTTGTTTTTTTGTTTGCTTGGGGTTTTGTTTGTTTTAGTTTGGTTTGCTTTTTATAAATCTGTTTCTTTTGTCTTTAGAAGAGCTAAATATTTACTAAGTTGAGATGGGATATTCAGAAAACTGCAGTGAGTGTTGACTGGAACGGAGAAATATCTCCAACGTCTGTCAGGAAAATATTTTTGAAGTACACAACACAATTCATTCTGCTTCTTCCCTCTTTCTCAAACATTCCTGGTAGATGGGTTGGTTTGTCCCCTTCCTAAGGCACTGTCAACCTCCTTGAGTGGTTTTTCTTTCTCTCTGTGGCCACTGAAACCTTGGTAGTTCTTCTGGTTTACTTTTTTTAAGTCTTGGTGGATGGGAGGCATTTTCTGACTTGTGAGGTATGTGATATCACACCATCAGTTTATTAATATCTAAAGTAGGAGCATACCTTTTACATCAGATTATACGAAAAAGATACATCAGATCTTTTCTATGGGTTTTCCTGTTACACACTTTAATTAAGATCAGTGAGATTACTTCAAAGCTAAAGGATTAAGATTCCTTTTTCCTTTTTTTCAAACAACAGAAAAAGACCTCTTGAAACTATCTAAACTGTGGAGAAATTGGCTTTATTTTTTAATTTTTTTTTTACAGGAGCCAAGATCACCCTCCTATATCAGAAGAATAATTTTATTAAAATTTTGTGTGCGTTTTGCTAGTAGACCTTGTTATCTCTGGTTTATTATATTGTTTCAACTGCCTATTTAAACCAAACAATTTTCCATCTTAGTTTAGTCTCCCTAACTGGAATACCGATAATATTTCCAAACTAGAAGGCTTGTCACCTCAGTATATAGTATATAAATTGCTTTTAAGGCTAAAAAAAGGAAGTCAATTTTTGTTTGTTGAAGTTTGTTTCCAGGTTCTGAAAAGATACGTGTGTTTTTTCTAGAAAAAGATATGAAAATAAGTGGATTTACAGCATTTCATCTGTATTCCTTCATTTTTCCTCCCTTCTTAATTTGTCGACTTTGTAATTAGACCACATCTAAGAGTTTCACTTTGATTCTGTACCAAATTAAAGACCGCTTAATCATTTGTTCCAGTGCAAATGCACTTCTTTTAAGCAACATTTATGTTAATCTTGTCCCAGATAAGATTTTGCTGCCATTCACTAGCATGAGGTTAAATTGGTTATTTTGGAGACATCTCAATTAAGTGAATTTTCAAATACCCGACTACTAAATGAAACACGAGAAATAGAAGGCAAAGTACATGAAACTCAAAGCAACTCTTTTTTTTTGAATATGCATTTTTCTGAATTCTGCCATTGCTATACATGCTTTTGGGACATCACAGGTTCCATGCCATTCCTTATAAAAACCATAAAATGGAAAGTGTTTTCTTTCAATTTCCTGTAGCCAGCGTGGCAGAACACTTCCAACAAGTGTCCAAAGTTAGCATTTACCTTGAGAGGATAAATTTATTCATTTTTTACCTCTACATACAATGGAGTCAAATAATTTTCAAGAAAAATACATTTTAGGAAACAGTTGACTATTCTTCTTTTTATGTAGTAGAAGCATTTTTAGTGTATGAAACACTTCATAAAACTTTGTGTTTGAGCCTCCTTTTATGAAATTGCTTGATTCGTTTTAATGAGGAATGTGCGTTGCTTTTTTTCCCTTGGTCAGTGCTGTGCGTGCAATTTCTTATCTGCCAGAAGCCACAAGATGGAAGATAGTTGGTATATATACTTAAAAATTACTATAGTACAAATGCATAAATCTGTGCTTGCTCTTTCACATGTTCTTCTCTCTGTTGAATTATTCATTCAAAAAGTGGAGAAAACAACACTAGAATCAGTGTTGGAGACAGAAATGCTAATCCTTTCAAGAAGGCTGAAGTTCTTATTAACATGCATTGATCTAGAATTGTTTTTTATGTCGTTAACACTACTATATAGCATGGTTGGCTTAGAAGAGACAATTTGGAAATTAGTGGCTATCCATTTCAGTCAGTCCTTGTGTCAAATATGGAAGTTCACAAACAAAACAGATTTTATCCCAAGAAGATGTAAGTGAGCCTGAAATCACCATGTTGGATGTCTGATATATTGGAAAACCTTACTTTTAATTTGAAAGAATACAATAATAATTGGGATGTATGGTTCTTCAGTGCATTAAGCAAATGCAGAACTGAATCTTCTGCTTAGCAGTCAATAAATTCCAAACACAGTACAGCAATCTCTTTGGTACTAGCAGTAAATGGGCAGAGAGTCTGCAGACAATTAGTTCTGAATTCTAAGTGATGACTAAAGTTCTTTCACAGAGTTTTTTCTCTGCTAAGCAATACTGATTAATTGTTACAAGATTTATAGTTAGTTCCTTCCTCTTACTTGACATTTTTCCAGAACCCACAGTTCAGATCCAAGGTACATCTTCTGGTGAAGTCTCAGACATATTTTTGTAAATGCTGAATGAGACTTCATATTTTAACTTCAGCTAAATGCTATGGAAATTACTGCCTTTTTTATGATATCTATTAAGATTTGAAATTTGCTGTAATATAAATTCAGTTTTTGGGGTTTTTTTCAGGAAGATACTGCTTTGCAGAGACATTTCAGAAGAAAAAGAATGGAATAAAGAGCTGTGACAGAGATAATTATGGGAGCTCAAAATTTGCATTAATACAAAGTTCTTTATTTTTACACTTTTGCTATTATAATTTGAGTAGAATGTCGTGAGTAGAGCATACACCCCATATTTTGAATAAATCTCTTTTATAGATTCATTATAGTATATTCAAAATAATGAGCAAATGGTCGTATGATTGACATCGTTATTATTTTGCTATTTTGTTCACTGGATTTTTTTTTTTTCTTTATTAAGGTCTACACTGTATGTTAATATGAATTAACTGGAAAGATAAAAAATGCAGAATTAGCCCTTATTTTCCAATTAAAGACTCAAATACAATACTGTGTAACTAGAAAGTAACTGGTTACTGTGAGTCAACTGATCCACAGGAATTTTGTGTGTCCCTGTTTTTTCAGGACAACTGTGAAGCAATGGGGTGTAGGAGATGTGTCTACCCTGGTAGCAGAGGGGTTTTATGAGTTGCTGTGCATCAGATGGCGTACTGCAGCATGATAGCTAGCAGAGGTTTATTAAACTTGAGGACTTTATAGTTAAATTGTATGGTACAGGAAAGGACTCATTTTGGGACTTGAAAAATCTCTGATGATTTTCTTTTATTTGACATATTTTTGCTATTTTATATTTTTCTGTTTTAGTAAACATATTATAACGCTGCAAGATATTTTTATTATGTGATATTTATTTGCAGATCTGTTTATTGGTTTCTCTTTCCTGGGTTTATAAAGTCATACATTACCTGACAAGCTGAAACATTTTCTGCTTCCTGCTTCATTGTGCTTCCATTATTGATTTACGTCAGAACTTCCAAATGTTTATCAAGAAAACTTAGTTTTACTGTAGTTTAATTTTTCATCCAGATCCTAAATTCAGGTGTGGAAATTTTCAGATCCATAATGTGTTATCACAAAAGGTGATGAAACATCACCAGTATTTGTCCTATTTTATTTTGTAATTGGGGAAGAAAAAAGTACACAAGCTGTCATAGGGAAAAGCTGATGTGAAAGAGCTCAGATCACAATGATATCTACCCAGCTCTTACAGACTGGTTTAATCTGTTCTGGACTTGAAGGGCAAAGAAGCAATAGACAAACCTTGCTACAAACTGCTGCTGGCTTCACACCCTCACAACAGATTTAAGGTGTAAAACAAAAGGTTGATAGAAAACCATGTGAAACTCCCTGATTTGCTATAAGTATGGAGGAAGTCAGGGAGTCTGGGCTAGGGCTATGTGATTACAGAGTCCATAAGTGTCTTAAGCAAGTGGTAATGTACAGGTGCCACAGATGAGGCATGGCTCTCCCCTGCTCTAACCGCACTCACTAGTATTAAAAACTAACAAACAAAGCAAATAAACAAACAAACCAAAACCAAAACGAGATATTATATGTCACTAAATGATGTGGTTTGCATTTTGTCTCCAGCCCATAGTGACTCCCCAGTTATACAAATAGATAGTTTAAAAAAAAAAGTAAAGTGGAGGAAAACCTAACTCCTGGAATTCAGGAAACCCTAATGTTTCCTGGATTGGGACTGCCAGAGAGTGTGAATATTGGTAACATAAAAAAGAACAATTTTAACTTCTTATTCTACATGAAGAGCACTTGCTCAATATCTTGCTGGACTCTGAAATGTCCAGAAATCCTGAATTCAATAGAGCAAGATTATTATATTGGTGAAAAAGGAAAACATATGGTGTTCTATAATCCTTTCTAGCTGTCTGCTGTAATTTTTGTACTTTTCTGTTTTCATGGTACTCTTATACCACTGTAGCATACAAACACCTAACAATCAATGGTGAGGGAATTTTTCCTAAATTAAATCATACACATTAGATTATTTTAAAGCAGTTATTTTGTTGCAATTCATTTTTATGGTTTTTATGACTCCTTACAATACTCCAGTGCTTCAACTCAGATGACAGATATTTCCTGCATGGATATTTTATTTTGAGGAAATGTGTTTTTCAGAAAGTTTTCTGAGGCTGTGATGTGAATAAAAAGTTTATACAATTATCTTTGACCTTGGGAACTGGGTTTTGTGTCTCAGGTTTTCCTGCATGAGTATACTGAGGTTTAATACTTAGATTTTAAAATTACATGTTGTTATAGTTCTCATTTGAGTGATGATGTTGTCAATCTTCTAGTTCAGATCCTCGTATTGTGTGAAGTAACTGGAAAAATGGGTCTTCAGGTTCCTCTGTGTGCTGCACACATCCAGTGTCATCATACCTGGGGGTCACTGTGGTTGTGAGCTGCCTGCTGCCTGCCAAAGCTGCAGCCAGGATGTGTGGCATCTCTGAGCAGGCCTGCACGAGGGACAGAAACATTTCGGAGTGTGGGAGAAGATGGAAGAGAGGCAGAAGGGACATTACTGCAGACAAAGGTTGGTGACACGCTCTGGGAGGACATGCTCGGTGACAGAGGAGGTGCTGTTCTCAGGGACTGGGGACTATGGATGGCATTAGCTGGGGCAGGGGCATTCTGGAAGGGCTACCCCTGCTGCAACACAGGGAAAGGAGTGAGAGGCAAGGAGAAGCATGCAGAACCCATTATGCTCTGGCCCTCAGCCTCTTCACCACCCAACACCTCACTGAAGGATCTGGGAGGGACTGAACATAATCTACAGCGAAAGTGCAGGGATGCTGAGACTCAGAAGGGGAGAACAGAGGTGCTTGCCTGAAGCTAAACCTGGGTATGGGGTAGGAAAATGTTTCTTTAACTATTTGTTTAATGGTTTGATTTTTTTTTTCGTTAATGTCTAAATGGATTTTCAGAATTTTTGTGTTAACCAGCAGCTTAAATAAAGTAAAATTCCACAAGTTATGACCCTTTTGCCTGCAACAGTCTGTACGTTATACATCTCTTGTTTTTACCATGTCAGCTCTTAGATGCCATTCAGTAAAATGGTGTAGCACCAACATTTTCGGCAGAAAATCTCAAAGTAAATTCACAAACATTTTGTAAGACACCTGTAAAGCTTGCTTAAGAAATGAGTAGTTCTGCAGTGCTACATAAAACAAAAAGGGACAGAGAGCAGGTAGCAAGCAAATCCAAGGCAGATAATGTTTTTTCTAGATTATTCTTTTATGATAATAAAGGGATGGACATGCTAGTAAAAGATGTCTAGTGACAGTTCATCTTTTAGATGTATGTATGCTGGAGAGCCTTTTCTGTTGAAAGAATGAAAATAATTTTCTTCATAGATTCAGACTGAATTTCTGTACATGTTGATATTTGTGACTCTTCTCCCATGAAAGCAAGCACTGTAATCTTTCCTGAGGACTGTATTTTCATTATTAAAACTTATGTTTATATTGTTAGTAATCCTGACATATTTTTGAGTATGCATGCCTACTCTGGTGCTTTCCAAGTGGAGCTCTCAGCTGGCCCTCCAGCTACTCAAAATAGCTCTTACATTTTAGTTGGTGGAGGGAGTGAGTTAAACATGATAATTTCACTTCAGAATCAAGCCTGTAGGAATATATTCAATTTGCAAACCAAGACAAAATCTTTTTCTTGCTGATATTCTGCTTTGTCAGGGGGGCCTGGAGCAATGTCAAATTTGATAGTGTTCCACTCTCCAAAGCACAGGCAAAGTGATTGGGATATGAAAAGACAAGGAAGCACTCTGAATGAGCTGTGGAGACAGAGAGGAGTAGAAGTAGCTTTGTTTCAGTATAGCCAGGTTCTGACATGGATTGTGATTCAAAAGTGGGCTGTAATGGCAGCGTTTCAGGAATTATTTTGTTTTGCTGCTGTAAGGCCTGTTATTAATAAAGAGCTTGGTAAATCTAAAGTGTAGGTAATGGCAACTTTTTTTCATTTTTTTAACTTATAATGTAGAAGCATTTTTCATTTAATGAATAGGCACTTTGTAATAATTACCAAAGTTTACATCTTTAGAAAATAGACCACTTCATAACTGAAAATATAATTTTATATTTGTGACACACCAATTTTCTCTATGTACAGAAAACCAGTGCCATTTTGCCAGAAGTAGAAAAAAAAATTAGCAATTATTACCAGAACATTTTACTGCACCTCAAGAGGCCTTAAACAGGAAAAGTTCGCTATTTACTGCCACATGAAAGTGCAGTGGTCACAACTGTCTTTTTTTCTGAATCTTTCATATTATTTCTTCATTGGGTATGTTCATGCATATGTAACCTTGAAATACCTACATTCTTTTCTATCTTCTTAGTCTAATAAAATGAAGATTTAATTAATTATTTTTCTTTCAGCTATATAAACTACTTCCTGATAATATTGATGCCACTTCTTATTCACTTAATGTAAATTAATCTTAGTGCTATGGTTCATATGAAGTAACAGATTTTTTTTATTTTTCCTTTTTTTCTTAAGGCTTGGCTAAATATAAGGAGCCCTTTGACATGTATAAGGATAAGTTTAGGAAGGACTGATTCTCTGTGTGGGTTCTGGAGTGACAATTTGCATGGCCAAGGATCTTGTACTATTGTGTATTTGCATTAAGAAGTATCAAAGGGTTTAACTGGTTACAGGAGAAGCTTAAGAGTAAAATTTCATGTGCAGAAGAGAATAGACATGAGAGAGTCCCTTGATACTTTAAAAAGAAAAAAAAGAAAATTATTAAAAAATAGAGGATTTGTCCTCATAAAATATTTCAAAACAGAACTAAAGAATGAATATTTGCTTTTAGCAGTCTGAGTGGTAAAATAAATTCCTAAATATATACTGACCTTATGAAATTAAAACACAAAATTTTGTTTACAACTTGGCTGTATTCTGGAATGTGCTGTACAATCAAGCTTGCTTTGCAACATCACAGATATTAACTTTGCACTTCTATCATATTGTTTATGTCTTGATCCTGTTTACATGGGAGGTCATTTTTATAGCACTATCAACTTCTCACCTAGTGAACATGCACAGTATGCATATCATACAGACCCCAGCCCTAACGTGTGATTTTGGGTCAGTAAGGAAAGAATCTCCTTTGACAGCAAATGTTCCTTGCTGTGAGGTTTTTGTCTCAGTTATTTTTCATACTACCTTGTCATAGGCCCTCAGCTATGTAGATGCGTTGGAGAGTATGGCAATCTCTAGCAGACACTCTGTAAAGCTTGTAGGCTGCACCTTCTTAGTTCCCAGTCACTTCATGGATGTACATGCCAGGGTAATGAGATCAAATAATGAGCTATTCATCATCAGAGACCTTTGGGTCTGTTCTCTTAATGAAGGGTTTGGAAGTGAATAACCTTTTCATTTTTCACTTCATGGAGTTTTTCTCCTAAGTAAAGAGAAAAAATCTTGCTTCTCTTGTTTTACATCTATTGGCACACTGTAAAAGAAATTCCCGGAAGCAGTGTTGGCAGGCAGGTTATTGATAAGGTTGCACAAGTAGTTTCGCAGCATTGATAGACTAGTTTGTTTACATATGTTTAGCCACTGGATTGATTCCATGAATCACATAATTAGAGGATATTTCTGTACAGAAATTGAGTTATAAATGTTTTTCAGGTTTGAACACTTGTGAATAGATTACCATAGACTGCCTTTCTAATGCTGAAATATTCTCAGAGCTCAACCTCCTGGATTCTGATGAAAGTTACACATTTTACATATGAATGGAAAGCACAGTGTATTTAGGAAGTTCAGGAGTGTAATAATGTAGCTATATATTCATTGAAATACAAAATGAAATATGATAAATTGAATTTGAATGCTGATTCTGTGGAAAGCTTGTGGAAAAGGCATTTATATTTAGTAGGAATCTTTCCTAAATGGTATTTTTACCCACCTTTACAGTGACAGTGTCTATTAAAGGAATGTTGCATCTAAAACTTGACTTTCTAGTCTTTCCATAATGAAGTTTAGCAACAACAAAAAAAAACAATAGTAGGAGGAAGACCAATATAACAGATAACACCCTGGCATTGAATAGTAGGCATGCTTCTGTGCCAGTTGTGTACAGGTTAGTTACAAATAGATCAGCAAGGAATGAGGATTGATTATTAGGAAGTGGAACAAGAAATTCTGACTACTGTACCCAGACTCTGCGGACATAACAGAGACTGCAAGTTTACTGCCTTGCCATAAAGGTTGAGGAGCAATTTATTAGAAAAAGATAATTTCTCTGAAGTTATCAGGAAACATCTATACAAGTCGACTGTTTGGGTACTCGCATTGATTTGAAACCTGTAACCTTTCAGAGAGCTTTTCATTTAAAAAAAAACCAGGATTTAAGACAATAATAAATGTCATCTTAGTCTGGTAGGTCAGTGGTTAGGTTTTGCCAGTAAGCATAAGATCTAACTTAAATAACTCCTTTACACTGAGTCTCTCAACTTCTACATCAACTGCACAAGATATTGTCTTAGTCTTGCTTGCTAGATAACTGATCCATAATGTTGCAGCTGTGCTTTCATTGAAAAGATCATTGAGTCATAGAGAAGATGCCTGTACTGGAGTGATCAAGGTATGTAGGGGTTTCTGAGAATTACTTCAGGAATTGACTGTTAATTTGAAGTTAAGTCATTAGATAAAATGAAAAGCTGAGATTTATACGTCCATTTCCACTGCTTGGCTATTTGTTTGGAAGAGTCTGTGAATCCTTTTAGTGAAATTATCAGATGCTTGTGGAAAAAGAGAGGAGTTTATATGCACCACAGATGGATTAAACTTGAGCACAATGCTAAAAGACAGAGATAAAATAGCTTGTACTATGTATATGTTACATGAAGATTGCAGTAAGCCAGTCTCTATTTGAGAGCATATTTTTCAAGACAAATTTCAACAGAGATTAAGATTCTACACAATTGAAAGAGAAGTTTTTCAGAATGAGGAACTTGTCTTTGTGGATCCACTTTGTGAGCTTCTCATAGGCAGTTTTATCACATTATCCTCCCTTGAAAATGGTCATGGGGCTTTTTTTTATTCCCTGCAGCAATATGAAATACACTGCATTTTTAATTTTTTTTCAGTTTAAGGGAAATGTCCCTCTTTTTTAGGTTGATTTCATGGTAAAAAGGCAACTCTGCAAATGGCAGTTTAAATCTCAAGAGTCACAGATTAATGAGTGCATATTGCAAGCACAGATGTCTGTGTGTTAAAAAATACTGACTGTAGTACAAAGACATGAAACCTCATTATTGACTGACTGAAAATCTTTTTCTCCTAAATTGTCCCCAGATACCACTGAAGTGTCGCATGTTGAAATGAATGTATCCACCTGCCTCTAGGCCCTACCCACAGCCTGTGAAAACAGTGCTCTTTATATACTGTTGAAATGTCTTACTCAGAACGCATTGGTAAACCCTGCAATACCTATCATGCATTAATCTGTTATGATGTCTTGGACTTTAAATTTTCTCTGTTTTCTGTACTGTATTTCTCATTACAGAGGCTAAAGAGAATTTAGATTTTATACAGAGTTGACCTTTACCTTAATTATAGGTGCTCTGCTACCTCCTATTAAACATTAAGTATTCATAGGTCTTGGGTAGTTGAGATGACTTCCATATCCTCAGAAGTGATTATTACAGATTATTTTGATAAAAGTATTGATTTTAAAGACTAACAACCATATTCTTCATAGCCCAGTACCTTTATAATTGCTTAATCATGTACACAATGAGTGTTATGTAGGAGGAAAATGATGCTTCTTTCATTTGCTAGACCAATTTTTTTATTTCACTATGGTTTATATGTAGCATTGAAGATGAAGTCAAACAATCCTTGTATTCTGCATTGGCTAAATAAAGTGTACTGTCAAGACTGAAAGCTCAGAACATGGTATCAAGATTAGAAACAAGTTTATTTTTCAGAGTTTTGATACTCAGAAATTATTTCTGATTAAGATGTGTAAGTAAAAATGCAATGTATTTGGTAAGGAACTGTGTATATAAACAATTTTGAAATACTTCAATTCATATTTTCCTTTATGCAAATTCAGTTTTTGTAATCTAAATTAATGTTAGGCTCTGAGGATGGACAACATATGTTCATGGTGGTGGTATGCTTAGAAGAAAAAACTAGGGTAAAAGTCAATCTGAAGTACATTTTGTATTATAAAGCAGACTGATTTTTAAGAGTAGATATTTTCTTACAATAAAGGTTACATTACACCATGATAATAAAGATATGTGATTCTACATGCCTGTCAGCTGAGTAGACAGTAGTACTACATTTCTGATTAATGTCAAACTGAGATTTGTTAATTATTTTACATAAGTTGCATTATTTCAATGCATAAAACAGTTTGAGATCAAAACTTTCACATGTACATCCCCCCTATTGGGAAACAACACTTGTATGTCAAGATACAAAGCTGGTATTCCCCAAGTTCTGAAGTCATAGTGTTGTAGTTCCTTTTCTTTTTTGTAGGTTTGTTTTTTGTTGTTGGTGCTGGCGGTTACAGTGGTTTTGGTTTTGGTTTTTTGGAGTGAGAAGAGAGGGAAGACGGGGAAAATTCAGGTACATAATGGAAATTCTCTCAGAATTTAGAAAGTGGTTGTAGAAAGAATTTTGAATTCCACTAGTTCATCTGGTCAGTTACAGTCTCAGCAGTGTATCCAGATATTTTTTCTTTCCTCTTTGGTTTTATTTATATTTGCTTACTAAATTCAAGCAAAGCGATCTTCATTGCATAACAATCATCTACACAGCATAGTGCTAATGTGTTACAGAGCAGATACACCACCTCCAGTTATGGTACAGTTATTACTTCTTAGTAGCTAGCAAATAATAGTGATCTTATTTTTTTGTTTTGTTTCGTTTTGTTTTGTTTTGTTTTGTTTCTTTCTTAAGGGAGGATGTAGAGAATGGTGAAATTTCTTGGAGCAGTTTTGGGGGTTTCATCAGAAAACATTGATAGAAGAAAAATAAAGACTATAAAGAAAGTGTGAGAGGCCTTTCACTTGAAAATTAATTTGAAGATATCTTGGATGAATTGTCATGGGAAAGAAAAGCAGAAATCTGGAAAGATGAGCAGAAAAATCTGTCTAATAGAACTTGCTGTTTTCTCACATAATCTTGCATCACTTGTTAGGAATATTTGACCACAAAACTCTGAGTGGAGCAGTTTATTCTTTTCTTCTATTCCACTAGGCATAGTAAAGTATAGTCCTCCCTACTAATTAATTTCTGACATTCTAATGGGAAGGTGAAACATTCTGTATAACATTAAAAATGTAGAAATTCA
>VZTN01036293.1:0-34035 GCA_013400515.1 Erpornis zantholeuca | reverse complement strand
TAAGCCTTCTGAAAAATCCTATTAATGTAGAGTCATTTGTAGACAAGCCCTAAAATTAAACCAACACCTTGCCCACAGAATACCACTTCTAAATTAAAATAATTATTTTATTTAAAAATAAATAACTGCTGATGGTACATTGTTACTCCTTTAGCAAAATCAGCCTTCAGAGAATTTGAACATGTGACTTAAACGGAAGTGACTTCAAAATCTTCTAAATGTCTCTAACACAAATAATTGAATTTCTCCATGTACTTCCTGCTTTCTGTTGGAGTACACATCCTCATCCATAACTTTTTGTTCCATCATCTGTTGAGATTTAGCAAATTAAAACGATGATTACCAAGCAGTATTTGTTCCTTAAAACTGCACTACAGAACGATTGCACAACACAAACATTATTACATTCTTTGCAGTGTAACACCACAATAACCAGTCAATGTTCATCAAAACCCTTTATCCTCTCCTTAGTTCCCCAAAACCTACCCATAAATCTCAGCCCTGGCATCAGCAAATACTAATTCTTAGCAGTACTTAATGGTAGATGAGATCTGATAATTCACACAAATTCTAAATTATAAAAAGTACCAAAGTGAAAGAGGTCCAAAGTTACACAAGTGTGGCATCCCAAATTTTGAATAATGGACACTGAAAATACTCTCCATCTTTGCAAAACACTCTGCTTTTATTTTCACACCAATGAAAGCAGAGGAAGCTACCTTAATTTTATAGAATTATGGTCCATGACCTTTCTCTCTCTCTTTTTTCTCTCTAAAGTTCATCTATTTATAGATCATTCTAGCGATTAGAAAAAATAATATGTGTACAGTTGCAAGCTGTGATAAGTGTCATTAAAGTATTCCCATGTGGAAGGAAAGAAAAAAATGCAGCAGAAGATTCCAAGGGCAAAATTTTATAAGAATTAATCATTCAAAGGAGAAATGAGATATGATATAGAAAGGGCTGGATAACAATTAAAAATGTGGTATTAAATTAAATGTTATAAAATGAAGGAAGATGCATTTAGGGAATAACAATAAAAATTAACCTACGTCTTGGAGTGTTGTGTTCTAACACAGGTGGTTCTTGGACTCAGTACAATAAATGAGATGAGTCCTTGGGGCATAATATTTAACCTAACTAATGCTTAAGAAAAATTTCAACAAGGTAGGAGTTATTTCCACAGACCTTGTCACTTCAAAGGTCAGCACATCTCTGCAAACCCACCAAACTATTCTACTAGGAATTTTGTGAAGATGTCACATTTCTGTACTAAGGATCGACATTTTGTATAAGCTTATAAAGACCTTAGGATAGTAACCAATGAGTAAGTTCTGATAACTGTAAGGCCCAGCCATAGCATGTCTGAGGAAAAGGAAATTGTGGGTCAATGTTCTACCACTGGAAGTATTACTACAGAGAAAATTATAAAGTCATGTCAATAAGTTCAGTGAGATCTCATCTTCCTTAAAGATTGCAATTCTACATCTGCAGAGACTGAGTTGGAAGACATA
This sequence comes from Erpornis zantholeuca, assembly GCA_013400515.1. Lineage (NCBI taxonomy): Eukaryota > Metazoa > Chordata > Aves > Passeriformes > Timaliidae > Erpornis > Erpornis zantholeuca. The sequence continues at coordinate 32,521 of VZTN01036293.1, read as the reverse complement.
ACAATGGTAGATTTTTTATCATTTCAGTTAAATACTTTTCTCACAATGTTTTCAAACTGAACATATAATAGGAAAATTTCCAATTCATGCATATTTTGAAATTGATGGAAAACCAGAAACAAGTTTAATGATGTAATTTTTATACCAGTCTATTTATATAAGAATTTCCTAATTAAATTTTAAGTATTGATAAGATAAAAAATGGGGGTTTATTCCTTCATCACAAAACCCCAAAATATACTTCATAGTATACTGCACTTTATACACTAAAGTCCACTAAACTGTAATATATATACCATCTAGAAAATGTTTGTTAGTCAAACTGTATGTGATAATACAGGAAAAAGGCAAAAAAAGGTATGCATATTTTGCCCAATATTGGTGAAAGGAAAGTGTCAGAAAGCTACTCATTGAAATACTTCTCATGAAGAAAAATACAGAAATGTTTGCAAAAATATTTGCCGTCTTGATTTACTGCACATATCCTGAGGTTTGTGTGTAGCTATAGGATACATCTTTGAAAATATATTCCTAAATAGATTTATTTTTATACACATATTTTCTGAATTGTAAAGTGTCTGTTCTTAAACAGGAACAACAAGATTTTGCTAGAAACTTGTAGTAAAATCTTTTGCCACAGTACTTGTTAGAATGAGACTCTTAAAAGCTTTTGGCTCTATGTCTATCCTGTCACTAACGATAGTTAAGTTCTGTATTTTTTAATATGCAGAGATGATATAAAATAAAACATAATTTTAACTGTTACATGTTCTAAGCATCCCTTTTATTACTTTGCATGATGTAAAGATTGAAATACAAAATATTTACTGCATTTTGCAGGTACTGTAAGGTGTAGGTGACCAAAGAGGGTACAGAAACAAGAATCTCCCATATAAGGATAGGTACATGCCTTGGATTCCTTCTATTTTTAGCACATAGAATAGAGCTAAAGATTCCTTGCATTATGAGAAACCTACGCTCCAGGAATTTGTGTCTTTAGCATTTTAACCCAAGAACACCACTGGATGCTGACTGGAATTTTTCACTATACACCAGTCAATGGGTAGTAATCCCAAAAAACTGTGGTTACGACTGATTTCACAAGAGACTAAATGACAATTAGTGTCATAAAACGACAATTTTGATAAATTCAGGGGAGCCTTAGTAGTGTCTAGAGCACATGGTTATGTGAGCTTTAGAACCCATTTTGTCTAACTTAAAATGATCAAGACAAACATCTCCCAATGGCTGGTACATTACTGTTGTTCAGGACATTGTGGTAACAAAGTCTCAGGGAGTAAATATTGGGCTTGAAACATAAATGAATCAGTTAGTGCTACTTCAGTAACAAATTTATTTCCCACTCACCTTCTCTGAAGCAATTTCAGAACCGAACACGCCCCTCAGGAACTCCACAGAGTAGAAATGAGAAGATGCCGTATCGTTCTGCCTCAAATGACCTTTTTCTGAGACATGATAAGATGCCACATTTGAAAATTGCCTTGAGAATGTCCTTGAGAACTCAATGATCTTTAAGGTTTCTTCCAACCCAAACTTACGTGGTTCTATGATCCTATGTTCTGTAAACTTGAGCTCAGGAAAAAGGAAATGGGAAAATCGACATATTCTCTGAAAGAGTCTCTTTTCTTTAATTTGATGAATCTATGAATTGAACCACTTTAATTTAGCTTGAATCATACACAAGAACTGATGCATTGACAGTGAAAGAGTTAAAAGATATTCTGAAAACAATGGCTAATGAAGAATACTCCAATGATACACCAAAAAAAGGACCTAGATGGTTAGCTGTTTGACATCATTCTCAGTTCTAAAAGCCTGGTTTACTTTAATTTAATCCCACAACACTACATAATACTGTATTTCTATTATTTATTTATTGATGTGGTTTTTTTATTTATTAAGAAACTTAATATATATTAAGCTTGATTGTTTCTTTAAAAGGGAAAGCTGTATATTTAAAGGAGTCCTTATTTGTTAAAAATGTATTTAAGTCTCACTTGAACACACATTCAAGCACACCTGGTTAGCAACACATTGAAATAAATAAACTGACAGTTTAATAAAGTATGCCAATAAAATATGCCAATAAAATATTAAATTATCTAGGAATCTTACTCCAACTCTGTGCCTGGGCAGACCCAAGAGGTTCTTGGTTGCTCTTCCAAATTACTCCTGATTCTTTTGACATGCATATTATTAGGAAATCTTGGTATGTATAAATAAATAAAGGGATTTATGCTCCAATATTTATGACAGACCAAAAAACTTCTTCAGTACGTAAGCCATCAGTTAAAATATTTTAGATACTGCTATCTTGACATAAGTTTGAGAAGCTTTATAACATAAATACATCAAATCGCTCAGGGTACGCATAGCTAGGTCGAAGACCAAAGTTCTGAGCTAACAAAGTGTCATCATCAGTTTTTAACCCAAGGTCTGTTTATGTCTTGGCTGGTCTGTGTTCAAACAGAGGAATTACAAGCATGTTGCAAACCATTGCTGTTACTGTCAGTACTGTAAAAAGAGCTGCCAAATATTTCAGTACACTCTTGCACAGTAATTGGTATTCAACTGTCATTTTTCACCTAATGGGGCTGAATAAACTCTTGATGTCATTCCAAGGATGAGCTTTGATGATGGAGACAGCTATATGGGCAAACAATAATATGGAATGAAACTGAGAAGGAAAGAAACTGATGCAAGTAACAACATAGTCAACTAACCTTTGATTGTAAAACTTTAATTTTCAATTCCACCTCAAGGCCATAGGAAGTTAATTTTCAGAGGTAGCTACCTACCATTATTTTAAAGTTCCACAAATGCCATGGTTTTACACAGCTTGAGTAATCTTTCAACAGTTTTTTGAAGTGATACATATTGTTGTGGTTTAGGAATGGTATTCCTTAGTTTAGTGTTCCCACTGCACACCCCAAACCATGCTCTGCTTGCTCACTCCTCTCCTCTGGTGGAGGGCTGGAGAGGAGAACCGGAGGCACAAAAGGTAAAAATTGTGTATTGAGATAATAACAATTTAATGGGAACAGCAATGAGATGAGAAAATGAACAGTAATAGCAAAAATACTACTACTAAAGTGTATGAGAAACAAACACATCACATGGATGTGCTCACCCGTGACAATGCACTGTCACGCTATGCCACCTGGAAGAGATCCCTGCCCCTGGCCTCGTGAAACTATGTGAGTTGGTATAGAACAACCTCCTGGCTGCTGCAAAAATTAGCCATGTCCTGGCCAGAACTTGTATGAATACTGGAAAGAATTAGCTAGCAGATATCCAAGTGTAAGGGGGAAGCAGAGGAATGGTAAGTATTACTTATGAGTGGGAAGTAAAAGCAAAACAAATCACTGAACCAGCAGCTTAGGTTAGTATATTCCAGTTGTAAAGTTAAGAGCCTTGTACAAGTTTGCCATGTCTGGCATGTTCCTCACTACAAAGAAGCAGAAGGTTTTGAAATCCATCACCATGGCTGTGACTCAAGTCCTAGATTCTGAGCAGGGCATACAGCTCTAACAAGATGAGACTGATTATGGGAACTGCTTCCTTTAAAACATTTATATTGCACCTTTCTATTTCTTTGCTTAAATGAATGAAAAAGCCTGAAAGTAGAGTATACATGCTGCAAGCTAACTATAAACCATGTAGGAATGATTGAAGAGGAGCAACAGGTATGCATGTTAAACCTTTTATAAGGTAAAATATATTTTCTACTTAAATGTCAATTTTTCGCATTACTTTTTGTTCTTTACAACTATGGCAGGTAGATCAAGAGATGACAATACTGTCATAAAATCCATATTTATTTATTAATTTACATTACACTAAGTCAAATACTTGAAAAAAAGCTTAGATGTCTTGCATGCTTTACCTTCATATGTTTGTTGTAAAGCCTATATGTTGAAATACATTGGTGGATAGAAAAGTATATGGACTGTGAAATCTGAAAGCATACATGTGGACAGACCATCGTGCTTATCATGGTTTTACCCCAGCCATCAACTAAGCACCATTTTGCCTTGCTGACTCACTCACTAAAGGGATGGAGGAGAGAATGAGAAGGGCAAAAAGTAAGAAAATTCGTGAGTTGAGACGAAGACAGCTTAATAGGGAAAGCAAGAGCCACACTTGCAAGCAAAACGAGGACTTAAGTCACTGCCTCCAATCGACAGTGTTCAACCATCACCAGTAAAGAAGGGTTCCATCACTCATAACAATGTCTTGGAAAGAAAAACACCATCACTCCATGCATACCTCCTTCTTCATCTTCCCCCCAGCTTTATATACTGAATATGATACCATATAATGTGGAATTGGGGGTGAATAATATGCTGGTTTTGGCTGGGGTAAGAGTCAATTTACTTCCCAGTAGCTGCTACGGGCTGTGTTTTGGATTTGTGCTGAAAACAGGGTTGACAATAGAGAGATGTTTTTGTTATTGCTGAGCAGGGCTTACACAGAGCCAAGGCCTCTTCTGCTTCTCATACTGCCATGCCAGCAAGGAGTCTGGGAGAGCAGGGAGTCGGGAGGGAACACAGCCACAACAGTGGCCAAAGGGGTATTCCATAACACATGGTGTCATGCTTACTTTGTAAAGCTGGGGGAAGCAGGAAAGGGAAGACATTCGGAATGAAGGCTTTGTATTCCAAAAAAACTGTTAAGTATGATGAAACCCTGTTTTTCTGGAGATGGCTGAACACCTGTCTGCCCATGGGAAGCAGTGAAAGAATTCCTTGCTTTGTTTTGTTTGCATGCACAGCTTTTGCTTTGCCTGTTAAAATGTCTTTATCTCAACCCACTGGTTTTCTCATTTTTACTCTCCCAAGTCTCTCCCCATCCTGCTGATGGGGGAATGAGTGAGCAGTTATATGGTACTTATTTACCAGCTGAGATTAAATCATGACAGTGCCTAAATAAAAAGCTAGGATTTGTTCTATTTTTATTTTGTATTACTATTTTATCCTTTACGTATACTGCCTGCATAGATGTCCTCTGAGGATGTATAAAGGCATGTACAATCACACAGTAACAGATGCCCTAGGTATTAAATCACTGCTGTCTAATTTGACAAGAGCTTACATGCCAAAATAAGGCTGCAAGCAGAATGCAGAACATTAAGTGATATACATTTTTTTATTTGTCCAAATTTGTATGTCCAGTAACTCAAATCTTTTTGGCCATGCTGACAGTGAGATTCAAAACCAGTAACACACAGAGAAGGTGGAAGGGGAGCAGAGATGAACATGAGGACATCACCAGAGCCTGCCCATCCATATTTTGGTTCTTTTCTGTTTTAATTGCTTCTTGAAATGTTACCTAGTTTCCTACAACATTGCTCTCACTGATAATTAATGAAAATAATAATCCCTGACTGAGGACAGGTTAATACAATACAATTTTCTTAGGGCTGCAGTCCAATTAATTATATTCTAATATAATCCTAATCTTGCAATGAATCATTTACTGTGATAGTCATGTAAAATCAAGTTCTCTACAAGATCAGGGCCATAAATTTTAAAACCACATTAATACACTTAAAATATAGGAAATCTGTTTTATTTTAGTCTGTGCTTTGTGCAATGAAACAAAACCATTTCCTAGATGTTTTTGAGTATCATCAAATTGATAATTTGTCTTTTCATATAGTCTCACCAACCTTGACTTTCTGAATTATGTTGTTTGGACAATTTTTACTGTGAACAAAAACATTTTACAAGTATGGATTTGGCAACCCTGCATGCATGGACAGACTGGGGAGCAAGATACTGGAAAGCAGTGCCTCAGAAAGGGACCAGGGGATCCTGATTTAAGGAAGGTTAAACACGAGTCAGCAGTGCCCTGGCAGCCAGGAGGGCCAACCCTGTCCTGGGGGCATCAGGCACAGCATTGCCAGCCAGGCAAGGGAGGGATTGTCCTGCTCTGCTCTGCACTGGGGCAGCCTCACCTCCAGTGCTGGGGCAGTTTGGGTGCCAGAGTGTAAGAAAGACATTAAACTGTTAAAGAGTGTCCAAAGGAGAGCAACAAAGATGGTGAAGGGCCTTGAGGAGAAGCTGTGTGAGGAGCAGTTGAAGTTGCCTGGTCTGTTCAACCTGAAAAAGAAGGGAGATGCTGCAGTCTACAACTTCCTCGTGAGCGGAAGAGGAGGGACAGACACTGATCTCTTCTCTCTGGTGACAGTGACAGGACCTGAGGGAATGGCCTGAAGTTGTGTCAGGGGAGGTTTAGGCTGGATATTAGAGAAAGGTTTTTCACCCAGAGGGTGGCTGGGCCCTGGAACAGGCTCCCCAGGGAAGTTGACAGAGCACCCGGTCTGACAGGGTTCATGAAGTGTTTGGACAATGTTCTCAGGCATGTGGTGTGACTCTTGGGGGGTGAACTTTTGCAGGGCAGGGAATTGGACTTGCGGATCCTTGTGGGTTCCTTCCAACTCAGCATATTCTGTGACACGCCATTTTAAAGTCCAAAACAGTTGCTTATAGACTAACATACACAATAGATAATGAGGTTAAACATTAACAAATTCACTGCCCATGGTAGGACACCTAATAAGTCCCTGCTGTTCACTCCCTCACCACAAAGATGAATAAGGGATGAGCACTGTTACTTATAGAATTGTACTGCTCCTTTTACTTTGCTAAGTTGCTATTTTTTACTTCCTTGTTTCTTCCCTAGGATTTTTTTACCCTTTCATGTCAGTGTTTTCCCTCCTGAATCCTTGACCTACTAACTATGCAGTCTCAACAGTCTTCTCTCTGTCTGAAATTTTACCTTTCCTACCTTGAATGGCTTATGGCTTATGCACTTTCTGATGGCTCCTTCCTACTGCTTAGCAGTTTTCTCAGAAATCCAAGCCAAGGTTGTGCAGCTGTTCTCTATCAAAACAGGCTCTGTATCACAGCCAACTGAACCCCTGGGAGGAGGGTTATATACAGGTTACACCTATACTGGTTTATTTGACTGGGTCAGGGACCACCACAAGGTACTAGAAGACAAAAACCAGTGTCATTAAATTGCTGCCATGTTTAGCAGTTTGGTCAGGGACAACTGATATTCCCCAGGTAGTGCCTGGGCATGCTTTGAGGGGCAATATTGCACAGTTACTTTTAACACCACATTGTTTTGACACGGCTTCCCAATAGTGGGGTGCGAGAGTTTAATAATGCAAGATCCGACACCAAAGAAAAAATACAAGCATGTATAATTTATTTGCCAGAAGTGTTCCCAGGTGGCCCGGAAGGCCAATGGCATCCTGGCCTGTGTCAGGAACACTGTGGCCAGCAGGAACTGGGCAGTGATTCTTCCCCTGTACTCAGCACTGGTGAGGCTGCACTTTGAATACTGTGTCCGGTTCTGGGACCCTCAGTCTAGTAAGGACACTGAGATGCTCAAATGCATCCAGAGGAGGGCAGCTAGGCTGATAAAGAGTCTGTAACACAAGTCCTATCAAGAGCAGCTGGGGGAGCTGGGGTTGTTTAGCCTGGAAAAAAGGAGGCTCAGGGAGCCTCATCCCTCCCTACAACTGCCTGGAAGGAGGCTGTAGCCAGGTAGGGGTTGGTCTCTTTTCCCAGGCAGCCAGCGACAGGACAAGAGGACACAGTCTTAAGCTGCACCAGGGGAAGTTTAGACTAGACATTACAAAAACCATTCTTTACAGGAAGAGTGGTTGGGCATTGGAATGGGTTGCCAGGGAACTGGTGGAATCACTGTCCCAGAGGAGTTTAAAACAAGACAGGATGTGGCACTCAGTGCCATGGTTTAGTTGGCAAGGTTCTGTTAGGTCATAGGTTGGACTTGATGATCTCCAAGATCTTTTCCAACCTAGCTGATTCTGTGATTAATGCAGATTTAGCCTATCATATCACCAATCTGACATCAACAACATTGTGAAAGAGGAAAGGGGCATACAAACTAAAATCAGAATTCATATATTATCCATTATTTCAGGTACAGTAAATACATTTCTATTATAGTGAGACACCTTCAGGAGATTTGGGGAATGAGAATACTTGATTGTCCAAAATAACCACTCTCACTACAATTCAATAAAAAAATCCACAAAGCTGTGAGAAAAAAGTCAGTTTGCCAAATGAGGACAAGTTTATTTTAAACCATATATGATTTTTTTCCCTGAACAAATATGCATGAACATGAATGCCTGCACGCATGAAACTGAATATGTTTCAGTGAAGGTTGCTAACACATTCCTCCCAAAATAACTTCAAAGAATTAACATAATGAATGTGTAAATTGAAGCAGAAACATGTTACATTTTTCCTGCCCTACAAGCTGAAAGCAGCTTGGCTGATTCGCTTTGAACTTTCAAAATATTCCTCTTTTGTAGTTTCAAACTAGTCAAAAGAATTTTCAGGACAGATAGTATAGCTTTAAACAATAACAGATGTGCTGAAAAGTAGGCCATCAAGTGGAATATTGGTTGAATCTTTAAGTAGTCCCATTCTTTCAAGTTCTGCAGATTCATTCCATAGTCTGTAGAAACATGCAAAATTTAAGTTTTTATGTAGGTTTGCTTAGCATTGACACAAAGCAAAATAGAAATATTCCTTTTGATTTGCAATGTATTTTACACAGCCCTTCTCCAGTCACCAGAATATTCTTCATTATTAACACTGAAAGTTGGAAAAGAAAGGAAAGGGAAAAGTCAAAAAAAAAAAAGAAAAAAACTTGTTTTGTAACTATTCCATGTTTACTCAAAGGGAAACCAGGTAATGTATATCACAGTGCAGTTTACAGAGAAGGTAACAGAAGTAAATTAAAGTCAAAGAGAGAAACTCCATATGCCACAGACTGTTGAACACCTGTTTTTCCCTAACACCCTGGAATCTAATAGGAGGGCAATGTTAGACTTGTGGTAGGGGAGCTCGTGATGTTAAAACCACAAAGGATGTGTCATAAAAATTTTGTTTGTAAGGCTAGAACTGGCACATCCTATTATGAGACAAAAGAGTAGAAATGCTGAAGTTTCACAGCTCTGTGATGTCTGGTTTCTTATTATTGTTATTGGTCTTATTGTTGTTATTGCTGTTTTATGCATTTTCTTATTTCGCTTCCAGGCAGTTTTTCCACTGGTTTCTTTATTATGCTTTTGTACATAGCAATCAATGATCTTGTTTCCTTATCTAGCCCTACAGGAGACCTATGTTCTCTCACTCCATCTGCCATCAGCCTCTCAGGTAATAAATGAGAGAGATGATAAGCTTTCTACTTGCCTCCCTCAGGTGCTCTGACTCACCCTCCTAGAAGTGCTTTTTGCTTCAGGGATCCTGGCTGCTTGTACTTTCCTCCTTTTTTTCTTTCTCCTGCACCAATGAATAGCCAAAAAGGAGACCATGGGACCATGACTGCTAGCCATCTGTTTTCTCTGCAAACTAGAAAAAGCATCAAAAATTTTGAAATAATTCACTCTCATTGTGAATTGATTTATTAAAAGTGCTATACTCCATGAACAAAGAAAGAGAAGCAGCAGAGAATTAGAGAACAAGAGATAATCATTATTTATCACCAAAGTTTTCCAGCCATAAAAGAATCAGAAAGCAGAAATAAAAACTAAGAAATTCAAGTCAATTCTCTATGAGTTTTGTAAATGTGTGCTGTCTGATCATGGATATTTTAGCAATTTTTTACACGCATATATGCAAGAGCCTTTTAAAAGGTACAAAAGGCACTTATGAGATATATTAGCAGAGGATTTTATTTTTTTGTCATGGACACTTCACAGAGAGTTTTGCAATGTCATGAACAATAGAAAAAGAATTAGAAGGTGAATATTTTGCTCGAAAGGTGTCAGTGAAATACACATTGGTGGCTAACCTTCATGAGGGGCAATGTGTTCTTTTTGCTTAATACCTCAGCCTCATCTGAGCCATTCATTTATTTCCATTATTCTAAAAACCTTCTCTGCACTCAAAACCAATTTCAAAATATTAAAAATTTTCTGTCTGCAAAAAGGTTGAAAAAATTGGACCAAACAGTATAATTTTTAGGCCAAATCTAAAACTTTGGTAATATTTGAATCAGAATTATTAATAGAATTTAAATGGAAATTTCAAGCATATTTTATAAAAGTGAAGTAGCAGTAGATGTGTTTTCTAATCTTAAAAATTTTCTCAAAGCAGAAAGCTGAACAAACGTGAGGAAGTGACTGTTGAAACACAGAAGGAGAACTAACTTCACCCTCAACACCATGCTGTAGACACTTTTTTAATGCACAGAGAACAACATCAAATTCTCCAAGGAAGACTGGAGTACTTTTTCGTTTTTAACATAAATGATTTTCATTTTAACATTTAGGACACTCCCACAATTATATGTGAGCAGGTATTTACAATGGTTTTAACTGATTTGTCAATGTCTTGGAGGGTTATAAAAGTACTTCAGAGGACAACCTTAGAGTTTCACCACCCTTGTCCCCACACAGCTAACGTCATGCTTGTCAATAACCCAGAAAGTATCTAGAAGCTGCAGTAAGAAAGGGTAGAAGGGGGTGAAAATTTTTGAATAAGAATTGTGATGTTGGTGCTTGCTGGCTGATGAAAGAATTCTTTCTTAAAAAAAAAAAAAAATTTGATTTGAAACTCATTTCCTCCTTACAATATTTTAAAGGAAGATACTTCCTCGAATCATTTATTGCTCAGTCTACCTATGAACAATTTCAGTGTTTTAATACTTTAAAATTTCAATGACACCTTGAAAGCAAATAAAGATGCAGAAATAAAATTCAGAAACTGTTAATAATGTCTGCTTGCCCTTCTTCAGTTTATACAAAGTCAAAAGCTAATCTGAGAAAATGATGGAGCAGTTTGACAAATGTTATAAATAATCCATAATATACAATCTCCTTATTGAAGGAGATTAATTAAAAAAGGGCTTTGAATTATTTACAGAAACCTGGTCAATCAAATAATTTATCAATACTAAGCATTTCTAAATCTGTAATATTTTTTTAATTTTTTCATGCTATGCCAGAAAATAAACTTAATAAAAACTTAAATAAAAACTTAAACAGAAATAAACTTAAAAAAAATTGAAAAAATGTAAGAACTGTAAATATTTCAGTATTATACGATAACATTTCAAGTAAGAATTACAAAAAAAAAAGCAAAAAAGGAAGAAATCTCACACAATCAGCTAATTAGATGTGTTAGAAAGTAAAACAGTGTCTTGAAATGATGGAAGTTATATCAGTGACATTAGTGGACTAAAAGTCTTGGTCAAAACATTTTCAATGAAAAAACAAAGTTTCTGAGTTAAACTTGTTTAAATATGATGTCAAATTACTATGGTTATCATCAAGAAAACCAATCACTTTAAAATTTGCTTCAGTTTTAGCTAAGCAAAACAAGTATTTTTGACAGCATTTCCCCCCTCCAATTTCTTGCTTTGTCAAGAAAATTTCATGTTTGGGCTTAAAAGTAAATTTGGTGTTTATTTCAGCAAAGGATCTGGAATACTTCTTCCTTTTTCTTTTTTGTGTTTCAACCTATCATTGTTATTTGTATTAGTAGTGTTTATTTACTGCAAATAAATATTATCCCACTGTCTCCAGATGCCCACATAGAAAAATCTGCTGTTCACAATGATAAAATCACAAACAGGTGTCTGGAAAATTTGCAAAGATCCTCTGGTTCTCAGCACATCTCAGGACAAAGAAAGTTCGTAAGTATGATACAGTTGTGTCTTTTCAGAAGAATCTGCCCAGGTCTTTGAGAGGCAGGACTAAGTGAAAGTGACTAACAGCTACCTATGGAAGATTAGAGCAGGCTATTGTTGGATGAGCATTAACCTCCAAAATTATTCTTCTTATTTCCTGAGGAAAAAGAAGATGCTGATTTGTACCTTTGGCTGCCAGAGGAGCAACAGCCCAGTAATAGCTTATTATTTAGAGTGTGAGTCCCTCTTTGAGGTATTCTGATGGCATGAGGAAAAAACAACAGAATGCTGTGTCTCTCATCAGCAGGAAATAAGCTGAATTACCTTTTCCAATTTCTAGTTTCATTGAATATGAAAAGTTTAAAACAAGTATGTTCAAAAATGCCTGATACTGTGAAAGAAAACAATGCTGGTTTTCTTCATGGGTCATCACATGATTGTGTACTTGAAATAAGAAGGATATTATCTCCCATTCTTTTGAGGGAATACTGAAAGTTAAGGTGTCCAGTTTTCTTAAAAATGACAAGAAAGATGTAAAAACATACTACAGCAGAATGATCAGTTAAGCTGAACATGTTTGCTTGTTTTAATACTTGATCTTAAAATAAGCATTGCTGCTATGTAACTAAATTGATTTTGTAATATTCCACACTACAAAGTTTAATGTCTCTTTATTCTCATCTGTATTTTCCAAATTGCAGGAAATTTTCCAATTTCAAAAAACATTGGTAATGTTTTTGGGGAACTATAAATAGTTTCTCAAACATCTGAAGCTTATCAGTTTTGAATCATTTTTACTACCCAATGATTTTACCCATGTGCACAAATGTATACACACACATGCAATCCTCCACACACTTTTCAACATAGTTTTATAGTAATAGAGGAGACAATAAACAGAAAATAACTATATAATTAGTATAATGATCTAAAATATTGCTTTTGCAGCAACCAATACACTTGGTACTAATGACACAGTCTTGAAAAAAACTGCATGTTGCAAAGAACGGATCTGTATGTTGAAATGAGAGTGTTTACCATTAATTTATCAAGTATTTAATTTAGTCATAGATTGGACAAATAAAAAAGTCTAAGGTCATAAGAAATTATTAGGACATCCAATCTGAACAGTGTATCACAAGTCACTACATTTTTCTTCATTAATTTTATATCAAACCCAGCAATTTTTCTGAAATCTATCATTTTATGAGTAGCTTGCTTGCATCTGAAGTAATCAAGATATTTTAAATATCTTCCTATTTTCATAATTTTCATTTCATTTCAAATTTTTCATTTGTGCAATTTAAGCCTTCAACCATCTTGTTCATTTTAGTAGAACATTATTATTTTATTCTTTATTGCTTTCTCTGCTTATGAAATATTGCATGAAAAGCCAGGGTCTTGATTAAAAATGTAGACCTATATGAGTAAAACAATATCAGAGCATGAATTTGACCACAGGCTTCTGAACAAACAGGTGTCTGGAAAATTTTAGCTTACCCATTCTGCTGCTTTTAACATAGTCTTTAGAAGGCTTTCAACTGAGCATAACTAATATTCTCTGATACAATGCCTGAGTATAGTCCAAGGATTTAAGGCATCAACAGGGGGATCAATTCTAGCATTCAGTCTCTATGGAGCTATCTTGTTTCTGAAGGAACAGCGTAATTGTATGATTCATCCCTTGCTGAGTGTTATGGATTATCAATAACCTCCTTGAAATGCACTTCTGTGGGTGTGAAATCAGTTTGCAAAAATGAGGAGGAAATATTATAATTGAGTTTAAAACAGCTAGGAAAGTGAATTGGAAATGTTTTTATCAAAATAAAAGAATCACATTTATCACCTTAGATCTGCTCAGCATATAGTGAGATATTGTGTGGTTAATTTCTTCTCCATGTGAAATATGATTTACAAGGATATGTGCAAACAGCACTTAAGTCTTGCTGATGGCCCAGCAGGACACCACTGTTTAGAAACCAAGAAACAATATTAATAGTAAAGAATTCAGGAGAGAGAATGCTTTGAATGAAGTCATGTTCAATGTGCATATGACAAAAAGGGGCTGCAGATGTAGCATGCAGAAGAATTATACAGAAATTCAAGGTAGCAAGTGTCAAAAAAAAAAAATAAGATGGGAATGACTACATGAAAATAATTTCTGGCAAAGAATAAAAGAGTATTTTAAGCCATATAAATGCTAGTTCCAAACACAGGGCTAAATCTAGAAAGATTCCTACATCCACTCAATCTTGTTTTAAGCATCAGGATTAACTGTAGAAAATGAAAAAGTGCCGTAATAGAACTTAATGAAAATTCAGGAGCTCTCATCTCTCAGAGAGTCTTCCTTAGCCACACAGTGATGCTACACAAAAACACACGGGAAAGCTGAGGCAGTGAAAACCGACATAAAATTAAATTTACTGCGTTTCAAAGACTGAATGTTATGGCACAGCTCAGTGGGGGTTTGTTTCCTGTACATGGTTGAAACAGAAGCCAGTTCAATTCTGCTTCAGCTACCTACTGTTTGTTAGCTGGAAGTAGTCCCTGAATTGTTGCCCCCAAAAAATTTCCACTGTAGAAGGAAACTCCTCAATTTCTAAGTTATCAGAGGTAAGTCTCTGATGGGGGATAGGAGGATGGAAAGACTTTGTTCTGCTGTCATAAAAGCAGAAACAATCTCTTTTATTTCTTTCTCAAACTATGCAGAATATTTGGGATAAATATGTATGCGAAGACTCCAGAGAAAGTTCTCATCTCTCAGGGAGTCTTCCCTAGCCACACAGTGATGCTACACAAAAACACACGGGAAAGCTGAGGCAGTGAAATGGACATAAAACTCTCAAGCTATGCAGGATATTGGGGATAAATATGTATGTGAATACTCTAGAGAAAGCTCTCAGGAAAATGAATCCTGTAAAGCCAGCCACCTATGTGTGTGTTTTAATACAAAGAAGTTGCTAGGAACAAGGAAGCTCATCATAATCATAAAATCATAGAAAAGTATGGGTTGGAAGAGACCATCAAAGATCATATGGTCAGGGTTATCCTCCACTTAGATCACTATGACCAAATCCCATCCAACCTGACCTTGAACGCCTCCAGGGCTGGGACATGCACAACTTCTCTGGACAACCTATTACAGTGTGTCACCAACCTCATAGTAAAAATTTCTATCTTATATCTAATCTAAACCTATTTTCTTTCTGTTTAAGACCAATGCCCCTCATCCTATCACTGCAGGCTTTACTTAAACCTTTATCTTTCCTACAAGGTGCCTTTAAGTACTGATATACCACAGTAAGGTCTTCAATGAATGCTCCAAAAATGGATTACACCCCTGAGTGCTTAACATTGATTACTACCATGCAAAGTAATTTGTTTCACCATCTTGACATGGCTTTTTCCTTAATAATGGCTTTTTTTTTTTTTTTAATCTTGATCTCATGTTAAACAACTCTGTAAGTCAAAATTTCTCCAGTATTCCATTAAATGCACTGTAAGCATAGCTACGTTGTTTCAAAAAAAGGGTGTTCACAAGCATGGTTATCTCAAAATATCCAAAAAACACATGAAGAATAAAAATGAGAAAAAAAATGTGGTCACTAAAGGAAAAATGGTGTCTCTGGTACTGACTATAATATTTTCACACACATCTATACTCTTAAAATATAAACTTAATGGAAAATTTCAGACTAAAAGGGCATATTTTTATGCTTTAATTTCAAGTCAAATGTTTTGCAAAGTCTAATAAAAATTTCATCTCTTTAATGTCAAACCAGGGATGGGTTTGTAAAGAAATATAAGTGAAAGTAAAAGTAAAAGAAATATAAGTGAAGAACATTTGAACAAAAATAAAACAGAAAATAAAATTTAATTCACTTCAAAAACATAAATATATGTATGTACAAACATATGTATGTTTGTATGTATGCATACACTTATATATGTGTTAAATAAAATATCTTTCAGATATCTCTTTGATAATGGACCTCATCATTAGCTATTGGAATGTGGCAGACTTTCATTAAGATCTGAATATTTTTCCTCAATCTTCCACTAAATTCTAAAAATATTCCAACTCCTACTGTTTATTATCTATCCAGATTGTATGTAGCTAACTCATTTGAAATAAACATACATATATAGAAATCTATATAAATAAAATCCAAACCAAAATGTAAAACCCACCATAGCTATTAGAGGTTTGGGATTTTTTAAATGCATACATTTTTTTTAAAGATTGGTCCACCTTGCATGTTGTTTTTTAACAAAGAAATCGCTAAAGATAGTAAGGACACATGATGTTAATGAATTTGTACACTCAGTTCTTTTAGAGAGAAAAAATATCACAGATTGCTGAACACTTTTTACCATATTGTTTTCTTTTAGAGATATCTTTGGTTAAAAATAGGTCAATAGTCAATCTGTTAACAATTTTACAGCATGTTTTGAAATATTAAATATTCTTCTGACTAATTTCTTCTATTAAATTTTTTAAAATATTTACAAAATGTTTTCTATTTCCATTAAGAAAAACGGAAGTCAGTCTTGTGGGTCGACATGGTTAGGACACATAGAAGCAATGTGACTTTGAACTTTATTACAGTGATTGGGAAGAGCAGAGCAGAATATGAACTATGACACTCAATCTGAATTTTCTATTTCCAGCCCTGCGAATTGCCATGATTTGAAAGTTATTATTGGGTCATATTTTGGCCAAACTCTTCCAGAACCATATTTTAAAGTATCTTCATAAAAGCTTTAGATTATCAAGATAGCCAGGAAATGGAATTTTTGATATTGTGAAAAAATAGGTGTAATACATGGAGTTTGACGACAATGTTACATTTGAAATTACATATCTGCACAAGTTTTCTATATCCCTATAGCCATAAACGATCTCTCTGTAAAAGTAGAAACTTAATTCAATTTGCAAATACAATAATTCATTATCCTAAAATTTCAGACCTAACCCGGGGTCATTTATAGGAATACATTGTTATTTCATTGCCCCCTGAAAATTTGAATGAATACTGTGCCTTAGCTGATATTCTTATGAAAGTGATATAATTTCTCTTTAGCAAAATATGGCCCTCAAAAGAAAAACTGAGTCCTTAAAAATCATTTAAAAATCAGCTTCCTGAGTTTTATTTATAAGCATTTTGTCCCCTGACTTGTATTTTTTATAGTAACTAATTAACAGATGGATATGTTCTAAAAACTAAAGTTTCAAAATGCAATTTTCTATTACTGGTGGATAACAAACAAAAATGAAGCATGGTCACACTCCAAAGCCTAGAGACAAATAAGCAGCACATACTTTATTTTGTATGAGAGAATGACCTCCCTTAATGACCTAATTTGTTCCCCTTCGTGTATTGGTTTTTTCTTATGTGAGATGATAGACACCATTTCATGTACATGAATATCATCTTTATTCTGCCTCTTCCATGTGGGATCTCAGTAATCAAAAGTGTATAAGAAGGAATAGACAATAAGTAAAGTTCAAAAGATTTCTTGGGTAGGAGTTTTAAATGGCCAATAATGTCAGTCCTTAGAAAGTCTCCAGCCTTTTCTACTGAGACCTATGGTACAGCTAACTTGTCTGACTCTTGTCTGGACATGGCACATGGTAGCAAACAGAAAACAAATGTTGAAAACTCGATGGAAGATATTACAGCTATTGAAGGGGCATATATATTCTCTCCCACATAGTTCTTTCCCAAATCATTCATAAATGTATATCAACGACAACCGTTGTCCCTCAGGGATTTGTGTAACAATGGAACCACTGTTATTTAATAACTTCATTAATGACATATATGAAGTGATCAAGTGCACCCTCAGCAAATTTGCAATGACTCCAAGCTGAGTGGTGCATTTGGCACAACCTAAGGATGGGATGCCATCCAGAAGGACCTGGACAGGCTCCAGAAGTGGGCCCATGGGGATCTCAGGAAGTTTAACACACCAAGTGCAAGGTGCTGCACCTGGATCAGAGAAACCCTGGTATCAAGATAGTCTGGGGGATGAACAGATCCAGAGCATCCCTGCCAAGAAGAACTTGGGGGTGCTGGTGGATGAGAGGTTAGATGTGACCTGGCAATGGGCCCTTGCATCCCAGAAAACCAAGCTATCCTGGGCTGCATCCAAAGCACTAGGGTCAGCAGGACCAGGGAGGCGATTCTGCCCCTCTGCTCTGTCCTTGTGAGACACCACCTTCAGTGCTGCATCCAGTTCTGGGGTCCCCAGCACACATGCCTGTATTAGCAAATCCAGAGAAGGGCCACCAAGATGGTTTAAGGGATGGAGCTCCTCTCCTATGAGGAATGGCTGAGAGAACTTTGTTCAGGTTGGAAAAGAGAAGACTTTGGAATGACTAAATTGCAGCCTTTCAGTACTATAGGACAACCTACAAAAAAGATGGAAAGGGACTTTTTACAAGAGCATGTAGTGACAGGACACGGGGAAATGGCTTCAAACTGAAAGAGAGCAGGTTTTTTTTTCTTTTTTAAGAGAAACGTCTTTACTGTGAGGGTAGTGAGGAACAGGTTGCCCAGGGAAGTTGTGGACGTCCCATCACTGGAAGTGCTCAGTGGCAGGTTGGATGGAGCTCCAAGGAAGCTGATCTAGTGGGAGGTGTCCCTGACCATGATGGGAGGTTTAAACTAGATGATCTTTGAGGTCCCTTCCAACCCAGGCAATTCTATGATTCAATTATTCTATTATTAGCTCATATGGAGAAATTTTAAAAGAAAAATCCTTCTTTATAGTCAATATTAGTCAGAATAAAGAAGATATGTTACTTTCAGNAAGAACATTTGAACAAAAATAAAACAGAAAATAAAATTTAATTCACTTCAAAAACATAAATATATGTATGTACAAACATATGTATGTTTGTATGTATGCATACACTTATATATGTGTTAAATAAAATATCTTTCAGATATCTCTTTGATAATGGACCTCATCATTAGCTATTGGAATGTGGCAGACTTTCATTAAGATCTGAATATTTTTCCTCAATCTTCCACTAAATTCTAAAAATATTCCAACTCCTACTGTTTATTATCTATCCAGATTGTATGTAGCTAACTCATTTGAAATAAACATACATATATAGAAATCTATATAAATAAAATCCAAACCAAAATGTAAAACCCACCATAGCTATTAGAGGTTTGGGATTTTTTAAATGCATACATTTTTTTTAAAGATTGGTCCACCTTGCATGTTGTTTTTTAACAAAGAAATCGCTAAAGATAGTAAGGACACATGATGTTAATGAATTTGTACACTCAGTTCTTTTAGAGAGAAAAAATATCACAGATTGCTGAACACTTTTTACCATATTGTTTTCTTTTAGAGATATCTTTGGTTAAAAATAGGTCAATAGTCAATCTGTTAACAATTTTACAGCATGTTTTGAAATATTAAATATTCTTCTGACTAATTTCTTCTATTAAATTTTTTAAAATATTTACAAAATGTTTTCTATTTCCATTAAGAAAAACGGAAGTCAGTCTTGTGGGTCGACATGGTTAGGACACATAGAAGCAATGTGACTTTGAACTTTATTACAGTGATTGGGAAGAGCAGAGCAGAATATGAACTATGACACTCAATCTGAATTTTCTATTTCCAGCCCTGCGAATTGCCATGATTTGAAAGTTATTATTGGGTCATATTTTGGCCAAACTCTTCCAGAACCATATTTTAAAGTATCTTCATAAAAGCTTTAGATTATCAAGATAGCCAGGAAATGGAATTTTTGATATTGTGAAAAAATAGGTGTAATACATGGAGTTTGACGACAATGTTACATTTGAAATTACATATCTGCACAAGTTTTCTATATCCCTATAGCCATAAACGATCTCTCTGTAAAAGTAGAAACTTAATTCAATTTGCAAATACAATAATTCATTATCCTAAAATTTCAGACCTAACCCGGGGTCATTTATAGGAATACATTGTTATTTCATTGCCCCCTGAAAATTTGAATGAATACTGTGCCTTAGCTGATATTCTTATGAAAGTGATATAATTTCTCTTTAGCAAAATATGGCCCTCAAAAGAAAAACTGAGTCCTTAAAAATCATTTAAAAATCAGCTTCCTGAGTTTTATTTATAAGCATTTTGTCCCCTGACTTGTATTTTTTATAGTAACTAATTAACAGATGGATATGTTCTAAAAACTAAAGTTTCAAAATGCAATTTTCTATTACTGGTGGATAACAAACAAAAATGAAGCATGGTCACACTCCAAAGCCTAGAGACAAATAAGCAGCACATACTTTATTTTGTATGAGAGAATGACCTCCCTTAATGACCTAATTTGTTCCCCTTCGTGTATTGGTTTTTTCTTATGTGAGATGATAGACACCATTTCATGTACATGAATATCATCTTTATTCTGCCTCTTCCATGTGGGATCTCAGTAATCAAAAGTGTATAAGAAGGAATAGACAATAAGTAAAGTTCAAAAGATTTCTTGGGTAGGAGTTTTAAATGGCCAATAATGTCAGTCCTTAGAAAGTCTCCAGCCTTTTCTACTGAGACCTATGGTACAGCTAACTTGTCTGACTCTTGTCTGGACATGGCACATGGTAGCAAACAGAAAACAAATGTTGAAAACTCGATGGAAGATATTACAGCTATTGAAGGGGCATATATATTCTCTCCCACATAGTTCTTTCCCAAATCATTCATAAATGTATATCAACGACAACCGTTGTCCCTCAGGGATTTGTGTAACAATGGAACCACTGTTATTTAATAACTTCATTAATGACATATATGAAGTGATCAAGTGCACCCTCAGCAAATTTGCAATGACTCCAAGCTGAGTGGTGCATTTGGCACAACCTAAGGATGGGATGCCATCCAGAAGGACCTGGACAGGCTCCAGAAGTGGGCCCATGGGGATCTCAGGAAGTTTAACACACCAAGTGCAAGGTGCTGCACCTGGATCAGAGAAACCCTGGTATCAAGATAGTCTGGGGGATGAACAGATCCAGAGCATCCCTGCCAAGAAGAACTTGGGGGTGCTGGTGGATGAGAGGTTAGATGTGACCTGGCAATGGGCCCTTGCATCCCAGAAAACCAAGCTATCCTGGGCTGCATCCAAAGCACTAGGGTCAGCAGGACCAGGGAGGCGATTCTGCCCCTCTGCTCTGTCCTTGTGAGACACCACCTTCAGTGCTGCATCCAGTTCTGGGGTCCCCAGCACACATGCCTGTATTAGCAAATCCAGAGAAGGGCCACCAAGATGGTTTAAGGGATGGAGCTCCTCTCCTATGAGGAATGGCTGAGAGAACTTTGTTCAGGTTGGAAAAGAGAAGACTTTGGAATGACTAAATTGCAGCCTTTCAGTACTATAGGACAACCTACAAAAAAGATGGAAAGGGACTTTTTACAAGAGCATGTAGTGACAGGACACGGGGAAATGGCTTCAAACTGAAAGAGAGCAGGTTTTTTTTTCTTTTTTAAGAGAAACGTCTTTACTGTGAGGGTAGTGAGGAACAGGTTGCCCAGGGAAGTTGTGGACGTCCCATCACTGGAAGTGCTCAGTGGCAGGTTGGATGGAGCTCCAAGGAAGCTGATCTAGTGGGAGGTGTCCCTGACCATGATGGGAGGTTTAAACTAGATGATCTTTGAGGTCCCTTCCAACCCAGGCAATTCTATGATTCAATTATTCTATTATTAGCTCATATGGAGAAATTTTAAAAGAAAAATCCTTCTTTATAGTCAATATTAGTCAGAATAAAGAAGATATGTTACTTTCAGCATAATGAAGTGATTCTTTTGCAGAATGCCAAGAGGTTTTTAATAATAAAACTAATGGAGGCAGTTGATTCAATTTCCTTTTTATTAAATCAGACTACTAGTCTCAGACTGAAATCTTATAAGTACAATTTTCTGAAGCTATAAGAAATTCTCTGTATACATTAGCAGAACTGCAAAATGGATATATTTCCATTCATCTATTTTTCCAGCTAATCCACCCTGTCCCCCTAGTCCTTTAGGAAAAAAGATTAATAACAACAGCTGTATGATGGTGAGGTTACACAGAATTAAGGTGAGGAAAAATGTAAGGACCCAAAAAGGCAGTAAGGAGAACACTGTCTCTGACCCTATTCCTTCACTGGCTGAAAAAAATCCTGTAGGATTCCTGTGGGACCCTGTAACAATCCAGGATGCTTTCTCCTTTTATTTAGGTGGGCTTTCATGAGCAGATTACTTACTGTGCCTGGAAAACATATTTTATATGGCCTGAAAATCAGGGTTTGGTCATGTTTTTCAATTGATACAAGCTCTTTTTTTAATGATAATTTTTCATTTTCTCCCTGTGGAACTGAAATGAATTTGAATGTTTCTTTTGTATCAAACATAAGGAACTGAAGTCAAAGTAAAAGGGAACTACTCGTTGGGTATAAAATATTCTCATTTTTAAGAAAGTATTTGTTAGAGTACTTGGCTAAGACTAGATTAAGAAATGCATTTAAATTCTATCATGTTCACTAAAGCCCATAAACAATGATAGAGAATGCTTAGCCAAGAACTAGTGGGATATATATTATATTTAATAGGCTAAACATTTTCCACTTAAAAATGACTGAATCTTTGGCATTAAGGAAGGCTTTGCAGCAGGTCATGCATCGCAGTGTTCTATGGGGCTTTGTAAAGCTACTTCAGAGGAAGTTGTAAGGACCTCTTTTGCACAGGTCTAAATTCCTTGGAGCTAGGAAAACCAACATCATAAGATAGAAGGATTCTTTCTGCTCTCCATCCTGCCTATTCCTCTTGGAGTGATATGTTAAGCAATGCTTCACTTCCCCCAAACACTCTGTTGTTATGCTATTGAATGATGATAGCTAAGAACTTATTTTTCAAGCCTGAGTGCAAAAAACATTTAAATTTTTTTCTTATTATATGGAAAGAAGAATCAAAATGAATGAATAATGGACATGTGATAGTGGAAGGAAAAAAAAATCACCTTTACATAGGCTAAGTTAGTTGAGACTAAAGAACGAGAAATGAGCTAGTGAAATGGGCATAAGGATGTTTGGGAATGTACACAACATTGCAGGTTCATTTTCGTTTTTCTATGAGAACCAAAGATATGAAATACACTATTTATGTGAATTGGAATTTATTGTGAACTTAGTTGAGGTTTTTAACTATACTTTCCTTCATGCAAATTTATTCCTAAATTTTAATCAATAATTTACATAGCAGGGCTTGAATTTCACTGAAGCATAGCCAATGCAATAATTACTTTCATTGTTTTGATTTGTGTTGAGTCTTTCCTCTCTCATTGAACGCTACCATGTTTATGGAATTTTTCCTCATATTCCTACACAGAGATATTCAGTTCCTGCAAGTGTTTCTGGGTTTTACAACTTTATTTTCTTTATCTTAATATTGTACTGTGGCAAATTGCATTTGGTTTTGTTGTTTGGGTTTGTTTTTTTTCTCAGTATCTCCATCTTTCTAAATATTTTTGTGACGAACTGTTCAGCAATTTCAAACTACTAGTAGAAGTTTTTGTGTGTGTGTATGTTTTCTGGAGGGCTACTTTTTTCAAGCTTAACATTAAAATGAGGTTTTATATTAAAAGTAACTTCTCTGTTAACTCTCGTAACACAAGATGATTTTTCCCCCTCAGATTTTATTTTTCTTTTAAATTATTTTGCTTTAATTTTTTTACCTCTTTCAGATTCTCTAATGGTCTTCCTTTTGTAGCCACTCAGTTGAACCTATTTTTATCTGATTTGTACTGCAATACATCATTGTATTACTAGACTACAAGAATTTCTGTAATGAATCTTTCTCTAGTCCAATACCTGAACATGTATCATGGAAACACAGTGATAAAGGATGAAGAAAAGGCTGATCTAGATATTGTGTCTTTTACCTCAGTCTTTAATAGTAAGAGCAGTTGTTCATCAGGTATTGACCCGATTGAATTAGAAGAGAAGGACAGGGAACAAAATAAACCCCTCATAATCCAAGGGAAAATGGTCAGTGACAGGCAATTTGCCAAAGACACCAAGTTGGGCGGGAGCATTGATCCTCTGGAGGGTGGGAAGGCTCTGCAGAGAGATCTGGACAGGCTGGATTGATGGGCTAAGGCCAACAACATGAGGTTCAACAAGACCAAGGTCCTGTACGGGTCACAACTACGCCCTGCAGTGCTACAGGCTGGGGACAAAGTGGCTGGACAGTTGCCCCATGGAAAAGGAATTGGGGGTGCTGGTCAACAGCTGCCAATGGCACCCTGGCCTGCATCAACAACAGCATGGCCAGCTGGACTGGGGAAGTTTTTGTCCTGCCGTTCTTGGCACTGGTGAGGCTGCATCTCAAATCCTGTGCTCAGTTCCAGCCCCCTCAATACTTGAAAGTCATTGATGTGCTGGAGTGTGTTCAGAGAAAGGAAACAAAGCCGGTGAAGGCTCTGGAGGGTAACTTTTGTGAGGAGTGGCTGAGGAAGCTGGGGTCATTTAGCCTGGAGAAGAGGCATCTCAGAGAAGACTTTATTACTGTCTCTCTACAGATAACCTGAAAGGAGGTTGTAGCAAGCTGGGGGTCTGTCTCATCTCCCAAGTAATTAGCAACAGGACAAGACATAATGGCTTCAAGTTCTACCAGGGCTTTGGATATTGGGAAAAACATCTTCACTGAAAGGGTTGTCACACATTGGAACAGGCTGCCCAGGGAAGTGTTTGGGTCACCTCCCTGAAGGTTTAAAAGACATGTAGACATGTCCTTTAGAGTTGTGGTTCATTGGTGGACTTGATGGATCTGGGTTAATTGTTGAACCTAATGATTTTGAAGGTGTTTTCTGACCTAAATGATTCCATGATTCTATAATTTTGAACATTTGTTAGTGTGATAGCTATGAATATTATTAGCCTAGAGTAAGTAAGGGAAAAATGGGAAAATCTTCTTCTATCTTAATGCTATATGTTATAAAAAGTAACTAGAAAGAACAGGAGAAGTATATTGACTTCTGTGTAAAGATTAAAAGGACTAAGTTTAACAGGTAGATGATGACAAAGTAGGTCATGACATTCTACAAATATTTGAAGGCTCTTATGATGTATAGGGACTGATTATTTAGTGGAATAGTGGAATAACTAATAAAACACAAAATAACCTTTGTATTTAATATCAGGGAACACTTGGCAGTAGGGACATAGTGATGTCTTATGGAGACCTTTAAAGGTAGATTATGAACAAGGTTAGAAAATATCCAGTAGGTAAAAATCTGAATGGCCAGTCTATAAACCTTTTCTGTCTCTCTTTTGTAATCCACTCTAATTTTTATTTGATTAATAGCGTAAGGTCTGGAACATCCTTCCAAAGTCAATGGTTGAGATCACTCTATGCCAGTACTTGAAAGTACTTGGGTAGATGTCAGAAGCTTCTGGTATTATGTCTGATCCTAATGCATCTCTGTTAATTGAATACTCATCATCCTTTCCTGCTTTTCTCTGTGCATCCCAAAAGAGTTCTGTAAGCTGTCAGCCAGATATGTGTATTACTAGGGATTTGAAAGATAACCAAGAGCTGAAGCGGTACAAATTCTAAAGGAATGCTCATGTGAATCAGTAATTGTTTATTTCTCATCTGGGTAATAAAACAATTTATTTAGAAAGACCAACACATGTGTGACACAGACAAATCTGGGGTTTTGGCATATCTGGAGTTAAAAGCACCACTAAGTAATTGTCTGTGATGTAGTAATCTCTTATTTCTTTTATTGTCATTGTTTATTGACATATCTCTTCTCTCTTGGTTACAATGAAAAAAGCATCGTTTGCTACAATAAGGAGAGCCTTATACAGAGAAAAAGTATTTTCTCAAATACGAATTGCAACTTAGGGAAGAAATGGAAAATTGAAAGGGACTTAGTAGATCTTCTCCAGTATCAGGAAACCATTATATGCAGGAACCAGAACTTTTATCTTAACTGGGGAAAACATAGGTTTGTTTCCTTGTGGTAATTTCTAATTTAGTTGTCAGCTTCCTCCATATAAAAACAAAATTATGCTAACCAGATCCTCAATAATAATATTACAATGTATTCTAGGAAATCCTTTCTCTATAGCTTCTAAAACTCTGTTTTCTTCTATTTAAATCTAGTCTATGCTACCTTGTCAATTTTAATTTTTTTGTTCACTGGAGTTCTGGGGTTTTTTTTTTGTTTAAAAAAAAGGTTATAACATTTTCTGGTTTTTTTGTTGTTTGTTTGTTTGTTTTGTTTAAAAAAAAGGCTATAATATTTTTAAAATATATTTTATTTACATTTCGCCTTAAAATAAAGATGTATAGTTTATGTTCTGTTCTTTTTCAGTACCCGTAATTTTTTTGTTTCGTTGTTTGTTTTCACAATTGTTTTCACAATATTCTTTTTACTATAGCTTCATCTAAGAAAGCAGAGAATAAAATATGTTTTCCTAAAGAAGCAGTTTCAAAAATTATCCTTACCCTTCCTGAAGAAGCTCATTATATTGTTGGGCAACTTCCAAAAATGTTTTCTTCTGCTGGCCAATCTTAAACTAGTAAAGTTTAGATGCATTTAAATGATGTTGCTAAAAGTCATCCTAGAGGTTGTGATATCCCCAGACTTAGAAATTGTGAAGACTTGCCTGGAGAAGCCCCATAGCAACCTAATGTATCATTGAAGTCAGCATTCTTTGAGTATGAAGTTTTTCTGGGTGAACTTCAGAGACCCCTTCCAATGTTTTATATGATGTATTTTGGGAAAAAAACATGTCAGGAGGCCATAGATGGTTGTTTTCACATCAAAGCTCAAGGAGGTGCTTTGTGGGCCCAGACACTGTCAGAGCTCAGAGACGAGGCCAGGGTGCTGGCTTCTGAAGGCAGAGAATAACCAGACAGGTACTTGTCGACAGTGGTGGTTTATCAACATGGAGACTGTTATTCTGAGGTGTCTTTAAATTGTAGGTGATGAACATCTGGGTCACTCATGTGACATATATGTATATATATGAGGTTGAGGACTGGCCCTCCAACTTTTCCAGAGAGATAGAAAAGGTTAGTTATTATCCTTGTTGTGTGAGAGCTCAGACAGAAGCTTCAACACATCTTGAAACAGTGGCCAGTATTGATCAGCTCTGTATGCAAATTTAGATAGTTGATAGAAAAGTGCATCCATTGTGGGAAGCCTGCTAAGACGAAATTGCAAATGATCCATGCACCATTTGGAAGTGTCTTTGTGTATAATTTCAATTCTAGAACATGAATATTATCACCATTGTTTCAGTTTTTGGGTCAAGTGTTTATAAATGTCCAAGTTTATTTATTCTTCCACGAGTTTAAAGGAGACAGTTTTGGTTTGGTTTTTTGATTTGTTTTTTTGTATATTTTTTTTTTTTAGTTATATATGCTAGGAGAGTAACAGCATTCTATCTCAGAGATTTGAATTCCTAGTGATTTGGATTTCCACGTTCAGATTTCTTGACTTTTTTTTTAAAAAGAATTAAAATTAGATCCAAAGAAAAGGAGTCTACGGCACATTTCATTTTGCCACTTTGTTTTGTCACTAATGCATGTGGAAACAATACTTTTATTAGTAAAAAATCACAAGACAAATTGTTCCTATTACATGCAACAAACTCTCAAACTTCTCTGTCACACAATGAATACAGAACCATGCAGAAGCACATTAGCAGAAGAATTCAGGATGGTGTTAGGTTAGCTAGCCTTATTCTTTAAGTGTAGGCATGGATATTTAGCCAAACACAAAACCATATCCATTTAACTATGTTGTGTCTTGTTCTGTGTGACCTAGTCTTGCTATAGTTCATTTATATTCCTTTTGATCTGTGGCATGTTACAGAAATAGCCACAGGAGATAAGAATACTAAATACCCTGCTTTGTAGGGTAAAATACCTGCAGTGTTGGTCTGACTGACCTGTAATAGTGACTAGATGCTCTTTCTACTACATTAATCAATTACCAATTAAAGAATAAGCCTCTCACTGCCTCTGATCAGGAATTCACC
The DNA here is from genome assembly GCA_013400515.1 of Erpornis zantholeuca. Taxonomy (NCBI): domain Eukaryota; kingdom Metazoa; phylum Chordata; class Aves; order Passeriformes; family Timaliidae; genus Erpornis; species Erpornis zantholeuca. The sequence goes on along the minus strand of VZTN01036293.1, from coordinate 4,775 downwards.
CTGGACCTGATACATAATGCTAACCAAAGGTCTTCCACAGAAGTTACTCCTTGACAACACTTCTTCCCCTCACTCCAAACTGTCTACCCCCTTATTACAATAGAATTTTCTGAAGGAAAATTGTTGCACTACATGTCATAGGACTAGAAGGTAAATTAGAACGTTTCTGGTAAATTGTTCTCTGAAGATTTGTTTCCTTGTGCGTGTTTGATTTAAAGAATTCATTAGTGAATGTTGTTGAAAACTGTTAAGGAAACCATGTAAAAAGAATTTAGGATGTGGGGAAAAGAGCAAGACAGTAGTAATGAGAATATTATTTAGCTGCCATGCAGAAAGAGATACTGAACTACATAAAGATGAAGAACTGAGCAATATTTCTCACTATTGATATTTTTATTGCTCATTTAAGATTCCTTAAAAAATCCTAAGAATTTTCCATTTGCTTTTCCTATCTTCTCAATCCTATGTGATGCTTACCAATCTTTAAAATATATGCAAATTTTATTAGATGTATTATGAAGAAAAAGTATTGAATACATTCGATGCAGTCTTCCCCAGATGTTCCTTTCAATCAAAACAGAAGGCAAGCAAAATATTTTTGTGTCCTGATTCTTCTTCTTTTCATGTCTTTCAGGAATTCACAAATCTGTCTCATTAGTTTGTGCCTTGGTTTCCAACTATGATCTTAAAACAGATTTTGGATGAAGGTAGACTACATTTAACAGTTTTGAAGCAACATATTCTGTGTAAACATAACATATATAGAGTTTTTACTAGGAATTCAGGTCTAAGTTGGCCTTGCATTAAATTATGGGGGGATAATGTCAGTGAAGTTAACAAGAATTAGATCAGTTTGCCTAAGACCCACTGCAGGCAACCCTCTGACAGTGTAGTAGAAGATACTTCATGAACTTCAAGAGCTTGAGGTTCTAATGATTATTACCTCTCCACTTTTAGTTACAATATATTTTATTCACCATATTTTTAGATCTGATACAAGTAACAGAGTCTAAATATTTGGAATTATCCAATTAGCTCTGATATATAACTGATAGATCTTGCTTCTTGTTCTTAGGATCCACATTATTTTTTTTTCATATAGTTAATCCATTTCAGTTATGAATCTATCTTGAGCTAAATTTCTCGTATGCTGTTCTGAACACACATTTCAGTGACCATTCTCTAACCTTTTGGATATTCAATCCTATTAATTTGTAACCTTAGTTTGTCTTAAGTATTTTCCTTCACTGTATAATGAACTCATGTATATAGAGCTACAAAGACAATTTATTTGCTGAGGCTAGTGTCATTAACTATATTAAAATATTTTATTCTGGGAGGCAGTCAGCACATACTTCCAGAGACAGAGTTCCATGATGTCATATGAAGAGCTTTTGATGACAATTCCAAACAAGACTCTTCATAGAAGTGTATGCTGACATTTGGCTTGTATCCCAGCAAACCAAAAGTCAGAGTACTGATAGAGGAAATATAGAGCTGGATACATCAAATGCTTCTATAGTTGTGTTCCCATTGTGAGCCACTGTTTGTTTTATCTTAACACAAAGATACTATTCATTGAAAGAGATTGGTCATTTGCTTGCCAGTACATCCTGAAACAGAAAAAAAATCTATTTTCTTAGGATAAACCTATTTAACAGTTATTGTTGCCAAATATAAAGAGATGCCAAATATAAAGTACTCTACTTTTTTAACAACTATTAATATTTGAGGAAAGTAGCAACACTTAAAAGTGTCAATAACTTTTTTTTTTTTTTTGCCAGTTACCCAAGAACCTTAAATGAGGTTAAATGGGCTATTTTGGGGCACAAATCACAATTCTGCCTAACTTTGGAAGTTAAAACATTTCTCCACTTAGTCAATGTGATTCTGGTAGAAAGATTTTCCTAGATAACGTTGACTGGGCTTGGTTTTTCACATTTTCTGGCAACAATGAATTTTCTGGTGACAATGAATTTTCTATTCTATAATCAATTTCATTAAATGTATATGCATATGTATGCACCCACCCACACACATGATAGAGTAGAGGGATTTAATATGCATTGTTGTTTCTTGGGAATTACATCAAGTTTGCAAATAGAAAATGTCATAAAGAAAGCACGTTTCTTCTAAAGGCTGGGATAATCACATGGGAGGAGATTCTGCCACCTATTTCCAGATCTGCCTAGATATTTTATAATACATAGTCATGGGAGATGAATCAGAGAGCAGGACTGATTTAAGCTTGTTTTCTGAATATTACAAACTTAGATGATTAAGTTAAACATTAAGTATTTTCTAGGGTTAGTGGAGAAAAGGACCTTCATTAAAATTTAATCCAAAGATAATGGTGTGTATTGTGTTTGTGTGGAATTTTTTTAGTAGTGGGGGAAGCTACAGGTGTGGCTTTTGTGAGAAGCTGCTAGAAACTTCTCCTACATCTGATAGAGCCAATGCCAGCTGGCTTCAAGATTGATTTTACACTGGCCTAGGCTGAGTCCATCAAGGACAGTGGTGCTGCCTCTGGGACAATACAGTTAGGAAGAGGGGAAAAAACCTCACAATAACTAGGCAACTGTAGTTGAAAAGAGGAGTGAGGATACATGAGAGCAACAAAAAAAACCAAAAAAAAAACCAAAACAAAACAAAAAAACCCCACAAAAACAAACAACAACAAAACAAAACAAAAAAAAAAAAAAAAAAAAAAACCAAAAAAAACCCCACAACAACAAAAAGTTGCTATTTAATGTCTGTTGGTTGAAGTAATGGTCGCAGTCTGATCAGGGGAGGGAGTGGGTGAAGTCCATGAAACACAAAGTTCAATGGGTCAGGTTCTTGAGGGAACACCCACATACTTCCCCTGAGGATGAGTTTTACACTGTGTTATGCAACACAGTGGATCATGTATAATCCTTTGGTGGAAGGCCCCAGAAATTCGTCTGGTTTATGACACCTTCTAGGACATGACTGTCACAACATGACCTTGTCATGACAAGGTAGTTGAACCGTCAGAAGGGATGAACACCTTCAGGCTGACATGTGAATGTCCTGATACTCTCCCCAGGGAAGCAGGGGAGTTTTATACCTGAGACAGTTGTGTAAGGGAGGACTGGCATAGTAAAAAGCATTATCCCACCTCTGCAGGATCTTTTCTTATCAGCCTTCTCGTCAATCTGACTTAAAACCCAACTTGTTGCTAAACAAAATTTTGTTTGTTGTGGTCATCCTCTGGTGGTGGGTGTGCAGCCCTTGTGCACCAGGGCTGTTCTCATGCAGATAAGAGGTTTTGCCATCGTACATGTAAAAACTCTCCTCCACTCTTTTGGTTGCAGGGTGCATGTTGTGGTTCAGCAAAGCACCTGCTTTTGCAAATGGCTGATTGCTTGAGACATTAACCTTTCATATTTCAGTCTCTCACACACAGAGAGGCAGCTGTGCCCCTGCAGCCTATGGAGGTCCATGCTGGACCTATGGAGGAGCAGAGATCCAAGTGCAGCCCACAGATGACCCCACATCAGAGCAGATGGATGCCTGAAGGAGGCTGTGACTCAGTGGGAAGGCTGCACTGGAGCAGGCTCTTGGCAGGACCTGGGGACCTGTGGAGAGNAAGGACCCATGCTGGAGCAGTCTGTTCCTGAAGGACTGAACCCTGTGGAAGGACCCATGCTGGAGCAGTTTGTTCCTGCAGGACTGAACCCTGTGGAAGGACCCATGCTGGAGCAGTCTGTTCCTGAAGGACTGAACCCTGTGGAAGGACCCATGCTGGAGCAGTTTGTTCCTGAAGGACTGAACCCTGTGAAAGGACCCATGCTGGAGCAGTCTGTTCCTGAAGGACTGAACACTGTGGAAGGACCCATGCTGGAGCAGTTTGTGAAGAACCACAGCCCATGGGAAGAACGCACACTGGAAAAGTTCATGGATGATTATCCCCCTGAAAGTGACCCTACAGAGGAGCAAGGGAAGAGTGTGAGAAATCTCTCCCTAAGGAGGAAGGAGTGGAAGAGACAATATATGAGGAACTGATGCCAATCCTTGTCCCCCCACACTGCTGGGTGGGTAGGAGATAGAGGAAAACTGTGAGAGAATTTAAGGCCAAGAAACTACACAGGAGTGGGGGGAAGGTGTTTTAATTTTTAATTTTATTTTGCATTATTCTACTGTAGTTTGATAATAAATTCAATCAACATTTTTCCCAAGTCAAGTTCGTTTTGCCTGTGATAGTATCTGGTGAGTGATCTCTCCCTGCTGTTATCGCAGAGGGGAAATATTACCTGTTATGCCCACTTGATTAAGAATTGTAGCCCTAGGCTTGATGCACCCACTTCTTTCTGTTGAGCACTGAATGATTTGCAAGGGTGGCTATATAAGTTGGCAATTTAAAAAGTATTTGCTAGGTCAAGGATGTACTTTTTAATGCCATTTTACTAGGTTGAAGAATGAGATTTCATGTTTGGACATTTTATTGTTAAAAAGCCTGAGCTAGGCATATGTTGAAGAGGTATTTTGGTCTTCAAACTTAGAGGAATACTGTGCTCCTTTCTTCAATTTTTGATCTTCTATTTTAAATGCCAGTTGCCTAACTAAATAATTGAATGAAGGCAACTGAACACATTATGTTCTCCACAGAAAGGAGTTTCATAAGAAGATGTGCTTTCTTGCTTATTTCCTCTCCTCTGGATGGCAGGAAAACTACCCAACCTGGTGTTAAACTGAATTTTCACAAAGGCGAGTATCCCCTTTCTATGATCTCTAAACAATGAATGAATATATAC
>VZTN01036292.1:0-14463 GCA_013400515.1 Erpornis zantholeuca | reverse complement strand
CTATTAAGATTCTAACTTTTCTTTACATTCAAATTTCTTTCTTTCTGTTGTGCATTATCTTAGGTCAAGTCAGCACTCTGCAGCATTTTATTAATAATCAGATCCTATTATATTTAATCAAATAGTATAATTGGACTAATTCTTAACCTCCAAAAGATTTCCTGGTCACCTTAATACTGAGGCTTATTTTGTCATGTATTGTAAGTATAGGACTATAAATAAGCTTGTGAGGGTTTTTTGGGTTCTGTTTGTTTGTTTTTTCTTTAAAGTCATGGTTTTTTACATGCAAATCATTCTGCAAACACATTTTGTTTCCTGTGATCTAAGTCTAGCTTTCCCTGTGTGTTGCAGTCTGTTTTTCAATATGCTGTCCCTGTTTGCACATTTCCATCTTTGTTGACAATTAACTTTGTTGTCAACAAAGTAGAATAGTTCTTTTGAAGTAAATTATTTACAAATCTCAGTTAAACCCAAAATAATCATTCATGGCTTCTCAACAGTGTATGTGGTTTAGAAAAAGAAAATTATTTGAAAAATATTCAGAAAAAAAAATAAACGGCACATAAATGGGTTTTAAATAGAAGGCAACGGTGATTTTAGAATTGATTTGCGTGTTAAATGAACAGTTGGAAATAAGAATAGTTGGCAATGTGCCCTAGATTATGTGTGCATATAGCCATTTTATTGTAATTTAGATCTCACCAGAGTCTTGTGAGGCATCTCTGAGGTAGGCTGTCTCCAGGGAATGCTGGGCACCCCAGCCAAAAGCAGACAAGGAAGTCATTACTTAAATCCACAGCTGATATAAGATGGCACAGCTCCACTGACTTTGATGAGACTTCTCCCTTCACATTGACTGAACTCACAGTGTACTTGAGAAGAGTCAATCATTTCTGGATAAGACAGAATGCAATATTCAGTTCTCATGTGTGGTCACCATGTCCTTATTCGGAACAGTTTGATCGACAGTATAAAGAAGGAATGGAGTCAATAGATCCTTACAGATAATGTTTTAAAATTATGCCAAAGGCAAGGCAGTTTTGCAGTTGCTTTTTTAGAAGGTCCTGAAAATATTCTATACTAGGAAATTCACTCTCTCTGCAATAAGATGATAAGACGATATAAAATCTGTTTAAACATTTTCTTACGAATTATGTAGAACTGCTGTTCAAGGGAGACATGTCACAAGGATGTTGTGGACATTAATGTTGCTCAGGCATGCCATTTATGCAGCTAGTCATAATTACAGTCAGAAGCACTCCACTTTTCATCTCCTACCAATGGGGAAAAGAATTCCAGGTGTCAGGGAATAAGTTTTATTTGTTCTCCTTTTCTCATTATGCACTATTTTCTTTCTATTACATTTTATTCAGTGCAAGAAGAGAAATTAATGCATCTCATGAATTTGTTATTTCTCTTTTTTTTTTTTCCTGTGAGAAAAGGAGTGCTTCTAGGCCAGTATTTTCATGTTCTGAACTTGTATTCATCTTTGTCTACTTTACACTCACATAAGTCACAGCACAGTGAAAAACACAGTGGGTAAGTAACTGTGGCTTATGTTTAAACAGTAGGAGAGTTCTTTTAGTGCATTCATTAGGAAATTTCTTGGACATAGGCATCTTTCCCACCATTTTACTGGATACAGCCTACCTTGAAAAGCCTCTTTCAGACATTCAGTATTAAAAATCACATGTGAAAGATTTTAACATCTATCTGATGTTAATTTGTATCTGGTACCCCGCTGAATAGGAAAAGTTTCCACAGAATAGTCAAGACCATATAATTATTCATCTAACAATGACTTGACATGTACGTAAGGCAGCCCAGTAGGAGGAATTCTAGCCCTGATTCACTGAAAAACTTCATATCACTAGTTACACCTAAATTTTAAAATCTATATCCATTCAATTGAGAAAAGACTTTAGTGATATCACAGTAAGTAGAAAATTATAATGGAGGCATAAATGCCCTTATCTGAACTTTCCTTATAAGTGAGAAAGAAGAAACCAATAACTGTCAGTACTAGATAAACTATTGCAGAAGATTAAGTTACAGTACTGATTTGAAGAGAAAATGCAGTTATGAGTAGATTCAGTTTTGATACTTGCTGTTATGGCAGGGTTCTTACAAGAATTTGTTGTTGCCTTCCGAGTACAAGAAACACAAAAATTTAGATTCTGTTCTGTCCTGCAGCCTACTGTGGAAGGAAGTTAAAATTCTCTAATTGCTGAAAAGATGTGCCACTGGAATAAAAGAAAGCTACTTAAAACCTGAAAACAAAATAGCAGTATCATTTGTAGGCAATGATAGCCAGTCTGCCATATATTGTAGAAAAATTAACTAAAATTCATAAGGTTGTCATACAACCATTTTTAACCTTCCTCAATTTCGCGCCTTCAGTTTCTTGAAAATTAATATGTTTGCCAAGCCATATATTCTGTGAAAGCTATGTCGTGCTCTACATCAGCCACACACCATAAAATTATATTACAATGCTGAGAATGCCAAAAATCAAATATTGATTATGAGTGAGCACCAATAAAATACTAAAATTCACATACATTTTGTCTTACTGTACTATTACAAAGCCCTTCAATATTCACACAAACCTCTTCCTAGTTAGTTCGTTTTGCAGCACTATTATAGCCCACTAATAAAATATTATCAGGATAATTTACTGCTCTCCTCCTTCTGACTTCTCGCTTGTCTTCCTGCTGGAAACATAGAATAACAACCTCAAAATCAACATACGGCACAGAAGTGGAAAACTGACAAACCTTAAATCTGGGGGATAAAATGTAAATAACAGTGAGAGAGACAAATATTTTAAATTCACCTGAGAAGGAATTTTGCTTTGATATTGCTGACTTCTCAGGCATTTAGAAATTATTCCTTAATTAAAATGTAAATTGGTGTTTCTAGGGTTTTTAATGTCTATATTGAACTACATTAGAAATTAAACAGAGTTTTAAAGGGTGAAATTTGACTTCCTCATAGGAAGATCATATTTGCTAATATTTTAGCTTTAACTAGAAATTAATATTGGCATTTCCTTAAAGGCAGATTTGTCCATTTTAAGATTATTGATTTCAGCTTAGCATGCATTGGCTTCCATATGACCTGAAAGAACCAGCAGAGGACAAAACCATAGTACAGCAGGATACACCAGTGTACCCAGATATTTCAGTACAGAAGGCTTTTAATTCAAAGCAAAAAGAGTACTTAGAGTATTGATTAAATATTAGAAGGAAAACAACAACATACAAAGAAAGCACATAACCAAAGAATGTTCTCTAAGCTTTTTCTTTTCTTTTTGATCAACTAGCTGGAGAATTCACTCAGTTTTCAAAGTTAGTATTCTTTCTTTTATTTATTTTTATTTCATTTTTTTTTCAATTGAATGAAATTAAATACATTGACTTCTGCAAACAACCTTTCTTTACAATTATATTAGTTGCTGTTTGTTATTTCATAGCAATTATGAGGTAAATACAACTAGATGGTGGAAGCACTATCTATAGTATTTTAATGATACTGCAACAAGAAATGATGAGTCTAGGACAGAAAATTACCCTGTTCTCTTATTTTAGTCTTTGGTTATATCAGCTGTATCCAAAGAACTTTCATGCAAAGTAACCCTTATCTGCTCAGCATTTAAACTTTTCACAGAGTGTGTGAAAAGTTTGAGTTACAGTAATGGACAAAGCCATAAAAACTTCTTATAAATCAATACGAAGAGTTTTAATCAGAAAAAAATCCCCAGTGTCTACTTCTATCATTGTAGAAAGTTATTGCTTCCCAAACTTCAGAAGTATTCAATACTTAAGAAGTATTGGACTGGATACTTTGTTAAACTATTGTTATTCATCAAGTCTAGGTTAAAAACCAAATACAGATACAGAGAAACTCGTTCCTATGAGTCATAACATATTTCTGTAAGACATAACAAAAGAGGATGTTTTACGTTACCTTTGTCTTTCTTTATAGCAGTTAATATATACGCTATTTCACAGGAAGCAACATCACACCTGGTCAATTTTCACCAAATGTAATGTCTTAGTGAGATTAGGATTAGTTTTAGTAGACTAAAGGCTGAAGTGAAACATTGCATGGGCACATACCCATGTTTTTAATATGCCTGTGCAGTGCAATTGTAGAATCAGTATTTACTCATGCTGACAGTCTAGTGCATGTGTTGACAATTTGACTTAAATTGCTTGTGCTGTGAGAATTGAAATCTTTGAGCAGTAGCTGTGTTTTGAATATCCATCCAAAAAAAAAAAAAAAACAAAAAAACCCCAAAAAACCAAAAAAACAATGAAGGGCCACTTGTTCTTTTGTTAAACCATTCATAGGAGGAAGCAGGTAGCCAGTCAGAAATAGCACATATTTCAACCACTGATATTTTTGACTAAAGGAGTGGGGATACAGCTGCAGAAATGGAGAAGAGCACAATTTTAAGCTACAAGGCTAATTGAAAAATAAACTTTTTCCTCCAAAAATCTATTCTTCTCCATACCTGACCTCCCTTGACCGCCTAATATTCTCTTTTCCTATTACCTTTGCAGCAACATAGGAGAAGTACAATCGTCCAGGGAAGACACAGCAATGGAGATTTCCACTTACTTTTCTGATTCCACTCTTCTGATGTCAGGGCTAGGCTTGTGTTGCAAAAGAGACACATATTTCACTCAGTCATGTCCATTCCCCTACCCAGGAGCAAATGATTTTGTGATGGAACTTCCAGCAAAAGAACCCTTCTCAAAATTCTGCGCTTCCCTGTTTGTAATTCTCAGGGCTTTTGTATCCCATAATTCTTTCCTTCGAATCCCAAGGGATATAAGAAAAGGTTCCAGCTACAATGGTGATTACCGTACTTTGTCTAAAAGGACTGGCTGTTCCTATTTTGCCAAGGGGTACCTCCTCTCAGTGAAAATTTGGAAGAAAATGCAAAGATGCTTTGGGACATGAGGGAAAGCAGTTATTTTACATGTTAAATTTGGCTAAAAATACTACTGTTCTCTGAAAGAAATATAAGTGTACTAAAATGTCATCCAAGACTGAATTGCAAACATTATCCGTTATTCCATGATTTATATTCATATGAATTAATTATTTTCAGCTTGATCTGTGAGCTAATTCCGGAACCAAATCACTAGGGAAATATGATGTTAATGTGTACATGTTAATAGACATATTTAATCAATTACTTGGTGAGTGTTTTATTACAAGTATAAGCTCAAAAACAAAATGTTCTACAGGACCAAGCTGTTCTGAACTAACACTATAAAAATGTAAATCTTTCTGCCTTTGGCTAGCAATAGTTTTTTTTCCCTTTCTTTCTATTTCGTTATACTTTTTATAAACCAAGAAATCAAATTTCAATTGAGAAGTGCTTCATCAAGCATGAGTTATTCTGAAATTCTCTTCAGTAATATAAGGCAATATAAAGACGATATATTATACAGGAAGAAGACATAAGTTTTCAGCAAAACTACTGTGCAGCTAAACCCACAAAATTTGTCTTAGTACTTTTGGGTTTCCAGATTCCTTTTTATATTTCTCAACTACCTTTGGAAAATACTAAATAAAGTACATACTGCGTAGGACTAGAGAAAACAAAATAAGGCTATCTTCTTTCATTGTGTCAGTTTATGTATTTGCGCCAGAAGTAATATTCTCAGTATAGTCAGGAGCTTTTTTTGGAATATTTCCCCAAATTAACCACTGCACATTTGTGAAATTTTTCTAGATTGCTAGGTGTACAACCCTGACAGTTTCTGTAAGTTGTCTGTTTGTTATTTAAAAGCAAATTTTATAGCCAAAATAGAACTGATACCCCACTACTGTTAATACCATACCTGCTGACATCAAAATTGCCTGTACTACGACTATTATACACGTGACACATCAGCGAGATTAAATTATGTTTCTATCAACAGTACTGATAGAAATTAGGCAAAACGTTGCATTTTTATAGCAAAATATGATTTAACATTAGTATGACCCCGATAGAATTTGGTTGGCCACACTGAACTACTCTCAGTATGTTATCTAATAGTAAAACCAAAAGACTAAAAAATAAAATAAGGAACACAAAAACTGTGTATCAGAAGTGAACTCCACATATAACAGACTACTAAGCATATCTGCAAATTTGCAGATGACACCATGGTGGGGGGAGTGCTGATCTGCTGGAGGGTAAGAGGGCTCTGCAGAGGGTTCTGGATGGGCTAGATAGATGGGCCAAATCCAGTGATATGAGGTTTAACAATACCAAATGCAAGGCCCTGCACTTTGGCCACACCAACCCCTGCAGTGCTACAGGTTGGGGACAGAGTGGCTGGACAGTGGTCAGGCAGAAAGGGATCTGAGGGTGCTGGTCGCCAACTGAACATGATCCAGCTTGTGCCCAGGTGGCCAAGAAGGCATCCTGGCCTGTACCAGGAACAGTGTGGCCAGCAGGACCAGGGCAGTGATTGTCCCCCGGTACTCAGCACTGGTGAGGCTGCACCTCTAGTGCTGTGTCCAGTGCTGGATCCCTCAAGTTAGGAAGGATGTTGAGATCCTGGAGTGTGTCCAGAGAAGGGCAACAAGGTTGGTGAAGGGTCTGGAATAAAAGTCCTATGGGGAGAAGCTGAAGGAGCTGGCATTGTTTAACCTGGAGAAAAGGAGGCTCAAGAGAGATCTTATCACTCTACAACTCCCTGAAAGGAGGCTGTAGCCAGGTAAGGGTTGGCCTCTTCTCCACAGCAATCAGCAAAAAGGACAAGAGGACAGAGCCTTAAGCTCTGCCAGGGGAGCTTTAGGTTGGATATCAGGAAGAAGTCTTTCACAGAAAGGGTGCATGGGCTGCCAAGGGAGGTGTCGAAGTCACAGCGCCTGGAGGTGTTTAAGCAAAGACTGGATGTGGTGCTTAGTGCCATGGTCTGGTTGACAAGGTGGTGTAAGTTCATAGGTTGGACTTGACCTCAAAAGTCTTTTCCAACCTAGCTGATTCTGTGATTCTGTAATATTTTGGAGATATCAAAAAGAGATTTCTTAACCTGATTATTAAATTTCTGTCAACTTTCCTGACATTTAGTCTTAAAAGGAAAAAAGAAGTTAGAACTTCAATTTTTGCACTGTATTCATCAATGTAAGATTTTGCTTAATGAACGTTAGGGCCCAGACATTACAGTAAAAACAGCTGCTTTTACTATTTTTATTTTTGAATTGCCATATTTTTTCACTCTTATCTCCTTTCTAATCTGAGATAACATGCAGTGTGCTACTGTGAGATTCCATGGTGTTTCTTAGCTAGGAATTCCACCTTGTTCATATCAGGGTAATCTTTTGTTAGTTTCGGTGGCGTTATTGTTCTGTGTTTACAAATTACTGTGTTTTAACAGGGGTAGACACCTCAGTCCCACACAGATGCTCACTCACTGCATCCATGGGATGGAGAAGAGAACTGTGAGGGTAAAAATGAAAAAACGGATAGATTGAGACAAAGACAGTTTAATAGGTAAAATAAAGCTGTGTGTGAAAGCAAGCACAAGGAATTAATTCACCTCTTTCCCTTGACAGGCAGCTGTTCAGCCATCCCCAGGAAAGCCAGGCTCCATCATATGTCATGGTGAGTTGGGAAAAGAAACACCATCACTCCAAATATCCTCCCCTTCCTTCTTCTTCCTCGCCACAGCTTTTATTGCCATATGGTATGGGATGTCCCCCTGGTTGCAGTCAGCTGTCCTGGCTGTGTCCCCTCCTTGAGCACCTCCAGCCTCCTCACAGGAGTGTCAGTGTGAGAATCAGAAAAGGTCTTGACTCTGTGTAAACGCTGATAGGCAATAACTAAAACATTCTTACTTTATCAACACAATTTTCATTACAAAGACAAAGACATAGCACCATAAGAGCTTCTACGAAAAAAATTAACTCTATCCCAGCCAGAACTAGTAGGGTAGTGCAATTGTATTTAAAATGCCATGTAAAAAAATATGGTGCATTCTCCTTTTACTGTCAGTGTGATAGCAGATATCAAAGTAAATGTGATAGTTGTGCAGGGGCAAGCATAGTGCACAATGCTGGGTTGAGCATGTATCCATTTTGTACATGTTGGCCTGCCTTTCTAGCATCTCATAAAATCTCACATATATTTAGAAATTCAGCTATTAATAATTCTTTGCAGTATTTTATTCACCCAGAAACTAAAACAGTCTCACTTACAGCCAACACTGACCGTCTTCCAAGCCCCAAGATAAACTATGATTTTGAACTTTTTTTTCTAGTTCTGGCACTAGATGGCAGTAAAAGCGCAACTCTGAACAATTCATCCAACGTGGATAAATATACCGAGAACTCTGAGGCAGGAGAAAGGCTATCACTCTAAGTCAGCTTGCCTTCAAAGGTTAGCTAGAAGCAGGATATGGAATATCGTGCACAATCACTAGAAAATATAAAAAAATAAATCCAATAGCTAAAAAAAAAATAGCATTAAAGAGGGCAGAGTAATGGGGAGCTTTAAGTAATTTGAAATACCAAGAAAAACTGACTTCCTATGGTTTGCTAAAATCTGCCAAAACAGCAGAGCAGTGATCTGCAAAAGTAAGATATAAAGGCAAATGTCCTACTAGTGTGCCAAAAATATGATTCATCTTCACAAAAAGCCCTAAGAAAGGAGGAGGAGAAAAGCAATCTGCACAAGATTTTTTTGTTCGTTACTAAATTGAATTTTATTAAATCTCTGAAATTAATGGAGTTGTATTTCTTAATTTTTAAAGTCACTGAGACCAGACCTACAGTGAGAATGCACTGCTAGAAAGAGGAGCTAATTTTCTGCCTTCCTTTGTTTTGAGATTGAAAAATTATATGCCCTCCAGCAAAATGTATATTCTGTGGCATCAGCTTGACAGTACCCACTCACAGAGTCTAGCTTCTTGCTGCAGTGCTGTAGCAGTTGAATCCTTGTAATAGTCCTTTGTAAACACTTGCATCTGTAATGGACAGAGAGGAAAAAATCTAAAATTAGATTCATACAGAAAAAATTGATGTTTAAGGTCTTCTTATGAGGACACTTTTAAACAATTTATTGGATGTATTTCAAAGAAATCTCTAGCAGTGACACCCAATTCAAGTGAGCTCAAGCTGAAGGTTTAATGGCTTTCATGTTGTTGCACATTAAATCAACAGACTGAATTGGATTTAGAACTGCAAACTAAAACTGATTCAGTCTTTTATAACAGTTTTACAATCATTATTTTTAGTCACCTAAGTGCCTGGATTCTATTCTGGGGTACTTATTACAGAAAGGGAAGGACATTTTCCACCCTCACTCCTACTCAAGATACACAAAATCTCATAGAAGACACTCCAAAGCATTTATTTATTTCAGGATGCAGATACATCCATCTTTCTTAGCAGCTGAAGGTATGAAGAACTTGGTATCACGCTGACTATAAAAAATAAAACTATAGATAAAAATCAGAAAGCTCAAAATTAAATCCTCATAGGAGACTTTGGTCTTATTTTTTGTTCTGTAAATCTTATTGTCTTAGAAACTTCTCTTAAAGCAGGTACTACTTTTTTATTGCTTCAGTTAAAAATGTTCTTTTTTTGAATAGAATGTCAAACTTTTGTTAGAATATATTCACACTCTGTAACAATACATGGCTCTGGGTTTCACAGAAGAAAAAATGCATAAAATAAAGTCTTGAAGCTTTTAAGTAGTGAATTATTTAGGGTCTAAACACAAGTAAGTGCACTGTACATTTATGTCATCTCTTCTGGGAAGAAAAGCTCCTTGCTCTACCAGAGGTTAGACAATAGAAGCTGTGCTATCAGCATGCTTTTAATTGCCTTTTTCATCTTTGTCTTACACATCATTCCTCTATGATGCCAAAAATAATGTCGTAAGAAAGTACTTGCTGTATCTTATACCCAATCCTCCACACATATTGTTTCCTTAAGGGAATACTTTAAGTACCCAAAGAGAACGCCAGCTTTCTTTGTTGCCTACCACCAAATTGATGTACAACCTTTGGATCTTACCGGATACACCCTCACCCCAGTCACAAAAACAACAATATCGGTGAAAATACCTTCTTCCATAATCTTCTAGGCTGGGGAATGGAACCATTCATTTCTGAGAGCTGAGCTTAAGTGATTCATCCATCACCACCAAATCACTTCTATGTATTCTGTGTGGTGAAAGCTAAGTAGATGTATGTGTGATAGGACTTTTTGGACAAGAAAGGCCTTAGGGGAAAAAAAAAGTTTATTCTGGGTCTAGAAATTCTTCCCTCTATTTTACTTTATTTTTTGTGGTTTAGGGAGGCGCAGTATCCCACAAATACTATAAAATCAAAAAGCAGAGGGTTCTCATTAATGACCTTCTGTTGCTACATAAAAGTCTTCTAAATAGTCTAGTCCAAGAGAATTATTAATTAACGTTAAGTTGTTAATATGTTTTTTAGGGCAGTATGAGCATTTTGTAGCACTAAGGGCTCATTATAGGCAATAACGAATTTGGTATTTATTTACTGTTATGTCTTCTCCTTTGTGTATCAAATCTTAGTTTTACCACCACATATTGAAAATATATTGAAAAAAAAACCCAACTTAACACTTAAATATATGTTTGTTTTGTTAGTTTACCTTCTAGAATAATTAGTAAAAGACAATTCAACTTATCATTTGGGAAGCTGGGAATTTTGTCCTTGAAGTAGAGTTTGCTTGCAGAAGAATATCAGCCCTTTTCTTGGTTTCTTCTCCAAGATTTGTAAAGTAACAAATATAAGTGCTGAGCTTTGACTTCTAAAGCACCGCTAGTAACTTTTGATTATGAAACATCCCCAAAATTAGCCTTCTATTTCTTCTCCTCCTTCTCCTCTATCTTCCAGTTATTTGTGGCATTTTGGTAGCTCTTCTAAAGTGCAATATCCTCCTTTCAGAGCTTTGCATTATCCAGGTGCTGTGATCTTTGACTGCATTTGCTAGAGCATAAACATAAATAAATCTGTAATTAGACAGGGGCACCCTCACCCTGTGTAGAAGAAACTGGAGGATTTTCATGGCACACTCCCTATGGTAAGATACAATGCCTGTCACAGGAGATCACTCTCCATTAAATGTAGTTTACAAAAGCCAAGTAAACACAGACGACCCAAATGACTGCCATCCTTGTGTGCTCAATAAATTACTGGCTTCACTGACTGGATTAACATAAGCCTTCAGGTACAGAAAAAAAAAAAAAAAAGTCCTTGAATCTCCCTGAAAATCTGTTACTGCAGAGATTTTACATTTGAGCCTAGGATCCTCTGCAAAATTTTGTTACCCTTTATGACGACAGAACATTTTACTCATTTTAGTGGTTATATAGTCCTATTCTTTTTCCAGTAAAACTCCTGTAAACATAAGATTTCACACGATAGAAAGTCATTCTTGATCTCTACAGAATTCTGAATATCACCTGCAGTTTTTACTTTTATTCTTTATTGACCTATCTTCACCCAAGGCACTTCAAAGCCTGTATTAACAATTAACCCCCACCTGTAGATAACAATGAATATGAATATTAATTATTTAGGCTAAAGAAAGTGATTTTCTTGATTTTTGTGTGGTTTCCCTTGATTGTGATTTTTTTGTTGGTTGCGGTTTTTTGGCTTTTCTCAAGCTATACTCTGGAAGAAAAAGGTTGACTGACATGCCTTTGGAATTCAGGTTTTCTTATTTCAAAAATAGCACTTGTGCAAAGCAGAGCAGAATGAACAACTGGTACAATGTTTATTTGAACCTCTACATTCTTCCAGATAACTGCTAACTTTACATTTGAAACAAATAAAATATGATTTATCTGGTAAAATTTGAGCTAAGACACTATGAAAACGTTTTGAATAAGGCATCTTCTGCAACACAGACTCTCATGTATTGCAGATCTGCTTCGACAAAGCCAAGATCTGCCATTGTCCTAAGGTTTTCTTGAGTAAGATGCTTTGTAGGCCACAGTAGACCAAATGATGGGCATCATATCCCTCTGCCTATGCTATGTTTAGAGAACTCAGGCAGCAATACATCCAGAATACATAAAAAATAAAGATAGAATGCAGTCAGTGTGATCAGATATTTCGAACTTTAGCCTACTTTTAATGTGAGTATAGGGATATATTTTTTTACAGTTTGAAAAGCTGAGGTGTAGTCATCAGTACCAATTTTCAATGGCCTACAGTCTGACTGAACTGCCAAGGCCAAAATGGCCTTTAAGAACATGTAAATATGTAGAAATTGCTATAATGAATCAAGGCTCTCTCTATTTATTTCATCTTCAATAGTCTGGATTGAATACATCAGAAAAGATACTAAAATCTCTATCAAAAAATCTGCCTAAAGGGAAAATTACTTCTGAATTCTTATTAGATAGTTCCTTATATTTGAATGCATGAAGATTTATAGCCCTCACTTTTTAATCCAAACTAATGTAACTTGACTCCTACTTAACTTTTGGCTTTGCTTATGCCTTGGAGCAATAAGACCAAAGGGTTTATTATGCACTAGGTAAAAAAATGTTCCCCTTTTATTATTTTTAGATATTTTTAAATAGAAAATGAAAGTGTTCCTATGAATCCTCATTTTTCCTACTGAGAGACTTCCTCAGATTTACACTAATCTGGTCACTAGCTAGTTTTACAATAATATTATTCGTGCAAAAATATAAACTTCATAAATTTCACCAATTTCACAACTCTCTATAATGAATAATGAAATATTATCTATCTATAATCTTCCTTCACTATATTTCAGGGGTTGCAAAGCCCTGAAAGGGGGACAAGTAAGGGACAAGAAAAGGCATCGCTATAAAAGAGGTATGATACAATCTTTTCTCTCTAGGTTCAAAACTCTGAACTAAACCTGGTCTATACTTGAAAGACAAAAGGGTCTTGTGAGTGTCACCGTAACAAAGACCATGCCCCAGCTCAACTGCAGTCTTATTAGTTGGTCTGTCTTTAAGGTTATTAAATTAACCAGAAAACTGACATTAAAAGCATTATGCTTCCTAAATGAGCTAAGAAAATCTGGCCACATTTTTCTTAAATTAATACTTACTGACAGTTTGAAATGTTGTCATATAGAAGTCCAGGTACATAATTTCTCTCTAATAATTCAAAATATTTTATTTATCTTTTTCTATAAGAAATCTAGGAATCTTAAACAATAACTAAAGAAGATTTGCTTGTACTTCACTATCTGGAAAATCCACTAGTTATCCTTCCATGAATAATATGTGTGTTTATATCACTCTCTGGCTCAAGTTTATGACAAGGTTTGCAAGTCTCATTTAAAGAAAGATGGGAGCATTTTTGCAACTGATTTAATGGAAAAAACTAGCAATGTACTCCTTCCATGTATACAAATAATAAAAACTTCCCCAGTCAAGTTCAGTGCTAAGTTCTCTTCTCACCACCTTTCCTAGACATCATCACTGTCTGACTCTGACATGTACATTGCTTTTGAATTCTCTGAGTTCTTTGCTCTCTGATATTTCAAAGAAGACTAATGTCAGTCAAACACTGCTGCTGAACATTTTATCTGCTGCATGTCTACCACCAAAGCCACTGTTTTTCAGTAGTTACCAAAGCAATATGTAAATAATTTCATTTCAATGCTGAAAATTTAGGATATGCTTATGTCACAGCCAAACATAAGAGCAATATGTTTTTTCTGACTATATTCATCTGCTGTTTTTTGAATTGTTGTCTTTTCACTAAAACATCCTTGATTTGCTTGAGCAACTGTAACAAAGAGGAATCTTAATGACTGCAGTAAGACAAACTAGGAAGATAATTGATACACAAGTCAGTGCAGGATAAAATTTACTTCCCAGCCTCTAGAGCTCCACTGCTCAGTACATGATGAGACATAGGGTTACGAAACACTATTAATAAGTCTTTAATACTTTAACTTTGCACACTATTGACCCCAATGGATCATAAAAGCTGGAATAGTAGCATTGTTCAGTAATTCAAATGGATGTTTAGTGTCCTTAAAAATCGACTTTTATATCTATTTTTTTTTCCAGTTTACTTTTACATGTCTTCAGTTATTTCAGTTTGCACACACACACAAGCATGTGCAGTCAGTTACCAAAGACAGGAATCTCAGCATGAGATGATTGTTGAAAATAAGGGGTTTTTCCTACCTTTTACCAGAAGCTGTGGCAGGTGGTGCTGTAATTTGCAGTACTTCGTCTCCTGTCTCTGATGGGTGTTGAGCAGATTAATTAGTTCATGTCTGTACAATACTTTGAAAGCAGTCAGTGCTATATAATTAGTCCTATATATTACTAGAATAGACTTAAATATCTTCACTGACTCTGCTTCAAAAATTTCCCTTATGTCACTCTCTAATCTACCTTGGTCTTCAAAGAATTCTCTTAATGTCTAATTTAATTTTCACATTTTATGGATTTTGTTCACAATACGATGG
>VZTN01036289.1:27645-59781 GCA_013400515.1 Erpornis zantholeuca | reverse complement strand
AAACAAACACAGAGAGAGAACAAGATGATAAATAGAGTTCTGATCCCCATGTTCTGTCATAGCTAACATTACTATTCTGTTTTTATTACTGCTATCTATTTATGTTGTTAGATGTAGGGCATCAAGTGATAATTTCAGATACTCACAGTATCACTCACCTTTAGGCAGAGCAGTATCCTGTAGTGATCTGCATATGGCCAGGGAGGAATTCCAATCCACTTGTGTCAGCCTGTGGAGAAGTGTGTGTCAATGTGATAATCCCTTTTCCCAAGGGCTGGGGACTTCTGTACCCAATCACACTCACAGAATCTGTGTATGGGAAAGGAAAACTAATTACCTCATGCCTTGTGCCTGTTTCCCAAGGATCACCTGAGCATTCCTGTCTGAGAGCTTCCTTGCTATGGCACAAATGTAGAAAATGGATGATTTCTCTTGTGTTCTTCTCAGGTACTCCCTTTGTGGTCTTGGTGGGTGTTTGGTATTGGTCCCTACTAGAGAGGATAAGTCAAACATTATTCATGATATATGTTCACCACCTCATTGATGTGCTGGCAGCACATGTTCAGGAGGACTGCCAAGAGGGCCAGGGCATAGCAGCCAATTTTCACCATATTGGTGATTAAATCACCAGATTACACCTCCCTTTTCCAGTAATGGATGCCTTTTCAAGTTAACCAAAAGTTAAGCTCCACTAGAAACAAGAAATCTGGAAGCAGAGGCATTCAAAGACTTCAAACACAGACTCCCTTATGTTTTATCACCAAAATAAGAAGCTGTGTACATTGTTAAAATGAATTGCTTATGTAGCAGCTGTTTTGAACCTCACAGTTTGTGATATAGAAAGCTCAATCAAAAAAAACTCTGTATGTGTGCTGAGGTCCTTTCTGGACTGAATTTTTTTTAACAGTATCAGGAAAATTCTACCCTCACTGAGAAAAGTGTGGATTGTTGGAAGTCAACTCTTTGAATTGGCATCCAAAGTGTTCTAACTTTCAGTTGCTTCGTGAGGTAAGACATGAGTAAATTGAGGTGGTTTTTTTTTTCCTTTCTCCCATATAAAATGCTCTTTAACAACTTTGCTTTGCTGGTGGTGCTTTGCATGGTTTTATCATCAAGTGATAAATGTTCTTTATTATGTAAGAAATAATAGAAGCCTTTTCTTCTGATCGTTCTTCCAGGAAGAGGAGCTCATCTGAGCAGTGGCATGCATGAGAAAAGAAAGAAATTAAAAAGAAATTAGATCTCCCTTATTAAAAAGCTGTACCAAAAAAAAAAAAAATTATCGTAATTAGGAAAAATACATTCATGCCTAATATTTCCCATATATTTAATAGTCCTGGATGGCCTTACCTTTCTCTGGCTTCCCATCAAATTCCAAAATATTAAAGAGTAGCTGTGTCAGAAATAATGTAGGTTAGCTTGTGACTTGCATCACAGAAGATCCTCTCCACAGCATTGTCAATAAATTATATCCCTTGTCTCAGTACCCTTTCCACATCTTTCATACAACTTGTTTCTAAAAATGGCATCCCAAGCTCTTACTTATTTACAAGACCATCTGGATGGTCGATGTGTAAAAGAACTTTGAAATTTGTAAACATGAATTAATTAAAGGAAAAGTCCTGCTTTATTGGGTGCATGTTTCTTGCTTTTCTTTATATCAGGCTTTACAGGAACCATACATAGTACAGATAATTTCATAGGTAAATGTGGATTTAATTAAAAAAACCTCTCCAACTTTGAATTATGGTAAATAGGGAACGAAATCTAGATGTTCATGAGAGATAAAGTAATTTAAAATTGTGATCCCTTGTGCAATTCCATGGCTCATCCCATGCTGTTGCTGTCTCATGGTTATATTAGAGAGAATTTTGTCCTTAATAGATGCAAAATTCCTCCAATTGATGGGAATTCTAAAAGTGTTGATGGACTGGGAGAGAAGCAGAGGGAGGAAGAAAGATGAAACTGGAATAAATAAGGGGTGCATTCATGCTGGCTGATTGGAGGAGGAGGGACTGATAACTTTATGTCCTGGAGAGATAACTTCAAGGTGCTTGGATAAGGAGAGTAGAAGCAGAATAAAAAGAATGAAAGCTGCAGATGAAAATGGGATTAGAAAAAAGAACTGAAGAAAAGAGAGAAGTGCATTAGGGACATGTTGGCAAAAAGAAATTAGTTTGCTGGCGTGAAAAAAAATGAACAAATTAAAGAAAATTTTTTGAGAGGTGGAATGACATTAAGAATCCTCTACCTTCCTTTCCACTTTAGTCAGGAAGTGCCTGTGACAGAGTATACCATTCTTGGCAGGGGTATTTCATGAGGAAGTTGAGAAGCTGCTGCTTTTATTGCATGAGATAAAAGTACAACTTTAATGTAGCTGGTGGAGTGGTGTCTGGAGCAGCCTTGTCGATGCTCTACATGCATATAGATATGACATGATGTAATTAAACTCCTGTTATTCATAGTCTTTAGAACAGAAGATTATGCACAGGCTTTTCCTTTCCTGCTGTTTGCCCAATGTCAAATTAGCTCTCTTGTCCATATCCATTATGATACTGTCTGTAATTAAATAAGCATGTACCTTATTCCCAACAAATTGCTGTCTACTGGGTGCTTTGCAGCTAAATCAGGGCTGGGAACATGCCTTGGGTTTCAATCAGGAGTGGTGAAGAAAGCTGTCATCTGTGGGACAATAACACAAATGAAGAAGTTGGAAGCAGAGTAAATGAGGCAAGGATTTAAAAGATTAAATGTGGCCTAGTGGTAAAATGTGGTGGGTTGGGTTTTGTCCAGAGATGGCTAAGACTAGCTTATGACAGGATGCCAAGCTTAGCCTTTTATGCTAAATGTAGATCCTGAGACTTTCAAAGCCAGGCTGCACACCAGTCTGGATTCAAAACAAAAAATTCTAAATCCATTCAAATTCCTTCTTTATTGCCTTTATCACTGTGCAGTCCCAAACCAACAGTTTTCAGTTGACCACTGTGTGGTCCTCCTTTCCTGCATATTTACTTTGTGGCTCTTCAGATCCATTCTGGGCTTGCAAATAGAGTTGCAGTTAAAAGTGTACTGGGAAAATTATAATTGCAGTAAAAGAAAAGGTATTCTTTGAAATGGTTTGTCTTGATAAAATTAGGTCTTACTGCAATGTGATCATAGGTTTAAAATTTATAGTTTCTGTTTCTATCTTTCTTAAAGCATCCCTCTGTCAAATACAGAAGAGAAATTGAAATGTACGACACACTGGTAGCTGGAGCAAGGGTGTAAGCCCAAAACCCTCAAAGAAACCAATTATTCTTTCTTGGATGCAATGTTTGGGCAGTGTAAAGTCAAAAACTGAACCCAAAACACACCAGGTGCAGAACTGTGATTCATTTCGGGGGGGTCACAGGATAACTGAGGTTGGAAGGGCTCAGTGCTTTACTGGTAAAATGCTGAAGGGTTTCCTCATGGCTGTTCTGAGTCTCTTTGAGTCCGACCTGTGCCTGGGATCTGTTGTCATCCCACCACCCTGTAAAGCTGTAAAGAGGCTCACGTTGTCACTGGGGCTCCTTTCTCTGCCACTGTCTGTTGAGATTCATTCCAGAGGTTGGAGAATTCACCCACTCTGTAGGCACAGAACTCTGTAAAGCAAATTTTGCCAGGGCTTTGCTGCTCTAAGAGGTGTGGGGAGAACCTGGAGCAGAACCTTGCAGTCCTTTTAACTGTTCTCACTGTATTCTTGATTATTTGCTTTGTGCTAAGAGGAATAACTGCATTTTACATCAGGGGGATGAAAAAGAATCCCAGCAATTGAGTAGAGGGAGAGTTGTGCATCCTAGGTCTAAAATAAGAACAACAGATATTCTTTTCTGAGGCTCTGGTGACCTGCTCCTCATTCATTCCCATGAGTGCTGCCCGAGTTCTTGTATAGTTAATTTTAGTTCTTAGACAGGAGCTTGCCCAGCTGCATTATGCAGAATAAAAAAGGCTTTTTTTCTACTTGCAGGTGAATGATCATAAGAACTCAAACAACCTGATTATCTTTTAAAAATATTTTTGCTAGGGTTTTTTTTTTTTTTTTTTTTTAGCCCACCACGTTATTGACTAAATTTCTGGAATAGCCAAAGTTGATGAAATGCAGCAATTGTTCAAATGCTGCATGAAGAAGGGAAGAGTAATAGCTGTATCTACTGAAAAAAAAAAGTTAATGAGAATGTCATTAACTGTATATGCTCAATGGTTTTGAAATCTTACCCTGTGAATGTTTGCAATGACAAGTCTGTTGAGTAAAACAATAAACTTTTTTATTCGAGGGGGGAGCCTCACTCCTCTTCCCTCAGCCTAGAACTTTGTCTTTTCAGTCAGGTCAATTTGCTAAATAGATTTCCAATAATGCAGAAGTGCTTTTGTAGAATTAACTTTGTCTGCAGAAATTTCTCTTACTGTGCTTTGTGGTTTTTTGGTTGCTTGTTGCTTATAAACATAGATCTGGGGGAAGGAGACTTTTTTCCCTTTTCTTCTTCTCCTTGCTTTCCTTCCCTACTACTTCCTGTGGTAGCTTGAGGTTTTCTGAGGACAGAGGATCTCATTCAGAGTCCTCTGGGGTGAGGAGAAGAGTCCTTTCACTTGAAGATGTATTGCAGCTGGACTCCAAACCTTATTTGACTTGACACATGAAATAACTAACAACTGGAATGATAAGAATAATTTACTGGCTTGGAGACTTTGTAATGCAGATTGCCAACAAAAAAGACAGGGGCAGAAAGTTTTATACTGCCTGCAATTCATAGATTGAGGCCTAGGAGGAGCAGGCAGAGTAGGTGATGATATGGGAAAGGAAGCATGGTGAGCTTTTTTCCTGGAAAAAAGCACCTGAAGGATTTCATGGCAGTGGACTATATCAAAGGTTTCTCTACGACTTCTAATTTTTGCTGGAATTGAGCAGGGGAGGATCACTTGTTCAAAATTGGATTTCTGCTCTGTCTAACAAGAATTTGGATGAAAATATTAAAGCAGCTCTAGGATTGATTCTCACAAATATCAACAGCCCACACAGGCTTGTTCAGGAGTAAATTTGCTTTTTTTTTTTTTTTCTCTCCAGAATTTAAACTCATTTATAATTCAGCATTTGGATATTTTGATAGTTCACATATTCTTATTCTCTCTTCCTGTCACTAATCCTAAAAACCTGAGCTTCAGTTTAGAATGTGTGTTAATACAATGGGTTGGAAAATCTTGTCTTATAAAAGTCTAGTGAAGCAAAGAATTTATTGCTGCTTGGATTTTCTGAAGAGATGTTTATTTAAAACTGAAATCTGGGGTGGAACCAAGTGAGCTGGTGCTAAAGGAACAGAAGCATTCAGGATTTGCTTTTTCAATTTTTAAGTTCACAGACTGTGTTGCTACTGAAAATAATAAAAGGCCAGATTAAAAAAAAACCATACATGTAAAGTTAATATATTGATAAATAGGAAGGGATTTTACTCTTATTAATATCTTAACCTTAACTAATACATTAATAAAGTAATTAAGATATTAATTTGTATCTATCAACTGGATTGACAAAAGTTTGTTGCGCAAGGACTTTCAGAAAATATTTTACAAACTCACAGATCAACTAAGCAGTATATAATTTTGATAAACCTTGTGTTTTATTGCCAGAATGTCAGCTACTGAGATGCATTATTTCTATTTTCTTGCAGACAGCTACAATACTCTATTATGATCAGGTTTTTCTCTTCTGAGATGCTGCTTTCCAAGCATTGTGTTCTTTAATTTATTCTGCACCAGCTGAAGCCAAGTTTATGTGGCAGATGCATTGTTGGAGCTAGGCACACAATCTGCAGTTTCATGCCTGATTTTTACCACTGTGAAACAAAAATCACCTGTGCAGAGCACGGTCCCCACTTTTACCTTCTTTCACTTTCTTTCTTTCTGGTGTGACTGAACTGGTGGTAAGAAGTTTTCCCTTCTCTCTGCTGTTTATTGGTGAAGAACAAGATATAATTTGTTTTTTATGGGGCTTATATAGTGAACTAAATAGCATGACTCAAAGTACAAATTTATACTGGAAAGCAGATTTTTTGCCTTCTATTTCTGTTTCCTGTTTCTTTGTTACTATTCTCTATCTCTTCTCTCTTTGTCTCTGCTAGAGATGCTTGTTGAATGTAGAATAAAAGCAAAATTATTAATTAAAGAAAAATTTTCAGTGACATCTACACCAGGACATTTTTTGACTTTAAAAAAATTCAAACACTATGTTACATAAATATTTTCATGAAAGGTTTTAAAATTAAAATGCTAGGAAAATTTATTTTTGATTACTGTGAAATTAGAAGCAGCTTTGAGAAGGTGATGAGGAAATAACTTGCTGGAATTGGAAGGTTTCTTATTGTCTTATGGAAAAAGGACATCTAATACATCTCATTCCACTACTTTTGCAGGCTTCTTCCATAATTAATTCTGTCCATCTGCTTCTCTTATTTTGCAACTTGCAAGGTTGTGGCAGAATTTACTGAATTCAAGTACAGCGAAACCACTAATTTGTGATACTTTGATGAATGTGCAACTGCCCTTTCCTGTAATGCCTCAGTTGGAATGGTGCTCTGTTCAGTTTTGGGAGAAGGAAATCTCCTGCATGGAGCTGGCTCCCTACAGGAGGCCACATCCACTCTCTCAAACTCGAGAGGACCTTTGCTGTTTCTGTGCAGGGGAACCACACCATGGATGAGTGGGCTCAGGTTTTAGTGCTCCCTTCAGAAAACGCTTCTTGGCTGGAAGTGCTGGCAAACACAGGCTCTTTAGCAGCCACAGAAAGGCAGAAAGGGCCCTAAAGCTGACACACAGCAACATCTTTCCTCCCAATCCTTCCTCGTTTGTGCTTGACAGGAACGAGTCTCACCCTTCCGAACTGGAGACTTGCCAGTTCAGACAGAAGTGTTAGAGGTCACCTCTCATCATTCTCAGCCATCAATTGAAAGTTTGCAAAGGGCTGCTGGCAGCATCTTTCTCTTTCTTCTTTGTTGCTGAAAATGTCAGAAATGGATCACCACAAAGTCCCCTGGTATATGAAGGGAGGAATGGTGGCAAACAATGTCACCAAGTGCTGATTCCGTAGTTCCTGAGGTTTTGTTCAGATACGTTTGTCATCCCCATTCAAACTTTATTGCTGAAAGAAAGTGGAAGGAGAAATTGCTGTAAATATCTGCAATTTACTCCTGCAGGTTGTGAAAAGGAATCTTTTGAAAAAATATTTATTTTATAATTTTTTTTCACACAGTACTTCCCTAAGATCTCAGTCACCTGCAAACCCTGGTGCAATGCAGGGTGCTTAGTTCTAGGATGTGGGTTCAAAATGCTGAATAAAGTAAGATTTTTCAGACACTTTAGTTTCAAGTGTGCTTTTCTCACACATCAGTTTACAACAGCCATCCCTTAGCCCACAACCACATTTCTTCCATCTGGATGTGAAGTGAGCAGTTGTTTTGCTTTGGGGCATTTTTCTGCCAGGAGGTGTAATTCAAGTGCAGTATTTCTCTTGAGCACTGACAAAACTGGGTTGTTGTCCCTGTAAAGTAATGATTTCCTGGAGATTTATGCATAATCCCAGACTGGCTTTGTCAGGCATTTCTGTTGTGTGACCACAGTCCTGAGAACCTTAAAACTTGAAGCATCTGAAGGACTTACCCTGCCCCTGGTGCCAGGATATGTTAGCCTGGGAAGCCCTGAGCAGGGGCCAGGGGCACAGAAGGGCACCTGTTTTGTCATTCATTTTGCTTTTAAACAAGCCAGGAGCAGTGCTGTGGTAATTCTTCATCTCCTTTTGTATGTGAGGCATTTGTTGGAGCCTTCTAAATGCTGTTAGAAAACTCAATTGCTTTGGCTAGAGTTAATTTCACAACTCTGTGCAGAACAACCTACTGATGGAGAACATCTCCCTGCTTCTCTTTCAATAGTAAGTGCCCAAAACCCACACCTGTCATTAAGTTTACTCTTGTGGCCTTATTAAACAGATATTTGCCTTTATAGTAAACTTTTCCTTTGTGTTCAAGGGGAAAGAAATTAACAATATCTCAAAGAGCGGCGTTCTTGTTTGGAAAGGGCCCAAAGCCCTCTAGCTCTCATGTTTCAGCTGAGAAAAGCTGAATTCAGCGTTTCCATGGATGTGCTGGTATTCCTCTAAGACTTTCACATGAGTGGTATCAGTCCTGCTGAAACTGTGGATGGCGATATCCTGTGAAAGTCTTCCTCTCCCTGGGCACAGCCCTGCCAGATGCTCAGCACCCCTCGAAAGAATCCGAGCTGCTCCCGACCTCAGTCGGAGCCGGAGATGCTCAGGGTGTTGCAGGCCAGGCTCTGCAGTCAGTGAAGTTGTGAGTTCGGCCCTTTTCTCTCGGCTAAACACATCCCAACGCAGCTCCGACAAAGCGAGGGGGATGAGGTGTGAATTGCTCTTCTGAAAGGAGGATTAGATGTGGTTTTCTTAGGAAACTCGTCTGTCTGCTTTGACAACCACCGAAATAAATCCCGAGGGATGCCATTTTCGATCAAGGATCACTGTTGCTCAAAAATCTGTGATTTTCACTGAGAATAAAGTTTCTGTCTGCAGGTAAAGATTTAGAATATCCGCTAAGATTGTCAACTTTACAAGTCACCTTACCCGAGAAGAATGCTTAACTGCATCCCTGCAGATTTCTGGTCAAGAGGATAAGAAAAATAATGCTTATTTATTTATTTATTTATTTTCTTTTAAATCACTCTTGGCACTGGAACTGAAAACTAGGAAGCCTGAATTCAGACCTCAGTGTTCTGGTGATTCCAGCTGTGGCCTTGGCAAATCACTTCAGTCCGTGTTTGTAAAGCACCCCTCCTTACCTAACTCCAATCCTGTGTGTCATGTCTTTCACAAATGAGAAAAAGATTGAACTCCTCTCTGTGCTTTGAAAAAAAAAAGGTCTTCCTTGAGATTCCTAGAACATTTTGAACCTGAGGAGAGTGCTGTAATTGCTAATTACTGCTGTATGTTAGCAGTGCTAATAAACATGCTTCTCAAGCTTATTACTGCTACTCAGAAGAGCTCCAGGCCAGTAATAACATATCTAAGAATTTAAATAGACTGCTAATGGGTTTACACAGCAAAGGTACTTTGGAAATGCAACAGCAACTCGCCACCATTTCATATTGCACACAACAGCACGGGAAATTTAATCAAAGGAGCAAAATGTCAACAGAACAACCTATGAGCTTTAAGGTATTCACGCTTTTCAAGCACGGAAAGTTCTCAGCAGCAGTAGTCTCTCACACAAAGATTTATTCCCTCTGAAGACTTTTTTCATGGCTCATAAAGAGTGATGGATGAAGTTAATTTTTAGTTTAATCTCTTCCTTTTCAGTTCAGTAATTTCTTCGATACTTGCAAAAAATTAGTGAGAATATGGAACCACTCAGCAGTCATTAGTGACTGTGTGTTACAGACTGTGCACAGGCCACAACAGGTTGCCTGACAGGTTTGGAGAGTAGGAAGAAAATTTTCCTTTTACTAACTTCTTTTTTAAAAGCAACATTTTAATATTTATTGTGGACAACATATAAAGAATTTTTTTTAAGTGTGGCAAAGAAAGAGAATTGAACAGTGTGTCTAAACTTTTGTTTTTCTTGGGTTTTATGCTCTAAAAACTCTATTATGCCATCTTTGCTTGGCACATTGCTCTTTAACTCTGCTGCTGTACTTCTTGGACCAGCAGAAAATGTTGCCTTCTCCCCCAAATCATGTTTTTGTTTAGCTCAGTGGACAGTATAGTACAGGGCCATGCTGATATTCTATTCATATTTTCTAACCTGTGTCTATTGCTGCTTTATGTTGGCTTAAGAACTAAAATCAACCATCTTGCTCTTTTAACACATTTCAGAAATGCTTTTGACTTCAAGGCCTGCAATTAGGGGAGTTCACTATATTTAGAACTTCCCAGCCCTTTTTGAAAGAATTGGCTATTTTAATTAGCTTTCTTATCAGAGTAGAGAAAAACAGTGGAGAAAAAGAGAAAACAGCTATATGTGTAGGAGATAAATTTTATTATTTTGCATCACCACACTGAGGATTTCCCCCTCAAAAATCGACTTAGATGAAACAAAGCAGCAAATTACTTCTGGGCAAAGATAGTGGAATGTCAGACTCGACTTGGGCTGTGGCATGGGTCCACTGCTTCTTTCAGACAGTGCTTGAGGAGGCTGTGGGAAGGCAGACAAAAATTTAACAGGTCTTTCCTACAACCTATAGACTCACATATCACTGCTGACATGTCTCTCCAGCTTTTGTCCCTACCCACTTATTTTTTAGGACAATTTTCTGGCAAGGGAGGTGCTGATGCCTTAAGTTTTAATTTTTATATTTTTCAAATCCTGTACTGCTAGTGTAACTCTGAAGTTTTCCATAGCTTGTTAAGTGCTGTTCTCTATGCTAAGATAGACGTAAGAAAACCTCTAATTTGCTCTCCAAGGACATCCAGAGTAAGAACTGCAAACCTTCATCTTGGGGAGAGGGGGGCAAGCTTGGGCAAATTCCATCCTTGCCTGGCTTCTGCTTGGGGAATTGATGCTGAGATCCAAGTGGGAAGAACTCGTGAGCTGTCATTGTCCATGTTGGGATGCACTGAGGCAGGAGCCTCTGGAGCCCAGAGTGTACCTCTGAAGGCCTTTCCAAACAATCCCTCCTTTATTCCTTTATTCCTGTCTAGTCTCTGTTACCAGGTGGCCATTTAAGGCATCAGTCCAACATTTGGGGCTAAAGAGCCCCCAACATGCAGGCACTGGGGTTGTCTCTTCTCTCAGTCTGAGAGATGAGTTATCCTGCTGTTTCCCTCAGCAGGAGCATCCATCTTCTGGGCACCACCACTCCTCCTAACTTCTGTAGAGCAGCATCAAACTGTTTTCCAAAACTTCTGTTGTAGTTACAGTGTTATGCTTGCACGTGGTGAAGGAGCCCATAGCAACATTTGCTCATTTGCTTTAGGCTTGTGTTGCACTTAAGGAAAGATACAGGAAAATGACAATTTTTAAGTGCAGGGAAAGCACTGAGTTACAGTGATGCAAGTAAAATCCATAGAGCATTATAAATAAGGTGCATTTGTAACAGCAGAAATAGCAGGACAGTTAAAGTATTTTCTATGAGACACAGCTACTGTAACCCCTCTGGTGCTGTAGTGTCATTAATTTTCTTTTTAATATATGAAATTCTTCTTTTCCCTAGGCTTAGTGCCAATCTATTTATTTTTTCTAATTATGGCTAGAAGTATCAATATAAAATATACCCAAAAAGAGTACTTTAACTTTTTTCCTTCCCTTTCTGTTTTTTTTTTTTTCTTCCTCAATGCAGTTCTTTGCATGTGTCAGAAAATCACAGTCCAGGGCCCCATCAGTGCAGTGGATCCCCTGAACAAATGCCATTTATCTGTGGGAGTTTTAGCAGCTGCTTTTCCTGTTTGGAGCTCTTGCTTAGCTCAACCACATCAAGAGCTTCAAATATTGTGCACTCCTAGACCTTTCAGCTGCACATGCTGAAAATAAAAGTTACTTTGATTTTCTAATTATTTTTACAATGGAATTATTGAATTGTTCTTATATCTATTAAACTGTTTAGGGAATCATTCCAGCAGCTGAATTCTAATTATTGAATTATTCAAACTATCTTAGCTAGTATTATTATATTTATTCTACTAAAATTGTATACATGAAGTCAGAGGCCTGACCTAGATATAACATAATGTTCTTTTTACTAATTTCTTAACTTATAGCTCAAAATGAACATAATAGATGGGACAAAGGACTTGAAATTCAGATGAAATTCAGAAAAGATTCCTGCAAAATGCTGCTCTTAGGAAATTAAACAGGTAGTGATAGTTGGCTAAACACCAATTTGTCATCACAAAAATGGGCAACACCTTTGTGCCACTTGTGCAAAACTCTCAGAGCTTAGAAGGAGCTGGAGAGCCATGCCAGGTATCTTTATGTGTGTGAGGTGACAGCAGGGGGTGTTTAATTGTTTTTTATTCTCTTCCAGTTGGCTTTTGGTTCAGTATTGCCTGGAAGTAACTTTTGGTGCCTCTTTCCTAACACACAGAGCAATATATAGAAATTGCCTCGTCTGCACCTCGTCAAAGTTCAAAGCCCTGTTGTGATCTTTTTTCTCTGGCAGTATCCTATCAGGGAAGATGGTTGTACACATCCTCTTCTGCTGTCCTGGAGGTTTTTGTCTTGCCCTGGCATTCTAGTCCACTGTCAAAACAAGAAGGAGGAACTTTTGCCCTGTAACCTTATTTTCTATGAGTGTTTTTATGTGGGTGAGCAATGAAAAAGTCTTTTCATAGCCTGATCACCTGAGACAATTTAACTGATGTTCGGATCTGAACATCCTGGAAACACAGCCACTGAATCATTCAATAATTTCCCCATAAGATTTCTTAAAAGAGAAGGAGACAGCCTAAAGATCATTGACAGCAGCCTTTTAAGATATTTACTGACAAGAACAGTTCACCTTTTTTCATCTTATACTGTAAAAATGGGTAACACTTCTCTGACCATAATACTCCAGGAAACAAGGAATGGTTCAGGTTGCATTTCATGGAATCATAAAATGGCCTGGGTTGGAAGTGATGTTAAAGATCATATAGTTCCAAACTCCTGACCTTGGGCAGGGACACCTTTCACTAAAACAGGCTGCTCAGAATCCCATCCAGCCTGGCCTTGAACAATTCCAGGGATGGGTTTTCCACAACTTCTCCAGGCTCTGTTCCAGTGTCTTCTCACATTCACATGAAGGACTTCTCCTTAATATCTAATCTCAATCCACACTTTTCTGCTTAAAGTTATTCCCCCTTGTCCTATCACTGCATGCCCTTGAAAAAAGCTGCTTTTAGGCCCCCTTTAGGTACTGGAAGGTGGCAATTACACTTCCCTTGAGCCTTCTCTTCTCCAGGCTGGACAAGCCCATTTTCCTCAGCCTGTTTCCATAGGAGAAGTGCTCCAGCTCCCTGATTATTGTGGCCTCACTCCAGCAGATTCACCTTCTGTTTATGCTGGGTGCCCCAGAGCTGGATGCAGGGTTCCAGGTGGAATCTCACCAGAATAAAGGAGCAGATTCCCCTCCCTGGACCTGCTGCCCACAGTGCTCTGGATGCAGCCCAGGCTACATTTGGCTTTCTGGGCTGTGAGTGCACATTCCAGGTCCTGTTGAGCTTCTGGTCAACCACCACCCCAAGTCCTTCTCCTCAGGGCTGTTCTCAATCCATTCTCTGCCCTGCCTGTGTTTGTGCTGGGGATTGCCCTGGCCCAGGTGCAGCACCTTGCTCTTGGCCCTGCTGAACTCCGTGAGGTTCTCCTGAGCCTCTCCTGCCATGTCCCTCTGGATGGCATCTCTTCCCTCCAGAGACTGCTCACAGGGAGTGGTGTTGGCAAACTTGCTGAGGGTGCTCTCCATCCCACCGCCCACATTGACAACAGGGATGTGGAACAGTGACAGTTCAAATATCACCCCCTGAGGAGTACCACTTTTGCCTGGTCTCCACTTGGACACTGAGCTGTTGACCACAACTCCTTGTGTGTGAGCATCCAGCCAGTTCCTTATCCACAGAACAGGTAAGCTGTTGAAGTGGAATTGCTCAATTATTTGCAAAAAATTTACTTTCGTTTGAGGGAGATGCTACTGATTTTGTCAGATGTCTGGATCAAAGTCAGCATAAGCTTTTGGAATTTATGTGGATCCAAGAGCTTTATTTTGTCATCAGGGTGCAGCATTCACACTGTTGTGAAGTATTTCTACAGAGCCTTCTGCAGGAGTGCTGGCTTGGCCCTATGCTGTGAGGATTTTCTCATCTTTTTCTTTCTTTCACACAACCTCTCTGCCCCCCTTCTCTTTTCCTGTTTCCTCCTCTTCCCAGGCTCAGCTTCTAGTCTGGGGAGTGCAAACACATTTCTCTGCACTGTGAATGCTGTAATTAGCAAAAATTCCCTGGAATTTGAAAAGACAAGGAAAGGTCTCATGCCGAAAAAGGATTATTGTTCATGAGAAAAGGAACAAACCCAAGAATTAAAACTAAAATCAGTGGTATCTGAGGAAGCAGGACATTTTGCAAGGCCTTGGCATTTGATAATTATCCTGTCATGATGATTTTTCTATTATAAGGGCTCCCTAAGAAGGCTGATGTAAGAGAACTAATAGAGGGTAAGAAAGTAGAAACCCTTTAGCAATGGCTTTATATGGGTTTATGTAACAAATCTCATTTCAGATTAAGTAATTGTTTCTCAGCTCATAGTTTTCAGCTACACCAGTAGAAAAGGATTTTTCTTCCAGCCTCATTAAAACCATATGTCTGCCAAATTAGCAACTGCAATGCTGTTTAGCTGACAATCTCTTGCATTTAGTGACATTCCTTTTATGAGGTCTTGTGTATGAGATATGTTTTTTGTAGTGTAACAGGCTACCATTAGTGATTGACCCTTTTTGTTTGTCTCAGTTCATCCTTTGAGGTTGATAGCCTGAGGAAATGAAAGCAAAATATATTTAGAAGTGCAGCCTGGCTCAACTTTAAGCTGAATACAGAGGCCATTTGCTGTTCTGTGTGGTGGCACATAGAAACAGCTGCACAGGTTGATAATATTGATGGGACTGCACTTACTGCTGTCACTTCTCCCTGCAAATCTCACACTAAAAATGGTCGTGGGACTTCTTCTAATACAACGTCAGGAAAAGTCCCTCAATAAATCAGTGCTGTTAATGAAAGCAAAACCTATTCAGATAGTTTTAAATGAACTGAAAGGCAGCACTCACAAAATGCCTTTCATAGGCAGAACTTTCTTCCTGGTAACTCTTACCTGATGGTGGGTGAGGGTTGGCATTTGGGTATTTCCTCAAACACCCTTTATTTCATCTTCAGCTTGTGTGTTTCAAAGATCTGCCAGCTAATCAGAGAAATTAACACCTCATTTCATATCCCTGCAAGAACAGCCTTGGTTCACTGGTATGAAAATAATTATTTACATTATCTGGTATCTCAAGTACAAACCATTATTCAAAACAATATGCAAGTGGTAAATGCTTTTTGTAAGTCAGAACATCTCTCACATCTAAATGCTGAACCATTTTCAAGTTTATTTTTCTAGCTGCTTGTACTGTGTCTTGGTGTGTAAATATGTGTACAAAAATACTGAGGACTAGTGATGAAGAAAAGATATTCCTGCTTATGGGGAGTTAAACCAGCTTTGCATTGTGCTGGCTTCTGATCTGCACATGATCAGAACAGCACTGTCTTATAAAAATATATGTGGTGCATAGGGGTGAGCTATAGCTACTACTGAGATTTGTGTTAGATTACACAAGTCAGTTTAGAGTAGCAACTGAGGCATAGCAGCCTTTGAAGAAATGCAGATTAAAATGACAAGGTAGAAATTCATGATTTCTAGTTTTGGGTTGTTAGATTCAAGCTCAGTAGCTTTCTGTAGACTTATGGATGTCACTGTAGATTTACAGCATGGATAGATGATAACAAGGTCCAGAAATCTGATGTTCTGTGGAGCTTTCAATATCTTAAATGGATTAGCTGTGAGTTCTGATTGAAACCAGTGGAATAAATTAGGTACATAATTTTTGCTTATCATTCTGTATTGTTTTATGAAGTTCTACTTGCACAGAAGATACTTGACCTGGATGCAGTATATTACACAACTCATGTATCCACTGACATATATATATGTATATTTTATTTTCTCTATATGTAGTATTTGTGCAGGCACTGAGACAGAACACAAAGTGACTATCCTGATAATAGCAAGGATAAAGTCTACAATGTTATTAATGCCTTTTCCTTTGAGGCAATCCTTAGTTCTGAGCTGTGTTTGCATAGGAAGTATTTTTTTTTATATTGGAGGCTAAGACACATGGCAGTAATATTGCTTCTGTGTCTTCCCAAAGTGCTAAATATCTTCATTATTTTTAATGAAATTAGGGAAGAAGGCTTGCATTAGAACATTAAATCCCAAGATAGCAGATGCTATCATTTATTAGTTAATTATTTCGTATTGATTTCATAGGATGACAGGTTTTTTAAAAGGCTGTTCCTAATCTCATTTCTGTCTGTCATCCTTTGTGACTTGTGTTGACAGTTCCTTTTAAAGAGTAAAACAGATTCTTTTTGAAATCTGTTCTTTTATACTGAACTCCTCTGCCAGAGGCCTGTCACTCTCCCACTGAGGTAGTTGTTGACATTTACCAAAGTACAACAATGTTTAATTTAATATTTTTGTGCTTTGGTGTCGTATTCCCAAGACAAACGTTTGCCATTTCTCTCTCCTGATATGGCTAATGACAGCTAACTTCAGAAACTCCTTTCCTTCTGCAGCGCTTGGGCTAATTGGTGTTATGTTATTTTAGGGCCTGAGTTCAAGGCCCCTATTTGTGAAGTGTTATGCTGTGAGTGAGCCTACTGAGATAAGCAAGGCTGGGTACACACCAAGACAGGATGTGTGACATGCAAGGGGAGAGCTGCAGCATGGAAAAGGCAGGATTTGCTCCTTGAAGTCTGTAACTCTGCTGCAAAGGGAAAAATGCATTATAAAATCTCTCTAACTTGCAGGAAAGTCTGGAAGCACCCAGAGAAACTTTTATTTCTTCTTTCTGGCTTCATTCTCCTCTATTCATCCTGTAGGGGATGTAAAGAAAATGAATTATTAGGAATGAATTTATACAATAGCTGAATAATTTGGAGTCAGCTGGATGCAAAAAGACAGGGTTTGACCAACAGATGGGAATGTGAAGAGATGCACAGACCAAAGCATAAGTTCAAAAGTGACAGACCATGTGCATCTACCACATAAACAGGGAAGGAGCTGGCTTTATACTCCTCAAAACCCAAATTGAGTTGAAGACTCTGCCTTGAAGAGAGTGAAGACAACCACAGTGGGTGAAGAGAGAAAGAGATGGAACTTTGTAGTGAGGAAAGACTAAAATTGGGGAAAGAGCTGGGATAGCTATGGAAAAAAAACCTATCAAATAGAGGATGTGGTCACCCTACTGGTGGTTTCCAAATAGGAATTCCTAACATGTTATCAAGAAACAAAGAAAAATAGGGAAAAAAGAACCACGGGAATGCTTCTGGGATAAATGTAATTGGAACCATTTCTGAGTGTTTCATCTATCCATGTTGTGTGTCATCCACGTCCCCCCATCCCTCATGAATAATACTGGTAACAAAATAATTCAAGTAGCAGTACCTTACTTTTTGGAAGTAATAAAGTCCTCAAGAAGTGGGTGGGAATTTTAGCAAGTCCTAGTGAAAGAAACCAATAGATACTGAAAGACACAGGAGAGCTCCCAGGTGGTAGGGAATGCTCCTGCTCTGCAGTGATGCTTCAAGGATCCCGGTGGTAACACCTTCTAATCTGGGCAATTAAAACTGGAGCCAGCAGTAAAGCAATGAAGTAGGACCAAGTAGAAATTGTTTTCTTGGCATAAACCTGTGGGACTGTTTTGTAAGAAATAGCTGTTCCTGGTTGTCTTAAAAAGGAAAGAAAGCAACCCACATTTAGTAACATATTGGTGGACATTTTAATTAGATTTTTATAATTAAAAATGCAATTTGTCAAGATCCTTCACCCTTAAAAAACTTTTACTTTGGATTGAAGGAATTAACTTTGTTACCTTGAGAGATCAAATTTTTCTTTGTGTTTCTGGGAGGGATGGATGATTTAAGATTTTTAGAGGCAGCACAGTAGGGAACCACATTCTGACTCAATGAGCCACCACAAGTTAATCAGAACTTTTTATTCTGTATTATTTTCTCTTGCCTTTGCAAGTCTCATGCTGTTCTTGAAATGCCTGGGAATTAAAAGAACCAATTCTCTGTCAGTACATGAAAAAAAAAGATGATATTTCACAGTGAGAGGACTGTATATATCCCTCTTTTAAGACTTTTTTCATTCCTTTTTTTCAATTTTTTTTTTAAATATAACCGTTAGAACCCCCAGAAAGGAGAAATGCTCCTTGTGGAAATAAATGTCTTCCTGTTCCCTGCAGAGAAAATTATTAAGAACAAATTTACTCATATGGTAATAAAATAAATAAAAAAAGAAATTGCCATGAGCAAAAAGTGCTATTAATTCTGACTAGCTTCTGGCACAAAGCTGAAATAAACATTCTTAATTGTTAAGAATATCTTAGGACCTGAGCTGTTCTTTTAAAGGTTCAGAAATACACTTACAGCTCTGGATATGAGTTCTGGATATATCCAGCTGTTTGGAATGCTTACTATTGGAAGTTTTGTCTCATTTTTTCTCCATTATTCTTGGCTTTCCACACAAATCCCCTCCCTCCCTTCAGCTCAGGCTGATGGAAAGAAGAGAGACTGTTCTTACAGCACCTTTACATGTACTTAGAATAAAAACAACAAGGGTTGAGGAAGCTCAGAAAACCCCATTTTTCCATTCCTTGCAGCATCTAGCTACATTTTGTACATTTGGTAACTGCTGGGAAGGCCCTGAACCCCTGTCCACCCACCCTAAAGGGGAAGGAAACACCCAAGATTGGTAAATGCTCACGATTGGAAGGAATGACAAAAATCAGAGGGGCCACGAGCAATCAGAAAATTTTATTAATAAATTACACCCTTGGCATGGAAATTGGTGTATTAGTTCCTGGCTGCTGTGCAAGCACACAGCAGTGGATTAAGAGTAAAGAGGGGAGAGCAAAAGGAAGTGATGGATTAAAGAGGGGGAGGGAAAGAAAGGAAGAGAGAGGAAAGGAGAGCAAAAAAGAGGAAAAGAAGAGGAAAAGAGATCATCAGCAGCACTGGTTCCAGTGTCAGTCCAGCTGAAGGGCTGTGAGTCCTGGTTTCAGCATTGTTCCAGCTCTGTTGTTCTGGCTGAGGAGGTGTCCAGGGTGCTGGGGGCACTGCCCAGGCTTGCAGGGGTACCTATTTGTGGATGGGTTTTTCACTTGCTGTGCAAATTAATTCTCATGTGCAGCCCATCCTTCAGGCCTTCCTGGAAATGGGGCAGAGGCTTTGGGGGTCTTTGGTGGTCTTAATGCACCCCTGCAGTCCATGGCCACTTCTCGGCCTCATTCCTGCACTTGTGCTCTGCTGGGCTGTGCTGCTCTCCGAGAACTACCAGGGTGTACATAAGTTTCCAAGGCTGATGGTTAAAAACCAGGTGCTCTTTGGACACCTGTTAATTCTGGGAACAGACAGTGACTCTGAGAAGCTCAAGACCATTTCTCAGCTCATGGTGAAGTGGTGGTGGTGGGGATGCACCACCACTATCCACCCTGTGACTACAGTCAACAAACCCACATCCCAACTCCAATCTGGATCAAGTAAATCATTATCTGAAGAACTGAAATTTTTTATTCACATTGGGGTGAGGAGGAGAATGAAATAATTAAAGACATATTCTTATGTTTTCTAGCTAAATACGATGAAAATGGTTTGTAATGTGTGTATTTTTATTTCAGTAGGAGCAAGTGCAGTGACAAAAGAGTGGCACTGAAACTGGGGTATTATTTTCAGGAGGCAGAGGCTGAACAAGACTGAAATAGCTTTCAGACAGTCCAACAAGTTTCTGTACAGTCTCTACTTGTGTGCTATTTCTGAAATGATTGACTTTTTCCCCTCTCCCCACCCCCCATCTGGCTCTCACTGTATCTCATCGACTTTGGGATGCACTAAACATATTGAACAAAGTGAGTCATTAAGTTAATCCCCCCAGGGTAGGAGTACAAGCAGCTCAATCCCTGAAACCTGACTGAGGCAAGAGGAAATAAATCAAAACAATCAAACAAATGTTTGATTCTAGAACACGTGCCTAGGGAACTATCTGCTGGTGTTTGAAGGCCTTGAGTTTTATATAAGGGAAATCAGGTACCGCCTGAGTCTTTCCTAAACAAAAAACATGGCAATGAACATCACTACCTGAAAAGTGGAAGGTAGTGATAGCTAAGACATATTTTTAGTGAGAGTCAACATTTTGAGGGCTTTCACATAGAATTATACAACCTGTGATTAAGATGATGAGGTAAGTTTTCATTAAAATTGGCACTTTAAGATAAGATACAGCTTCTTCAGTTGTTTCCTATGCCAGTTTGGAAACGTGATGCCATTGTTGTTACAGCAGCTGTAAGCCATGAAACTGTTTCAGCAGACTGTAAAAAAGGACTCGTAAAAAAACCCCAAACCCCCATACAAAATAACAACCAGCTACATCTAAAAATCCTGTGAGATTTCCGGCATAGTTTTATTTGATTTGGAAATTCACCTGCTAATGCCAATCATAGACTTTTTGCAATGATTACCAGTTCAGGTTTTGGTTTGGTTTTTTTAATATTCCTGTTTGTGTAAAGGGTGTTCATGTAATATACATGGAAGATTCAGGAACCCCAGTGCTTCAATACTGATATCAGTGCAGTAGAATCATGGCACAGATGATCTTTTAAAGACTTATAAAGCAGAGATTCCAAACCTGGTGCAGTGTTTTAGATTTCTTGGTGGTGGTGTGTGTGAGTGTTGGGTTTGTGGGTTTGGTTTGCTGTGTCACTGCAGAGGAAGAGTTTTGCTGTCAATATGAAACCTTGAAGAGTTGCTGGGAGGAGTGATGTGACTGATTTCCCCTCCTGCTTTGCTGCAGATGTGCTCCCAGCGTTCTGAATGCTGCTTCATCACCAATTATGGGAGACCTCAGTGCCACAACCCAGGGACAGCTTGGGGCCAGCACTCAAGTTCACATTTTTTAATGATGCATCTGCCACTGCCTCCTCAGAGTTGATTTTGTGGGTAGGAATGATAACAATAATAATGTGGTAGGAAGGATGCTCACATTTGTGATCCCTGCTGCTGAAGAGAATGAAAATATGCAATTTTGTGAGGTGGTAGGAGCTACACGTGTGTGTACGTATTTTTTATAAAACTGTGCTAGGCTCTGCTCTTTATTCTCCTTTGAAAATCTGCACTACTCTCACTGATATCACTCTTCTTCCTACAGTTTTCCTGAGATAACAATTTGAACCTCCAAAGGCTTGTTCTT
Organism: Erpornis zantholeuca; assembly: GCA_013400515.1. NCBI lineage: Eukaryota > Metazoa > Chordata > Aves > Passeriformes > Timaliidae > Erpornis > Erpornis zantholeuca. Next base: position 38,740 of record VZTN01036289.1, on the reverse strand, counting down.
TGCTTAGCACCACACTCACTCTTGACAGGATTTAGTTAGGAAAAGAACTTTCCTGAAACATTGGAATTTTAATCTGCTACTGGCTCTTCTGAAATGCAGAACATGATTATTCATGTGTGTAGAATGTACCAAGGTATATAGACTGTGGAGGAAACTTGGGAAAATGGGCTCAGTTTATGTTTATTCAGCTGTCCATTTTGGATCCAGCTGGGACTGGCTCTCTCCAAGGTGGGGCAGCTCCTGCTGCCCTCTCACAGAAGTCACCCTTGCAGCCTCCACTACCAAAACTTTGTCCCACAAGCCCAACACACCAAGCTCCTTTGGAAATAATGCAGCCAGTTATACTTCTGCAGACAGAATTTGTCTCTTCCCATCAGCATCAAACTGTGATGCTTTGTCATTAGGATGACAAGACAGGAAAGTTTTGAGTCTCTGCAGAATTCGAAGACAGGTTGTTGCCAGAAACAGCCTTTTCCTTTGTACAGGAAAAAATCTCAAATTGAACATAAAAATGAAGGGAATAACAAGTAGGTGACAAAGTGAGTAGCAGATTTTGAGGGGCCAGTTTTCCTTGGTTTTTTTTGGACTGAGGTAAAGAGCTTTCTTTTGTAAAGAAATTCATTATGAAATGAACAGCCCCTAAAACACCACAAACCTTATTGCTGTGGTTGGGTGTTGCTTTCCCCTTAATTTGTTTTCTAGGATTCCAGAGGTGGGCTGTTTCTTATTGAAAAACATTTTTGGTGCTGTTGAATTATTAGTAAGGAAGAAGGAGGTTGCATCTGCATTAGGGTTGGCAGGACGATTTTTTGGGTGCTGTTTTGTTGAGGCTTTGCAGATAGCAATGACATAATTACATAGACATATTTGCACTCTTGAGTGGGATGCTCACTGAGTGCTTCCTTCCTGTTGCAATTCTTTGTGGAGAAGAGGTCCATATTCTGCAGAAAAAATAATCTATCTGTTCTTTTAAGCTTGCAAAAAACCCAGTGAAACGAACTGGTTTTGCTCCAGTAGTCCTATATTCTTTGAATAACATCTATTTTCAAGCTGCCATTCATACTAGAAGAAAATGCATTGAATCAAATTTTTCTCACAAGAAAGCTTAGATTTTCATTCTTAGAGTTTAAATAAATGATGTTGCAGCTTTTAGGCTGGTACATGTATGCAAGCCTTAATGCCAGAAGAATTGCAAATGCCCGAGATGATTTTGATGCTCTTTCTCCATGAGCTTTTAAATCACAGTACTGCTTAAATACAGTCCTTGAAGTTTTGGTTTGATTGAACCCAAACTGAGTTCTAAGATAACTTGATTTGCAGTCCACTTGAGTGCAAGGTATAAAAAGATCACATTTAGGCAGAATTTTTTAGTTCCATTATAAGGGATGAGGATTTTATTGATAGTTTGGTAGCAGCAGAACACAGAATAGCACAATATTTGCGAATGAAACCATTGTAAGTAACTGATCTGCAAAATAATTCTTTTTTATAAGGTGAAATGTAATTTCAATTCCTGCTCTTGTAAGAAGCTGGAATGTAATTTCATTTAAGTATGGGGCTAGGACTGTATTGTTTTGATTTTAATTGGAGCCTGCCCTCAAAGGTTTCTTCTTGCCTGTGATTAGACCATTCCTAGACCATTTTAGAAACTGATCTGTCAGGAATCAATTTTACACTGCACTAATCAACTAATATTAAAGGTGATTCAATAAAACACTGTGAATAACCTTGAAGAAATTGTAGCCAAGGACTTCATAGAAAAGTATGTTCACTATCATTATCAACTGTTGAAAAAAGTCCAAGATTAAACTGTTAAGAGTCAGAACAAGAAAGATGAAGAAACAGACAGTCCTTTTTTTCTAGAAGTTGATGGCAGATTTGTCAACATTCCTCAGTTTGTGTCTTCTGAATAGATGCTATTTATGGAAAAGATCCAAGGTTAAAAAAAAGAGGAATTTTTTCACACAAATCATTGAGCTGAGTGAAGCAATAAAGTGTGTCTCTGTATTTGGTTTCACCAGTGACATATTCAGGGATGAGCTGAAAAGTTATTTCTGTAATGGAAAGCGGTAGGCTTTTCATATATCTTTTTTAACCAATATGGCATGCATATATATGAACTTATAGATAGTATGTAACATGCAGAAATTGTAAGGTATTTAACTCATCAAATAAGTTTAAAGAAAAGACTGCCCAATAAAACACTGTTGGTAGCCGAGGAGAGGTTACCTCAGCAGAAATATGAACTGGGAAGGAGTGGAAGATGGAGCAAAGGGACAGTTGCTTAAATCACTTCTGAAAATCCTACAATATTTTATATTAACTGAGGTTTCTACAGCACTTTTACAATCCCAAATTTTTACTTGTTCATTTCAATTCAAGTGCATATTATTTCCATTTCTGAAAATTCCTTCCCAAAGAGTTCTTTCTTTTACAGTTTTTCACTTGTTTTTCTGCTTGTCCTCTTTCCAGTACACCCTAGTTTCATCCTCCTCTGTATTTACTGATCTGAGACACTCAGATCCTGAAAAACTCTGCTGCTAGACCACAACTCTGTGTGCTTGCTGCCAAGCTCAAGGAGACATAGCTCTTCAAGGTTTGAAGTGCAGCTTCCTCAAAGTGCAAATCATTATTTACAGCTGTTTATTCACATCATAGGTGGTGTGTGTGTGTGTGATCAGGCCAGGGGAACCATAACTGGCGTATTTATTGTAATGTAAAGAAATAACTCCAATTTCGCCTTGATTTATCTTGCCTTGCTAAAGAAATTGTGAAAGCACAAAAAGACCATAAGTTTCTCACTCGGGGGTGAAGGCTGCTCAGCACTATCTCAGAGCAAAGTGTGCTCTGAAGGTACAGCATGCGCTGTGACAAACGTGAGCGGAGCAAGCCGGGCGGGTGGGCTGTGTGGAACAGCCGGGGTGCCGGTCCCTCTGTGCTCGCAGCACGCCAGGATCCCAGCACCGCCCCACCACTTCGGCAGTTCTGCGCTTGGTCTTCCCGTAGGTGTGAATTTCCGCGCTGGTTCCTGGCTCAGGGCTCCTCGCGGCATCGAGAGTTAAAACCCCGCGAAGGGGGAAGCGAACGGCGAGGAAGGGCAGCAGCCTCAGCCCAGCCTGTTACAAAGCTGGTCACTTGCTTGCCAGAGCTGTTACTCTGAGGAGCTCGAGTCTGAGGTGTTTGCTATTCTGGACAGATTGTGGGAATCCGGGGCTTTCTGCGGATGACACTTCCTCTACACAAGTTTTTGCAGCACTTGTCATTGATTTAAAAGGTTGATATCTTCTATGTTTGGATGGCTCTTTCTGAGGCAAGTCCTTTGCTGTAGGGACAGGACAACTCATCCTGCCTGTTACTCTTGTCAGGTGTCATCCCCAGGGAAGAGCTGGCATCATCCCTTACCCTTGGTGTAGTGGATCATGGCTGTGTGATGCCAAGGGCTCTGTTCCCCAGCTGGTCCCCTGCTTTTATCATGGATGCTTTCTGTGTCTTTGGTCTCCCTTCCTCTCTTCTTTAACTGAGATAGAGAATAATCAGTTTGGTACAAAGTCACTAAATCCCATTTTTATCTTGACCTTCTATAAAACTCAAAGTTTTGCGTAGCTTTTGGCAGAAAGTTATGTGGAGTTTGCCTTTTTTTTTTTTGCTAGCTACATTTTCACTGAATTCATTGGGTTCCTTTTAGACCTTAAACTTGGAGACTTAAACTACATCAGTCCTAAGTTTGAGAAGCACTGAGTCTCTGCACGGTCACTGCATTTTATGCAGATCCAAGTTTCAGCAGTTGGATTCAGATTTGTATATCACTAAAGAAAGAGTTGGCCAAATTTACAGCAAATGCGAGCCAGTTTAGTTCTGTAGACAAGGAGCTTATGCTGATTTATTCTAACAGAATAGCAAGACCCAGTGTTGTTTATGGGGTATCAATGGACATAAAACACCTTATGAAAACATTGTTCAAGCCATTAGAGCACTAAAGGTTAGTTCAGGCATGGGTATAAGCAGAGGGTGTCCCCGAGGTCTTTCACAAAGTGTTCTACAGAAAACAGGGTGAGATAAGGGGGGAAAAGTAAATCTAGAAATATGAAGGGAAAAAAACCCTGTAAAATGAAGTCTGTTGCCTACAATGGGATTTTTCCCAGTGCATAGAGCTCAATGATTAAGTAATATTTAAACTCCAGCTTGAGGTGTCACATGGAAACAAAGAATGCTCTTGCTGAATCTCTGCCTTGCTGTTCATTACTTTATCAGGGATGAGAACTGTTGTAGGTTATTGATCATCTCAATCACATTAATCTGATTAATAAATATACAATCCTGGGCTATATAAAAAGAATTAATTCAAATTTGGTTTCAAAAAAATCTAATAAAACAAGGATAAACAGAAAGGAACTGGATTTTAAAAAAAAAGTTTACCATGCTTTGTGGTCTGGTTATACAGTACAAACATATAAGTATAAATAGTAAGCAGTAGTGGAGTAAATGCATGAAGGATTTCATTGAAGGAAAATCTATACTGGAGACTTTCATTAATAGATACTTGAATGGGTTGAGTTTCTTATTTGTAAAACAGGGCATGGCCAGGCTGTTAGAAGTGCAGTCTCAAGTATTGCCCTGTGTATCCTTTGTGGACTGGAGACTTTGGAAGGGAAGGTTTGTCTTCTACCTCTGCAGCAGATGGGAGAAGAGAGAACACCCACCACTGCTCTGTTTGAGTCTGGTTATTTTCAGCTTCAGGGAAATTATACATTTTTCCAATTTACTTTTATAAGTATCAAAATAGTTTGTAGTAAGTCCGATATGATCTAGAAATATTGAAGTGGACAGGACACCTTCTCCTTAAAAATCTCACAATTTAGAAAATAAAACCTATATTTACATGCATTTTCTCCTTCTGGAAAGAATTATCTGGACTATTTTCTTCCATGCATGCTCAATCCACCAATCCCATTGAGAGTTTTATATCAGGAATATTTTATTTCAATACATTTTTCTGAATTAATGAACAGACACATTAATTTGGCTTAAATTTTATCATGATAGAAAAAACTGCTCACATTTTTACTCCCTAAGCTTTTAATTGCAGTTTAGCTAATATTTAGTAATTCTTCACCTTTAAATAAATAAAAATTTTAAAAAAATGTTAAAAAGAATTTTTAAAACCAACTCTTCATTAAAAGTGGACATGAATCCTTTCCCATGCCTGTTGAAGGTGTAGACTTTGTCCTTTGCAGCACTCCTTGGAGTGCTATGTTGTTTCTTTAGTAGATATGAATGAAAGGGTACAATTCCATGTGGATTTTCTTTCTGCATGCTTTGCTTTAAGTCTCAGTTTAAAATCAAGCAGCAAAGTCTAAAAGGTAAAGGGTAGGGAAAGAGTTCTGGTACTTCATCAAATTCAAAGTTGAATCTTTGCTAGTTGTTATATTTTTATGCCAGGTTTTGATCTGTGTGGTGGTGTAATGTGATTTAACTAGATTTGTAAGTGAGCAAAAATTAGACATATTACAGGTAGAAAAACTCTGCAAGTAACTTCTCTGTTATGGGTGATTTACACAATTTAGTTTCACAGAGAGCAGTAGCTCAGATATCACAGATTTCTGGGGACAAAGAATAAAGTCATCCTAACATCCTTTTAGCTGAGAGCTGAGAGGTGTAAATCCACTGACCTACAGCTACCGGAGCTGTGGGCAGAAGGCAGCTCCTTGGCACTCTGCAGTCATCTGCTTGCCTTCTTTCTAAGTTGCTTTGCATCCCTGGAAATGGACCACATGAGAATTCATGTTTTTGTGCCAAATGAGGATTCTCCTAATCTTGTGAGGGGTGGATAAACTTGCTTTAAGCTGATTTACGCTGGCAATATGCTCAAAACAGATGGAGAGCATCAGTGCATTGATATAAAGTCTCCTAATGAGCATTGCCAGGCAAGGAACCCCCTGACACAGAGTGCTGCAGAAACTGTAGTTACACAAACCAGAACAGTAAGTGTTCAGTAACATCTGTACACCGAGGCAGATTTTTCTCTCTGTTATTTTCCCTGCAGCTGTTGTAAAAACTGGACAGAAGGTTCATTTTCCCCGTGTGTTTTATTGCAGAAATGCTCTTGCAAGAGTGTCATCCTTAGTTTACCTGATTTAGAGGGGTCTGAGAAAGACACTTGCTTTGGATTGTTCTAGATCAAGCAGATTGGCTTGTCTGCAGTTAGGAAGTGCAAGATAAGATCAGTTGAAGAGCTGTCACAGTCGGATTTAATTTGATTTTATTTCTTAATATTGTTTCTGCAGTGCATACATGTAACCTATCAAGTAATATAAATGTATTCCATTTTATATACAGCCAACTAATCATTTGAGACACTTGCATTTTATTCTTGATTTCAGAAGTAAACTGCTTTATTTCCCATGATAAGACAACAGGGACATACTGGTTAATATAATTTCTAATATAGTTTTCTTATCAAGATGCAGGTAAAAGACTTTTTTATTTTAAATGTTAGATTAATAATACAACATGATTAGTTATCCTGACACCAGCAGAGTGTTTTGTGTCCTCTAAAAAGAGAAGAGTCAATTCAGTGTCTAACTGTGCTTCAGCAGATGTATTAGAGTTTGAGTACCATTCTCATTCTTATGCTATTTCACCTTAAGCTATTTGTGCACAGTCTTTGGCCTTCCAAAACAATATTGCAAATGAAATTAACATTTGTGATGTTGGTCATTAGCTGCAAATTATTACATTTAAAAGGTGGGAGGGGAAGAAATTCAAGGACAATATTGGTTTCTGGACAGTTTTTCTATGCTGTTCTTGCCAAGGCAGTTGCCTTGCATTGCTTAGTTCGTGGCTATTCTTGTTCCACCCTCACAGCTTTTAGACTATTATACACAGGTAGTAAGTTTAAATATTTGAAAGACCCTCACTTTCAGAGTCTCCTGGAACCTAGAATCTAAAACTGAACTTATTACTGTGATCTTACTATTTTTTTATTTAAAGAAAACAATTACAGCATTGATCTTTTGGGGACTTTTTTTTGTGTGTGTGCCCCCACCTCACATTTCCCCCTGTACTCCCCCATGGGAGGATTAATGTAAGATGTTGAGGACGTTGTTTTTTTCCTGTGGCACAATAGCCTGTTGTTCACATGTAGAAGAGATGCCCGTTAATGACAAGTGGAATATTTGTTTTCCCACCAAGGCTGACACACAAAGGTCAAGCACTGTCTGATACTGCATTTACTGGCTTAAACTTTTCTTTTCCCACAGTGGATGAATTTGTATAACTGCCCCAGCTGCTCTTCCATTTGCTGCACTGTGTCTCTAGCAGTTCTCCAGCTTCTTTGCTTCGCTCAAAGCTGAACACAGCACAAGCAGCTAATTAGTCTGTCCTGATAAATAAAGCAGTGCTTTATGGGAGACTGGGGCAGACCTGGGTAAGCATGAGCAAATGCCTTGGGTTACAAGTTGATTTTTGTTCAAAGGCTTCAATAAGTGTTTTGATCCTCACTTTGATTAACGGGTGAAAACGCAAAATGAGAGTGAGCTGGGGAGTTGCGAGTGAGAATTTTTTCCCTCATCATACATTAGGTGAAATATTTCCACAATCCATAAATGTTTCTAGTTCATGCTTCAATTCAAGGTCTTAAAAGAAAAGAATGTCCCATGGGAACAGCTTGGGGCATGATTACTTGTACCAAGAACCAAATTCTGTGCTGTGTTTTGGACTGGTTGCCTCCACAGCAAGCAGGAATTGCTGAAATGAGATTCCTGTCCTTTCCCTGTCCCCCTCATTAAGCAGAAGGTTCTGGCTGAGCACTTTGTGCATCAGTCACACAGAGCCTTTTCCCCTTTCTCCATAGCTGTGGCAGGCAGTGAGATAATGTCCTCTTGTATTCAAGCAAGACCAAACTTGGTGAAGCATAAAATCTTAAAATCTGCTATTTCCAACCAGCTTACTTTTGATTGAAGGAACAGCTTCCAGGCTTGCACTAAGAGGACTAACTTGTCACTCACTGGAGAAATTTACCTGTTCCAGAAGGAATTGTTTCCAAGAATGAAAGCTGCCACTGTTAAAAACAGAAGCTACCAAAAGTGGATTAGATTAAATTAACATTACTTAGGAATAGATCCTACTATTTATTTTGAAGCTGTGATTGTTTAATATTTTTTGTCAAGAAAACATCGAATTAGCCACATCGAGGGAAAAATGGGGCATTTAAGTTAAAATTTAAAAAATCTTCATCATAACTTCATCATAATTACTTCAGGGTAAGATTTCAAACAGCTGTTTTCATGTCAGCATGTTTCCTTATGCTTTTGACCAGTTCTCAGTTTTCACCAGTCGTGGTGGGGGGGGGGGNGGGGGGGGGGGGGGTGAAAGCATGGTGTTTTTAAGAAAATTAATTGGTTTTAGTTTAATTTTTTTTTACTGCACATATTTTTGCTAACGAAATGGTGTGTCACTGACCCCCTTTTATAATATTGTTAGCTCAAGTGCAATAATTGCTTTTTCTTGCAGGCTGAGTGAGGCATCGACCTGTGAAGTATGAGTTAAAGTTCAAATTACACAGCCTTTGTTCTTTGCTTCAGACTACCTGCTCTGAATGTATAACACAGCCAGTAAGACATCAAATAAGATGTCTCAAAAAAGTAGTTTTCAGTTCTGAAGGTAGATCAGTATCTGGGCAGGAGACAAGTGCTGTGTAATTTTTTTTAAAATAAACATAAGAAATTTACAGTGACTTTTAGTAATGTATCTTATTTTATAGCCTATTTCTTCCCTTCTCTCTTTCTTAACCAAATAGCCTCAGTGCTAAACTGTACTAAGAGCACTTAGAGGTTTTTTTTTATAAAATAATATTGCAGCAAACTCCCCCTTAAAGCATCAGTTGATTTATCTGTATAGACTATGTGGAAGTTCTTCCTGGTCAATAGGTTAAGACAGTAGAAAATAACAAGTAAGGCTCTCACAAGTATCAGCATTAACTATCACAGGGAAAGGTCAGCACTATGTCTACTCAGCAGTGTGGCTTCTTCCATCTATATGAATTATATGCCTGTCATCAGAGCCAAGCCATGGAACTTAAACAAATGTATAGCTGAGACTGGGTATTAGAGAAGGGCTAGGAAGAAGGTAAATACTGTTTGTATTCTGACAATTCATTGCAGCTTCTACAGCAGTTTAATAATGTAGGCAGCCTCTCATGTCTTTCCCATTTCCAGTAGGATCAGCCAGGGTATTTGTTGGAATATTGTATTTAAAACACCATAAAATAATCACGTTAAATATTCAGCAGCATCTTGATTTCCCTAAACAGCAGATCATTGCTGTCTCTGGCACATGGATACAACCCACGTGTAATCGGGTGTGTAGAGTAACACCCCATTCCTCAGAGGCCAGAACTGCTCTGAAGGCAAAGCCACTGCACCCACCCTTGTTAATATGCAAATCCTGTCCCCATGGAGTTGTTTTTCTTGGCTCCAAGCTTACCCAGTGCTGCTGAATGAAGATGCTGTTTCTTCGCTGTCCAAAGCTGTCCATCAGTGAATTCCTCGGTATCTAGTAGAAACCTCCACTGCTGTTGAGGATCCTGGGAAATAGGATGCAAGGCTAAAACCCTTTTATGAAAATTAAGTGTCCAAGCAGCGCAATACAGCCTCGTCTGTGAGATTGCCAACTTGTGCCAGCTTTGGTCAACATTATTCTTTACTTAGAGGTTCCTCAATTAGATCAGATTTTCTAAAACACTCCAGTCTTGTGCACATATAAGAAAGAAAGGAGGGAAAACATTTTTTAGGTGGTGCTGGTGTGTTGTTATAGTAACTCCAAAAGTCTAGGAATCTGAGGCAAAGCCCTTTAAACAGTTGGCCTCTTGCAATCTCCCAACAGCCAAATGTTCCCATTGTGTCATTTCTACAGCACTATCTCCTCTGTTGGTGATTTGGTGATTTATCAAATTCTCTATGCTACTTAGCACACAGACTGAAGGTAAATTATAAAAAAGATCATTTCACCTGGTGTTTGTCATCCAGCAACATCCAAACAGAGGAGGCTAGGGAAGAATGAAAGCACTGATGCTGCCTCACCTGAGTCCTTTCCTTGTCTCCCAACCCCTCGTGTCTCAGAGCCTTCCCCATGCCGGAATGGTTTCTATGTATTAAGTCATCTTCATTGCATTCTGTTCCAGGAACTTGGTCATTACTCTCTGAGCCTGTTAACTTTTAAAATCTAATATTAGATGAGAAGAATTAAATCAGGTGATAGGTTAGAACTGGGTATACTGGATGAAGTAATGTAGTTCTGTTCTTGTTTCAACCATTATCTCACTAGGAGACTTTGGGAAATCGTGTAATCTCTCTAAAGATTTAAAATCCTTCCTTGTAAAATGTGACTAGTACTTACAAGCCTTGAAAGCATTTTCCCTCTCTGTACAATGAGCAAATAAAACATTATCATTTTCCATCCTCATCAGTGTCCTCTGTATCAAAGAAGCTCTGTGTAAAAAGCATAAACATAAAAGGAGAAAATTTATTCCGTTTAGACAAATTGCTGAGAAAGGATGCAAGAAAGACTCCTGTGAGGTGGCATGCTTTGCTTGAACTCCCTATTTTAAGTACCTAAATAACATTTCTACCCACACATTTGCGTCAGGTGTAGCCTAAGGCAAATTTGTAATTTCTGTACCCTTGTCATAAAGAATCTATAAGTTGTGAAATTGGTTCTTCTCAGTATGCCTGGATCACTTACTCTATCTTGGAGCATAGATCTTGAACTGTGAACAAAGGATATTTAAAGGCTGCTTTATGCTAATGGCAATATCTTATAGAATAAGGCTGAAATTAGCCCTGTGCTGCAGAGTGCCGACTCTGCAAGAACTCTGCAGCAGAGCTGCTCTTGAGTGAGGCATCTGCAGGAGTTCTGAACACTCCTTGAGTACAGGCACTGGCCATAAGGATACAACTTCTTCACAAGGATTCTATGAAAAGTGTTGCCTTTCCCTGATCTTAAAATTAAAACCAAAACACGGTTTATGGGAAAAGGGGTTTTTACCTCAGGATTTATTTCAGGATTCTGGGGTACAGCACTGCATCCAGGTGGAATG
>VZTN01036289.1:0-27622 GCA_013400515.1 Erpornis zantholeuca | reverse complement strand
GAAAAAGCAAAAAATCATTCTGGAATCAAAAACATTGAAATGGATTGTTTGGGGAGGTTGTGTGTTCTCCATCTTTGGAGTTTTTAAAGTTCCAACAGGATAAAGAGCTGGGTAACCAGATCTGATCTCCTAGCTGACCTAACCCTGTGAGACCTCCTGAGGTCCTTTCTAACCTAAATTATCCTTCAATCCTATTCCACTTGGACAATAGAGACAACCAGATCCTATCTTTCACATCTTGAATAGCTCCCTGCTACTGCATTTAAAACAGAGTCAACAGATTTTCTCTGATGATGCCTTTAGTAAAAGACTGACCCTGCTCTCACTTAAAAATATGTCTGGTCTCCACTAAGTCTATGGTGACCAGACCTAGGAGGGATTTCTAGGATGCAGTCCTGGTATGTAAGAGAGAACTTTGTCATCATTAAGTAAAGTGTCTTAAGTGAGTTGGGACTGCAGAAATTATCTTCTCCTGTGTGTTTTCCTTTCTAGTAAAACTACACACCTTGCTCAGAGTATTGATATCAGGAATATTTCTGCTTAGCATGTTAGTTTTTATTTTCCATTTTTGAAGGCTCACAGAATTTTGTTCAAATTTCAGTTGGAAAAATTTTTCCTTCCTGCTACTGAGCTGGATTCTGCTCTCTGAGCAGCCAAATTGCTGTTAAGAGATTCTTTGAATGTTTCTAATATGCTTTGACTCAAAACCAAAACAGATGAGCACAGCATACCTTAACTGTCAATTTAAAATAACCTGGCTCTCTTCAATGTAATCTCCTGTGGTAGTTTAACTGCTGGTGGGGACTAACATCTTAATTTGCCAGGGTTGTCTCCAAAATAGCTATGCAGCTGTTTTGCAGTGGGAAGGACAGGATTCAGACTTCCATCTTAGAGGTCAAAATATTGACAGTACTGCTGTCCTCTCAGCTGCCATGATAGTTCCTTTTCACACTTTCTGGTTACTTTCTTCCTCATGTTCCTCCGTGAAACTGTGGCTACTTCAGTCTCTGTTAGCAGGCATTTCGGGAGGAGTTCATAACCAGTACTGCCCCCAGCCACTGCTGTCATTTTCTCTCTGAATTTCTGAACCAGCACGAAGACGCTGTTGGCACTGAACTTGTGAGAAGCAGTGACATCAAACTGATGAGATTTAGACTTGAAGCTCAATACATTTGTAGAAACACAAAGGTTTGGAAACAATAGCTGAACATATTTGCATAAATGAAAAAGAGTTGACGTGCCTGAAGCTGGTTGCTTTATTACTTGTGAAAACTTAGCCCTCTTCTTTCTCATAAGCATTGAAAACCCCATGACATTGTTTCCATGTATTAATTCTTAAATATATTACAAAGGATGGTAAAAAATAGCAAATATGCTACATAGGCATAAAAGGCAGGATGCTCTACATTCCTAAGAGGAAGCAGGGAATGACTTGCACATTGCACCTTTTCCATGAGGATGTTCTTTGCGTAGAGCATATGTTTAAGGAACACCCATCAGCCCATTTTTCCAGGGAAAATGTACCCCCTCAGACAGCAGGCTAAGGAACAAGCTGCTAAATGTGAATGATAACAGAGAAACAAGTCAGCCTTAGAAGGCTTTGAGATAGTTTTGCATGTTTGAGTGTAACACACTGAAAATTCTCTTTCAGAATCATAATTGACTTTCCCTGACACAAGTACATTAACTGATGGGGGATATGTTTTCTAACACAAAGTCTTTTCCTGGAGGCAGAACTAGCAAATCCAAAATCTCATCAATGTTGCACTGTTTTTCACAAATAACTTTTTCAAGAAAATAACACTGACTGAAATGAGGAGAAATGAGAATGATCTCTCTTCTACAGTAGTCCTTGAATAAACATTGTGAAATAGTAGTTGTTAAATGTAGAATGAATCTATCTTAATAAGCAATCCAAACTGTGATCGTGATACTTGCCATTTCTTAAGAAATGGGGAAAATGTGGGGGGAAAACGTCTGAAATAAAATATTACAGGAATGTTTGAGGATTGGTATTTATCATCTTGTTGGGGGTTTAAGGTGGGACGAGAGGGTAAAAAAACATGCTTTCATGAATTCTTAGAGGTTTCATTTTTCTATGTGTTTTCAAGGTTTTTTCCCCAATTTCACTGTTTTCTGAATACCATTTTATGTACAGAAGTCCTTCTAGGCTGTGAAAAACTCCATGGGTTTAGAAGATATTAGAGGCAAGTGAGCTCTGTTAAGATAGAGAGTTCCAAATGTTTCCAACTTCTTAGAAAGCCTCCTTGTGCTTTTGAACTTTGAGTAGTGCTCATATTCTAATCATGCTGACAACATGAAGAAAGATAGCTGGTAACTGAAAACCTTCTAGATGCATAAAGGAAACACAATTATATAAGAATATAAAAAACTTTTAGTTCAAAAGCACTATCATGGTGTGAAACAACTTTTAGTTATTTCAAGAAAAACTGGTACAGCATTGACTGTTAGTGATCCTGAATCTAAGTTGACATTTATCCTATCTATTCTTGTTTTATTGTTTGAACAGGTCACAACATCCTACTTCTAAAATGAATAAATGCTATGGTTTTTGCTTTCACACCCCCCTCCCCCCTTGACCTCCTACAGAGAATGGCTTGAATTCACCGATGTCAAACATAATTTGTACATTTATCTACTTCTTGTCACGTTTCCATCTAGAGGAAGCCAGCCAAGGAGGGAAGTTCTCTTGCAGTAGGAGCTCTACTGACAATGAGTTTGTTTCCCAGGGCACTTTCACACGCAGTATCTGTCTCTGAATGTCTGTCCTCCTCCTTTGTGCTCCTTCCTTTCACAGATGCATATTAGCAAAGACAAGTTGACTGCAAATTAATTGCTTTTCTTTTTTCCTCACTGTTTTATCCCCATCCTAATAATTTGTCACATGAAGTGTCCCAAACAGCAAGTGTAAGCTTTGCCTATCTCCAGTGGATTAAATCTCAAGCTCTTTAATCAAAACATCTTTGCCACCATTATGATCACCCTTTAAAGAATATGCTTCTAGCATCAATTTATTGATTAAAAAGTAAAAGAAAAAGAAATCTATTTCATAGCTTTTCCACCCCAACCCATGCTATTCAGCTGCATTCCTTTGCAAGTTCATAAAAAATAAAATGAGACATTTTTCTTCAAAAATGAATTTTATTTTTCCTAGCATCTTCATACTAAAAATGTGTTTCGAGGTTTTTAGTGTTTGTAAGTTTTGCTTTGTGATAAATTTAGCTATTATATTCATCTGTGTAACAACACGTTAGAGTTAATATTTAAAAACTGGAAGGAAAAATGCAACTTTTAGGCAGAAAGTTTGGATTTTTTACGTGTCAGCATTGCAGGCTGACTTTCTTCTAAGGAAGTGTTGTTAGAATAGTGTCTTGTCAACTGATCAAGTACATCGCTGAAATAAGTGTTCCTTGCTTTAAACCATCTGATCTGGATTAATTATCCATTAAAACATCAAATCAAATAGAAAAGCTCATGTTATTTTGCCAGTCTGGGCAGAATGAAACATGATTTTTGCCCAGGGACAGAATAACCTCAAGCCTAAATACATAAACCAAAGAATTGATGCTGTGCTTTATTTCTTGAATTTGCATTTTATAGGGAATAAACTCCTGAGGATCGTGTTACCTCTAAGAGGAATATTCCAAGTTTTGAGTGTGACTGTGAAACTGATACTTCTGTTGCTGTGAGATACTTTTTTTTAAAAGAACCACAGGAGGAGAATACTCTATATTTTATTCATGCTGTCATTTTATGGAAGTATAATATAGTCCATGAATTAAGTTTGAAACGGTCACGCAAGCATTACTTTAAGGGAGTTTGCTTTCTAATGTGTCTGGCAAATCTATCATTCTGCATTGTTAAAATAAATCAACAAAAAAACAACAACAACAACAAAACCCCCAACACTCCAATTATGACTGAAAGCATATGCACTGCTAGTCAGTCACCCAGTAAATGAGAAGCAAGCCTTTTGCTTATTCCATCAGACAGTAACTTAACACATACTTTAGTAGTGAGAGGTAAAGGTTACATGGACGGTTGAGTTTCAATTTACATTTTTAATAAAGAGCTGTGCCTATAAGGCAGCTGGATTACTTTTTTTTCCTCAGAGGAATTGTCTTTTTTTCTGAGTTATGTATAGTGAAGAACAAAGGAAAAATACTTTTCTCTTCTGGGCAGCATTCAGGTGCTCATACTTGCACAAGTGCCTCATTTTAAGTACAATTTCATATTAATAACATTACTTTAAAATGCAATTACTGGCAATAAAATTAATCATGGACCTAACTTTCAGGGTCAGTGACTTTCACTCCAAATTGTTCTTAATGGCTTTTGAGTGTGTGTTAAAATTGTCCCCAGAGTGGCAGCTCTGGAGGCTGTTCCCTGTCCGTGTGTCCAGTTACACAGCTGGGTGAGGCATTCCTACCTCCCGCCCAACTTGTTGCTGCCTTTCAAAGGAGAGAGATAGTGGTCACTCCCACTGGAATGAAATCAGGGCTAATGGAGTTATTAATTCATCCTTTAGAACAGGTCTTGTCAATTTTAACTGCTGTACACTATGGTAGAAAATTAAGAACAGACATTTCAAACCTTGGATAGCCCTGTCCTAGCTCTGCTGATAGAGATATCAGTGGGAGCTTTAGCACTGGATTCTAAAGCAAGACAAATGTTAAGTGCTCTGAAATAATAAAGAGTAGTTATGTAGATAACAACAGTAGTCTTACATAAAATACTGTTTAAATAGTATTAAGGAAGGAAACTGAACAAAAGGAGATACTTGGACAGTACTTTTAACATGGATCTCTTTTTTGTGAGGGGAAAAACATTGCAAACAGAATAAATAAAATGTAAGCTACTGCTCTTAACTAGAGCTCTCAAAAATTATAAACATCACTCTGAATTTTGATTAAATTCCCATTTTTAAAAGACATAGTACAGATGTTAAAATGATGTTTGTTCATGAGGGAACATTCGTACTTTTCTTTCTTCATAGAGGCTCTGACTTTGTAGCCTTCCTGGCAAAGATAAACATGCTCTTTGTAAAAATAAAGAACAAACAAAAACCCCCCAAAGATTTTCTGAAGCCCTGCTGCTGGAACAGCAGCATTTTCAAGCAATGTGTGAGATGGACACTTAAATGAGTCATGCCTGAGAGCAATGGGATCACCAGGTTATTTGGGGTCACACTTCTGTGCAGGTAGAGAGCTCTCCTACTGTTGTTAGCATTTAAGCTCTTTTCTGTTGAATTTTTGCTTCCTATGGATTTAAGGTTCCTTTTTATCTGAAGCACAAGGGCAGACTGTGTGTGGAGAGCATCCTTGGCTGGCTGCCTGGCGTCCACCCCGCTGCTCTCTCACCCTCCTCCTCAGCTCAAGAGGGAGGGAAAAGATGGGGAAAAGCTTCTGGGTCAAAATAAGGACAGGGAGAGAATGCACCCGTCTCTGTCGTGAGCAAAACGGGATCAGCTTGGGGAAGTTAAGCTATTTCCAACGAAAACAGATTTGTATGGTGGGGTAAAAGACAGATTAAAGCATTAAAATTAAAGCATTTCCCTCCTGAGCTGTACAGGGGGTCTCTGTACATCTCGTCCTTCGGCCTCTCCCAGCGCTGTCGGCAGGGAATCACGCCTGAATCCCTGCTGAATCACACCTTGTCACGTCCCCTCCAGCCCCTCCGGCCGCCAGGTGTCACGGCCACTTGCCACACTTGTCCCTCAGCCCTCGGTGCCCATTTTTAAATGTTTTTTTCGGAGGCACTGCCACCCGAGGCCAGGGGGCCTCCCCTCACACGGACGCGGCCTAGCACGGGGGCTGGTTGTAGCTCGTCCACCCAATGATGCAGTGATGTTTCACCCCACAGGCTCCAAAGACAAAAAAACAAAAAAAGGAAAATTATATTTTGGTATCAAACATCCCTATAGTTTTTTGGAATTTCATTTTTTTAGGCCTTATCCCTTAAAAGTGCTAAAATTTATTTCTCCTATGAAGGGAAGACATTAGTTCTGCTCCCAGTTTTCTGCCCACACTGAGGCTGCAGGAAAAAGTTGTGATCTTATGAGTTTTGGAATTGCCATATTTCTGATTGAAATGATGAGGCCTTGGTGTGCATCAGCTCTTCCTCCCTCTGACTGAAAAAAATACTGGGACATCCTCATAAACCCATTACCTTTGTTGGGAGGGAGGAAGTGCCTCCTTTTTCATCTTCAAAAAACCAAAGTGAGCACCAAACAATCAAATAAAAACCCAGAGGCGAATACGCAATTTAAATTTGTATTTTCCTCCTCCCTGCCCCCCCACCCCCCATCAAAATGTAGGATATTTTAGCTTTCATATTCTATGGGGGAGGAAATCACTGTTCATCTTCCCTTTCCCTGCAAATGTGTTTACTTTATGCATATTTCACTAATCAGTTCCATGTTTTCACTAAGCAGGCAGACACGAAAGAAAATTCTCTCATCTTTTCCAAAGCAACAGTTGTTCCTAAGTCATTCACTTGGTCAAAAAAGTTTTTTTCTTAGTCTCCTAGAAAAGTCTGTAAACAGGGTATTCTGTGGAGCAATATTTATCTATGAATTGCACTTGCATCAACAAAATCAATATCTGTTGAAAATGCCTTGCAGATAGCTGCAGTGGCTTCAATCATTTGAAAGTAGGTATCTTTTTATAGAATCCTTCTCAGGCTGTCTTCTTGATCTTTCCTTTGAATTTTTGCATAAAATAAATTAGTTCTTCCATCAGCCAGTAAATTAGAAGATTGAAGTGAGTAGCTGTTTAAATCAACGCGTTGTTATCATTAGGTACCTCAGATCCATATTAAAATATGGATGTATTAGTTGCCTTTCCTCCTGGTTCCCTCACACCTAATCATAAAGCTGTCTTAGATGCATGATTTGCAGCTGAGCTGTAAAAAGGGCATCAGTCTCTTCAGGCTGCCGCGAAGGCACAGCTTCAGGTAGTTACTCTGGCAATGATGTGATTGAACTAGAAGATGGAAAAAGGCCTAACAGAATAATGTTCTGGTCAGACAAAGTGGCTCAGGAGAAAAAGTGTTTCCTTTTGTTCTGGATGTTGTTTAATCTTCTGGCACTTTGCTTACATAGAGCTTTGTACAGGTAGCTTTGATCAGCTTCAAATGTGAAAGGAAATCTGTGTGTTGGTTTCATGTCTCTCTCAGAGCGCTTTCCTGGTGTGCTTGGAATGAGGTGTTCACAACCTAATTTGAATCTGTTTTCCCTGCATTTGAATCCACCTATTCTTAGCGACTTTTTTCTTTTCATGCATTTGTATCTGTGGAATGAAGAACCCATTCTTCAGAGTTATTGCTAAAAGAGAGTTTGAGAGTGTTAAGGCAAGATAAGAGTTCTAAACTATTTTGAACTTAATAAGATTTAACTTGTTTGTTTTTGTGTCAGCTGTGATTGTTAATGCGTCCTGATCTTGGTTAAAAAGCCACTGTCAATGGGTAATTTTTGTTTTTGTAACAAGTCAACCATATCTATATATATATTTATATATATACATACACACATAACCTCTTGTCTTTGTAAATACAATATTATTAAAGTATCTGATGTCTTGTATCCCTGAGCCCAATAGGAAAAATAGCATGGTAGGAAAAAAGGTTTGAGGCTCCCATTTACCAGTTGCTCATAGATAACCTGTTTTTGTGCTTCCCTGTCATGGCATTCCCCTTAAAAGCTCCAGGACCAAATAACCTTTTTGTGCTATTAAACATTCAGAAAACTTCTGGGAACACTTGGGTGCTAACAGGAATGTCAGAAGCACAAGTACAGCTGAAATAGCCTCTTGTAAAGCATTGCATGGTAAAGTGCTTTAGGAGTTGTCACACAAATGCTCCTGCAAGCCTGCCAGGGTGGCAGGGGGCAGAGTAATAGATGCTGTTATCCCAGGCAAGGCAAGAAAAATTATTTAAATCAGGTGAGGTTTGTTTTGCTCGGAGAGCAGTTCGGGACAAATAGTGATTTGGGGACATTATCAAGTACCAAAGTCAGTAGTTTGATTTAAAATGTTGTCTTTTCTCAAAACACAAAGGGAATATGTGCTATTAGAATGCACAAGTTGCAGAAAGGAAGCACCAAAAACTTGCAATTTGTGAGATAAGCAAGTTTCATCTTTGAGTATCTCTATAAACTTTGTGAAGAGAAACTACAGGCACTTTAGGAGTAGTACAAGTGGTACAAATACAAGAGGGAAGAAAAGGATAATGGAGTAGATAATTCTTAATATATAAATATGATGAAACAGCTGTTTAGACAAACTCTTTAATGAGTAGGGTAGAGCAGACAAAAAGGAAATTGTGCTATTTTGTCACTGACTAGAGTTGGATGAGATATACAGATATTTCAAAGTAGCCTCATCAAGGTTGATACAAATGTGTATTGAAACTGAATTGCTGATATAAAAAGCACTGAAATCAGTATGCTTCTGAAAGACATTAAAGACTGATAATGATTAAGAAAACCCCCAAAACTCTACATTTGAAAATGTGTAATTTTTAGCAAAGTGTGTTTTCTCAAGTGTTTATAAAAGAAGGTTTTATGAGGAAATTCCTCTTTTTTGTGCTTCCTGGATGGTTGGTGCAACTGTGCATTAATGAATGTTACTTCAAGCCACTTCAACTATATAAAGGAAAAGTCCCAGAAGGCAGCAGTGTCTTCAAATGATGTAAAGCTCTGTGTCACTCTCAAAGCTATCTGTAAGGATGTATGATGCTGCACGTTAGGATGTACACTGGTGAAATTGCTTTTTTATCTCTGTGCCTGTATCTCAGGGCTTACTCAGAGATTTTTGGCCAGTTTGTGGTTTTGCCTCTTAAGTAGCTATAGAATGACTGACCAAAAACTGCTGAAGTCACTGAAAAGACTCATTTAAAATTGTGCTCAAGTGAGCCAGGTCTTGTAAAATCTTGTGTTGAAGGTGATGTCATGGAGCTTAAAGACATTAAATGATTCACAGAAAACTTCTCAAATTTCTTGCTTTCTAGAGCTCTAATCTAGATATTAAACCATTTTAAAAAAACCTTTTGTTTAGTCCTTTTCCTCAAGGAATCTTCATTCAGGGATAAAATGTACATCTCTCATTAACACCCCGGATACGTGTGTGTGTACATTAGCTACAAATGACACATAACAGGTGAGCCCCAAGTACTCCAGAGCAGCACTTTGCATTTGGGATGCATTTGGGATGTGGGTGAGGAATGCTGGTTGCAGTTCTCCACACTGGATGATTGGAGAAGTGTCATTTGTCTTTCATAAACAGCTGGGTGGGATTATATGCTTTGCTGCTGCTTGTTGTGTGAGTGCTAAAGTTTGCATGTAAACTCTTGTGACCCATCATAAGAAGATTCCTGTAGAAAGAAAGTATGGTAATATTTTCTGGAAAAGCAAATTTAAACAAGTTTTTCTCAGCTTTTGATAGGCCTTCCTGAGAATCTGCTGGTTTTTTAACCTATATGAACCTAGAAGGCCAGGAAAAAATGGTTCTTTAAAGATACTGGGTTAAATATATTTTGCCTCTTAGGTACAAAATGCAACAAGGATGTGCTTTTGTTTACCATGGTAACACTTGGAACTGAAACCTTGGTTTAACTTGTGTTATGTCACGGATGGATGAAAGAATACATTAAGATAGATTCAAATCGGGATTTGAAGTGCTGTGCTGCTTCTAGGGTAGCAGAGGTCTAGGTGACTGTGTGGAGCACCAGAAAAAAAGCTCTTGCCAAACTTAACTGTTTTCAGATTCTTAGACATTATTGGTGTTCAGCTCACTGTGGCTGTATTTGGTTATACAACCCATGGCTTTGCACAAAAGCCAGCTCTGATGGAGGCAATAATTGGGTAGGGATTCATACTGCTCTGCTATTAGCAGTTTACAACTGGAATACATATTTGGTGTCTGAACCTATAAAATGCTGTAAACCAGGGGTAGGAGTGGGTTGGAAGGACAAGTTAGAAGATGTATCCTACAAGGGATAGATAGCCATTATAAATCAGCTAATACTGGAGAGGCACAGAAAATGTTGTCTGAACTCCATTAAAATGAATAGAAATTCTGTGGTCAAATCCAATGAAGGGCATGAGTAAACACTCCTGAAAGCCCTGTCCCTTGATGCCAGTTCCTTATCTACCTGGCATTGTTTAAATCTGGGGATGCACTTATGAATTGCCTCAGGAGCTGGGTCTGCTGTTTTAATCCAATACACAATCGGACTGAGGTTTTCAAAGCAGATCTTTGATTAAAACTGGTGGGGAAAAGAGTATCTAAATTCTCTGCATGTTTTGAAAATTTTAGCCTTTGGGTATTAACGTGCAGTCTTTAATCTGTCCTTAACCAAGTAGAATTCTCACAGGGACTTTTGTTTGAGTAAAACTGCACAGTTTGATCTTTTGGCAAGAATATTTTGTAGGAAACTGGTTGCTGCAAGCAGAATTTGTGCAGGAANGAAGTGCAAATAAAATGGAAATAGCTGCTTCATTTGACATAAGACTTCTACATATTTCTATTTGATGCTTTTTATTTCACAAAATCCTCTTTCTTTCATGTGTCATTACAATTTTAATTTTCAGTGACTGCTTCTTGCAAAACAGAGACAATGTTTACAGGGTGGTGAACATAATTGTGTGTGATGCTTCAGTTGCTAAAGATGCATTCTCAGAAAGATGGGTGCCATGATCTCCTCTCTGAGGACCACCAGTAGTGGCATATTCATCCAAATCTAAACTCCAAAATTGTATCTCTGTGTGTGTATATATTTTTGCAAAGATATTTGTGACTCAAACCAAAATGCAACTCTACAGTTAAAAAAATCCAATTTACAGGCTTGAAAGAAAGTAATGTTTTGCATTTTCTTTTTGGCAGTTCAAATGATCCCTTATTTATTTTGAAGTGAGGCATAGCTACTCTTCAGATTTATGTTATGTAAAACAATGAGAAAATTACATATATCAAGAAAAAAAAAAAGCAAGATGTTCTGCTTGGATTCAAATTCTGCAAGACAAGAATTATTTTTTCAGTGCAATAATGGTGATAGGGGGCAACATCCCACTCTTGATGTCTGGAGAAAGTGTAAAGGGACAGTCTCTTACATAATACAGTTCTGCACTCAAAATAGGTCTAAAGCTTTTGTTATTTAAAGCACAGGGAAATTGTAATCCTGTAAATTCCAATACCAAAAATTCCAGAGATGCAATGCTTTCCTTACAGCTCCCGTGCACCAGGAATTTTTGCACCAATACTTCTTGAGCCAGGCTCTAATTTTGCAAATGCTTTGAACTGTAGTTAACCTCACTTCTCTTTAGAAATTATTCTCAGTTAAAGGTACTTCTGAGAAGTGTCCACTGCCCTTTTGGATTCCTTCAGGATGTTGAATGAGGGAAATCTCATAAAAGATAAAACAAAGAGTGGGAAACACGTGATTAAACAATGAAGCCTGTGCATGTGTAGCTCCCCTACAAAACTGTCTTTCCTAACACCAGCATATCTTTTATTTCTATAAGAGTTCCTTAGTTTTGATGGTGATTTATTTGGGGAACTATCCCAACAAATGTCTGCTGAGGAAAGGGAAGCACCAGGTTGCATTTGTCACAAGATAGTTTTAAATTTTTTCTGCTGACAGCAGTGGCAAGGGTCTGTATCACACCTACAATTTCCAGGGTTCTCCTGACCTGTGGCATGATCCTGTCATTCTTCTTGTTATGCCTTATCTGGTAAATCAATGATATAATCCCACCACAGCACCAGGGCTAGATTCAGCAAAATTCATCTCCATTTTTACCAAGCACTGAAGTTGAGTCTTGATCAAGAGGTATTGAGGAAACTCATGCATTATTTATGTCTGTCTGCGTGGAGAATGATTTTCACAATATATTTGTGTACGGGAGTCAAAATGATTAATGGAAACAGAGCAGTCAGTTTATAATGAAGAGACAAGGCTGGGAAAAAAGGCAGCTAGGAGATAATAAGGCTGAAAGTTGATATGATCAATGTTCACAAAATCATGAAGGTCATGGGTGAAATGAATACAGAGTTGTTATTTCCCTAGCCTGCAATGTTTAAGCTACAGTGTATTGATGATACTATTAGAAGTTTGGTTTAAAGCTTAGAAGAAAGCCCTTGGAATTCTGAGATTTATTGCCAAAGGAGGATGTAGAGGCAGATTCAAATTCATGGCCAACGAGTCCATGCAAAGACACTAAGGGAATGGGCAAGGATGTACTTTACAATATCTTTTGTCTAGTAAGATGCCAGTGAAGCATCCCAACAGGGATATCCTTAGGTTCCTGCATTTTTAATCTTCAGTATATTAAAAACTGTACCTATATATATACCGTAGGATTTGGAAGGAGATTTTCATTTCAGCTGGATTAATGCTTCGTTATTTCATGAGCAGAGTAATAGTAAAGTCTTCCAAGAGCAGTGGTTTCAATCTGGTACACGGAGCAGAAATCCACCATTCAATAATTCTTCAGCATACTGTGTGTGGCTCAACACAGGAATGCTAAGAAAAGATTAGGTGAATTGGGTGAATTGTGAATCTAAATATGGCAGTGTGCTGGCATGGTAATCCTACATAGTCCTGCTGTCCCCAAAACAGGACACTTGAAATACAAAGTGCATTGCAGCTGAGTTAGATGGGGTGTTTTGGTAGCTGGAGCACGGAGTATTATTGTGGGACAGACATTTTTGTTAATCAAACTGCAGCTGGTGTGTATATGGCAGTGGAATAATCATGGAGGAGACATCTCAGTGTCAAAGTGAGCTCGTAACAAACACCTGCCTCTGTGGGACCACGGGCTCTTGTGTAATTGTAACAGGAGGATTTCAGTATTCTCCTGTGCCAGGTACCACTTCATGTAAAGGATTAGCATCTGACTGATGTCCCATAAGGGAAGTTTGTCTCTGGGTCCTCTGAAATGGTGACAGCTCTGAAACTAGTGTCCTGGAGAGGGGTCTCGGGATAGCAGAGATTAGATTTTCAAAAATCCTATATATTTTAATACCAATAGTTAAGATCTGATTTTGTTACTGTTCTATACAATGCATCCTTAGAGTTTGATAGGTTGTCTCCAAGTTTCTGTGGTCTTTTCTTCTCTAACCTTAACCTAAGGTCTATAAAAATGAGGGCTTGTCCAGTCTTGGAAAACTGTAAGTGAGCCTGGTCAGCTTCTCATATTCATCTGCCTTCATTTGCTGAGCTGTACTTTTGTCTTATCTATAAGGCATCCTCATTTACAACTCCTTTTTTACTATGCTAGTAAAGAGATTTTGTGCGTGACTTTGGCTTATTATCTGATGCTCTGAAACACTGGGTCAGCTAGAACAGCACAGGAAATTGATTTGAGGAAGGTTCTTTTTTTGGTTTTGGTTGTTTATTTTGGGTTTTTTTCCCCCAATTTAAAATTTGTCTGATGAATTGAGCAGCTGTTTTTGTGACCTTGCCACATGTACAGATGTGGTGGAAATTGCAGCTTCCTGGGATTCACTGTGGGCCACAGATTTGGGTTTTCTTATTGTTTCATTTTATGACAAAAGAGGTGGGCCTCTGCCATTAAAAAGTGTGTTAAAGACCAAAAATTCATGAAGAAAGAAAAAGGTGGTTGAACTGCAGTGGCAAATATATTGAATTAAATTGTTAGACTTTCATTAGTGTGAGTAACAGAGATGATGCCTTGTTGAAGGAGATTTTAATGATCTTTATTTATGGAATAAATGGATAGCCTGAAGTTTTTTTACCTTTATCAATCTTATAGGGCATAAGACTCCCCTTTTTGTATTGGTGCTCAGCTGCACTTGGAATATTTTTCAGCTGGGATAGAAAGATTTCTGACCTTGAATCAGTGATTCTGTCTGCAAGTAAAACCTGAATGAATTGCTTGAACCAGAGAACAATTGACAGCTGTAGTACAAATCTGAGTCCAATCAATGTTGAATCTCTTGTGGTTGAAACCTCAGGCTGCAAAAAGCAGACACTCCATCAGAAGTCTCCTATTTTTTCCTGGCAAAGGATTTTTGAGAATAAAGTGGGAATTTTTTAGAGAACACACTAGGAGGAACTAAATATAATAAGGTAATTGATAGAGTAATAAGGGGCTAAATTCTTGGGTACTTGATTTCTTATAGGAAAAATTCTGGTTTCTAATGAAGAATTTTGCAATTGTCAGAAATATGAGCGAATGCATGAACTGTCTCACAAGCAGAGAAAGGGAATAAAATACTGTCCTGGACACACTGGCAAAAGGTACAGAAGATTACTATGTGTCTTCTTAGAAGCATCCAAGAGTCTAAGACTGTGAGAAGAAATGTGTAAGACAAGAAAATCTGTAATTGTGGCTGAAGATCTGTTCTTAGACCCCTGGCATTCTTGAACTCCTTCATGACACAGAATGAAGGTATAATTTCTCTGACTATCCTGTAGCATATCTGTTAACAGAATTTTGTAATTTTCTGTAGTTGTTCTCTAACTTTTCTTATCTGATACATGGTCTACTCAAATAAGAGAGCTTGAATAGATAGATCACCATAAAAGAGGAGCAGTTAAGGTATGGAGAACTTTCTGACCTACAGAATTGTGGTAGCATGAGCACTGGACAGTGTTGGGTCCAGGCTTCTAGAAGCCATTCCTGAGCAACAAAGAAAAGTTGTTTGGTTAAAAAAAGATATGTTGTACATGTCATTCAGTTCTTAAAAAAGAAAAAATTGTTGACAACTGACAACTTGAATCCTGGTATGTTACAGCTATTTCCCACTAAGAAATGATGTTTCAAATAACCTGGTGTTCAGGCTAGAGTGCTTTGGAACAGCAGAAATATTGCCTGTGGCTGCATTACGGATGTTGAAAATTGTGTGGTTCTGTGATTGCCAGAGTTCTGTGACTGTGAGCCATTAGAGGCTCTGTAGAGATCAATAATTGCTCCGAAAAATCATGTTTTCATGCTGGAAAACAGATGCTTTATAGACAATTAAAAAATAAGAAAACCTTACTTTTTCTAAATAAGAGGAGATTTATAACAAGAAATTTTTTTGGTTATATACATTTGAATTAAATAATTCATTTACCTCTTTTAAGATCTAAGTAGAAAATATTTCCTGTGCTTTTTATTCAACATCCTTTTTGTTCTTTTCACCTTTCATGTTATTGGATTTAAGCATTCTGCTGAACAGCGTCCTGCCAACAAGGCTTTGTGTTGAAATTCCATTTGTGCTTTAAGGTCATCATTACCTGGGAGGGATTTGTGAGTGAAGGATTCAGTGGGATTTCCTTTGTGTTATGTTCTTCTCTTCATGGAGTAACAGGAACGTGAAAAGACTAAACATGGCTCCAGTGGCAGGCGATCCCAGAGTTAGGCTAGGATTTCAGGTCTTGCTTCAGCATCAGTTTTGCATTTTATTAAATTGTGGTTCATACCAACTGCTGGCAGGCACTGGAACCAGGAGGATGACTGGACCTGCGCTCTGCCGTGAGGGCTTTGCTCAGCCCTTGCACTAGAGCTCGGTAAAGATTTAGTGATTACATGTGTGTCAAAGATGTTTTCAAGAGGATTAGGAGCACCTCTGTGGTTTGAAGGGAAATAGTGGGTCTGAATCTCACAAAGGCTTTTCCAAAGGAGAATGTAGGACCTCCTTCCTTGAGACACTCAAAATTCACAGAATCACAGAATAGTTGGGGTTGGAAGGGGCTGCTAGTTTAACCCAAAGTTTAATGAGAGAAGACCAAAAGCAGGGTGACTTATACTTGAAGTTATTCTTGACTTACCTGCTCTGAGGAGGAGGGAACATTAAGAAAAAGCATAAATTCCACTATGAATTTGTCATTTCAGAATAATTTCAAAAATCTCATAAACATCTATGAAGTGTCTGCTTGGTGCTTTTTGGGAGTCCCCTCCATAGGAACTATAATCCTCCAAGCCCCTGTGTTTACAGACTACTAATCCAAGCCTGGATGCTATTTTGCTATTCCTGGGAGCAAGTACCAAACTACTTTTCTGTATTCTAAATACTTGAAGATGTGACTTCTAGAAAAGAAAACAATATTTATGTTCTTTCCTGATGTTTCAGAGAAATAGCTCATATGATTAAAGGGAAATCCTGTATTATGTGGATGTATTTTTAAAATTAAACAGGTTTATGAAAAAAAATAGAAGAGTTAGGAGACTCAGAAAAAATAAAGCCCTGAAGCAAAGCAATCCATTATGAAATCCTTCAGTAAAAATATTCCTTTGAAGTTAATTTTTATGGAAATATTGGTTAAAGTTGCGTGCACTTCCAGAGAGGTAGGATATGATTTTATGTTAGTTGTTAAACAGGTCATTAATATTCAGTGCCAAAGTCATTATTTTTCAGAAAGAAATGTAATTCCAAGCTGTCCAGAAAGAAGGAGTGAGTCTGCGGTGCACATGCTGAGAAATGCACGTGCTTGTCAAGGTATTGGGTGTTCCTGGGCACTGGAAATCCGTCATCCTGAGAATGTTCTATTCTAGTGCATTTTAATGAGCACTGCTGAAGCTGTGAATGGTCTGTCAGCACTTTTATTAGGCATCTTATTATTAGGGAGTTTATAGCTTGGCTGTAAAGCCCTTGCTGTAGGCTAAAAGTAGTTAAATAATACTTTCAGAGCACTGTTTTGTGCCAAATTCAATTCAGATAGCTTTAGGCATTTTTCCACGTTCCTATCAGAAGGCAATATTCAAGTTCTGATTGAAATCTATTGAAGTAGGGCAAGGCAAAATACAAATGGCTTAGACCTGCAGCTTCACTCCAAGTAGGCACTAAGACAGTCTAGTACAGCAGAATGTATTTTTCACGGAATAACCATATACAGGGGCTGCAGCACTGGAACTCAGTGCTTCAGGGTGAATGATAAAGTCTTTATTGAAACAGAATCCTGGTTTGCCTGGGTAGGGTCTTCAGAACTGGAGGTACCCTGAGGCTGGCCGTGGAAGCTGTAACTAAGTCACTCTGACAGAAATAGATGACATTGTTTCAAATGAAAACTATTAATTTGAGACACTGTTGAAAAGCCCCGTTGCCTTTTTCCTGTGTAGTGCCCAGAGAGTAGCTCAGCAGAGCAGGGAGCTTGCAGGGCTCTGTTTTCCCTTTGTTCGTGGAACAAATGCTCTCGTTTCCTACACCAGCAATCACAGCTTGCTGGGGCTGCTCTGCCAAGCCAAAGCAGAGACTTATCAGGAGGAGGTGACAAAAAGTACTGCCTCATTTTACTGTCACTTCAAGACCTTACACATGGAAGTGTATTACTCTTGAACTTAACCAAGATTGTTGTCAGAGAAGTTGCATAAGCCTGTTGCTAAAGAATCTAAGCTTAACAGGGAAAAAAAAATATAAAATATAATAAGTTCTGTAAAAATGTACTGAGTGCTTGTTTTATTTCAGAACAACACAAAGGGCCAGATTGCCACATGGAGTACATATTGCTTCAGTAATTCTCACAAAGTCTTTCACCAGCTGCCAGTCACAGGCAAGTTCCTGAGGGTGAAAATATTTCCCCGTGTTCTTGTCAGTAGTGCTATGTCTGGATAAACTTTTCTGAACTGATTGGCAGTGAACCTTTCTCCTGAACCAGTATGCCGTGGAAATTTCTGGCTGGTTAAAAAAGCTCTGTCATGTAGCAATGTCACCCTGGCCACGAGTCCCAGGCTGTGCAGGCTACTGGGTGTCAATGGATGCAGCTGTGGAGTAAGCTGAATTAGAAGTTGGTAGAGGTAGACAGATTTTATTAATTTGTTGGTGGCTGTTTGGGGTTTTCTGGTCTTATATGTTTTTTCCTTTTTTCTTTTTATTCCCGTAAGATTTGGTTCCTGAAAGCATAGAATTCAAGGAAGAAAATCAGAACCAAAGGAGTTCTTTCTCTGTGCCTCTCTTCCATTTGCCTTTCATCTTCATTGCTTCGCCTGTGTCCCACCGAAGGCAGCTGCAGTTCCAATGCAAACCATTACCTTGTAAATAGTTTCAGGTACCTTCTGTGGGAATCCAACTGAAGTGGAACATGAATTATAAAGAAATCCAACTTATGCAATTTTCTGCCAAAAGCTAATTTTTAAGTTTTTGCAGATTAAATAATTGTTTTTAAAATTAGCAGTGAGTGAATATTAAAGGTGAAACCCAAGCACCTCTGAACACAGTCAGGAGTCTAATTCGGAAAAAGTGGATGAGATTAGTTGCATCAGGCTATTAAGGATTACAGCTGTGCTAAATGTTGCACAATGTAAGAATATCAAAAGTATCAACCTCTTCAGTTCTTCCACTCTATTAGAGTGGAGAGTCCTCTCTGTGGTAGCTTTCAATTTGAACCACAGGTTATTCCTGTTTTTGAGTTTTCAGCAAACCTATGGAAAAATGTAACAGATAGAGATTTCTAAAAGATTCTTTAGTAGACTTTCTTCTCAATAAAAACTAGGTAGATGATGTTTACATTTTGAGAACACCTTCAAAGTAAAGGAACTGTCAGTTACAGTTTAAAATATACTTTTGCCTCTGTCCTGCTAAAGAAATTTGTTTATCAAACATCCAAGGGAGTTGCACTTCCCATCAAGATTATGCTTCAGTATATTCCTGCACAGAAAATCTAATATCTGACCACTGAACTGCATGGTTTACGAGAGCTCATCTGCAATATGGAGAGTTTTTCACTCTATTGATTTGTGGAAACAGGATTGGGGTTTTTGTCCTTCAGAATTTAATTTGTTTTCAGTACATTTTTATGAAGGGTTATTTTTGCCATGCATGAAGTGGGCTTCTTTTTTCTGTACATGTTTAAGGTTTCAATTAAATATCTGACAAAACAGATATGAAGGTAGCAGAGGCAAAGAGAGACTCACTCTATAAATTTCAGGTACAGACAGATAGAGCTAAAAGGTACTTGCATCTCAGGATGTGATTCAGTCTACAGCAGTAATCTTTGTTCTATACCTAGAAAACATTGTTTCAGACTTAAGGAAATACTGTTGTTTTTGAGCCTTTTTAATGTTTTTCTGTCTTTGAAGGAAAGACAGAACACAAACAAACTGGTCAACAGTTTTGGAAATGTAAGGCCTGGAGGAGGGAGACTGGCTTAGAGGGTGGTCATGTTTTCTGTGCTTCCTTAGGCATCGAGCTCAAAATGGGCAGGGACATCTGTACTAACACCGAGTTTGATTATATATTTCAAAGCCCAACTTTATGTGGAAGTGCTTTGATGAATTTTTAAACAGTCTCACAGAAATTCCGGAAAAACATTTGTACTGTCTGTTACTTCAAAAAAGTAGTACTTAATTAAGGTACTTTTTCTTCAGTTAGTAGTTTTTGCTTGGCTTTTTGTAAATCCAAATGCTAACTTTCCATAATTACATCCTTGTTTCAGGCATGATGATTGAGCATAAAAAAATTAAAGTAGATGTTTAAAGAATATGTATATTCATATGAAGTCCACTGGGACAAAAGAAATATTGCAGTCATTTAAAATAAATTATTGAGGCAGAGGCTGAATACTTTATTTATATCATTGCAGAAGCTTGCCATGTCTATCTCACTTTTATGGATATGTAGAAACAAATTCCGTGCCTGAGAGATATTCTCCAGGTGAGGTGATGTGAGGATGGAGGGGAAAAATGCCATTCTGTTGGATATTACCCCAGAGGCTGCTAAGGACTAGTCAAAGGAAATCAGAAAGAAAATTGATGAGATTGCTAAAATAGAAAAAAGATGCCAAGGAGACATTTTTTGTAAGTGCTGATGAGACTGTGAGAAAGGGAAAAGAAGAGAATGGTTGATGAGCTATACACAAGTTTTCCTACTTTGAGGTGATGACAATTCTCCCAGCATCTGTGCTGCCTGTTTAAAAGGGTCCAATATTCATTTGGACTTCTGAATGTGTAGTACTTATTGTTAGTTTCTATCTTACCTTTAACACCTGAAACTTTTCTAGTAGTCTGAAATGTGTCTGTGTTGTCAAACTATGGTTATATAATCCCTGTAAACAGTGCTGATTACACAAAGCCTCTGTTTCTAGCTCAGAAGCAGAGAGAGCCATTAGGTTTATGCAATGTGCCTTTTTACGTCTCACAGTCCATTACATTTCATCCAGATACCCCATTTCACAGATGAAGATTGCAGTAAGCAAGTAAATTAAGACAATTAATCTGGGAGATATTACTTTGTACAACACACTGAGTAGCAGGGATCAAGATGAAGTTGCTGTCAAGTATCTGCAGCAGCCAAAAAAATGGAGTGAGATATGCCTAGGTGGTATCAATTGCTGTTTGATAGATATTTCTGTTGCATTCCAGCTTCCCCTTAATCTAGGATCTCTATTAAAGAGGGTACCTGACAGCTGCAGATGTTCTTATTTTTTTTGTTATCAACTAGGATTTCTTGAAAGAATAATGGATGTCTCCAAAGGCAAGAGTAGTGATAATTCTTTGAAAGTTTTTACTGGTCTTATGGCTTGGAGTCTGTGCTTGTCCCTTCCATTTGTATATCAAGAATTTTTAAATTTTATTTTAAGTGGTTCTGTACCATTTTATTGTAAATCCCTTCTTCTTTAGGTCTTTAAAATAATTGCAATTGGTGTTTTACTTGTATTTACTTGAGTCAGATGGTGTTATAGGACTTAGGTGCATTCTCTTTTTCTCAACTTCTTGTTCTTTCAGCTTCCCTGACAATCCTCAAAGATCTATCCTGTGGTAAGAGATTTTATGAGCTTAGTTTTGAGATATTGCTCTTAGAGGGAAAAAGCAAACTCTTCCAGAAGAAAAAAAGTAAGAATGCTAAAAATGAATGCAAAATGCATCTTAAATCTTTCCTAAATGATTGCAGGCACTATCAGTTGCAGTGCCAGTGCCAGTGCAGTATGTGACTATATGCTGCAACCACAAGGAAGATCAGAAGGAGAACATTTGTAACCACATTGTAACCACAAGGAGAAAAGAAATGTGGCCTCAAGCTGCAGGTTTACGTTAAAGTCTACATTTGATCAAGGTTTGCTGGGAACAAGAAGGCAGACCTTTAGTTCAGTTCTGTCTTTAAGACTTAAAATTTCATAAGTTGTTCTTCCTAATGGTTAAATATAAATTAGAATATGCTTGTTGTTTCTGAGTAGAAGAATTAGCTGGCTTTCAGCAGAGGCAAGCAAGCTGAGAGAAAAGAGGATATGTCAAATCATTGGTTTTATGAGAAATTTAACTTTCCATTTCTGCTTTGTGAATGCTCTTATTCTATCATTATTGAATTGATTCAATTATATTGAATTATATTGAATTAGAATGGTCTAATTCACAGGTTACACCAACCTCACACCTCCACGAGCTGCTTTTGGATCTAGAGAGAAAGGGAATGTCGTGATAACTCAGTCCATCTCTGTGGCATTGTATACTTCATATTTCAGGAACTATCTACAGTGAACAGTGGTAATCTCAGTAAATAGCAGGTATTGAGCCATTTCCCTGATGCCTTATTGGGCTACCTAAAAACAGAGGCTGGACAGAATTAAGAGAATAAAAGCAGTTGTATTTATTGAAGGGCCTTCAGGTGCATTAGGGCAGTCCAAGCCCCCAGGGGCTACACCCAAAATGGACAATGGGTCATGAGTTTTTCATACTTATAGAAGTTTGGTCCATTTGCATGTCAGGGTTAATTGTCCAATTAAAACTTCAGGTAATGAAGTCATTACCCCAAGTTTGCTCCCCACCCCAAGTCACTTCTGTTTCCATTTCTCAGGGTCTGAGGCAGTAATGTGTCCTTGAATTTCAGGCCTAGAGAGAGATTGTTTGGTCTGACCAAAATGGGAGAACGGTAGCTAACAGGCTGTATGGAGTTTAGACTTATACACTAAAGAATTACAGGATATGAAAATTATAAAAGCTAAAATCCCAAGGCATCATCCCTGTGCAAGATCTGACATTTATTTATTTGACCATCTTTTTTTCTTCTGGTTCATTAGTAGATGTTCTTAGTTTGTGACACACTGAATGAAGTTTGGGCATCTAAAACTTTCTTAAACTACCTTAGGTTCATCACTTCAATTTTTCAAGACTTTACAGTACTCAGTACTAAAGAAAACTGACAGATAGCTCTACAATTTACCAGAATAAGACCATCACACTATGAGGAGACGTTTAAGTGCATATTTTTAATGTTAAAAATAAGTCCAATTACCATTCTTTGTATCACAGCCGGCAGTTTACAGAAAACTAATTTGTGAAAACAGAGAAAAGTACGTCCATCAAGGATTATATTTTAAAAATCAATATACCAAAGTAAATGTGTTTAACTTCACTGCATCTATTCTCTTTTGCCGTATGTTTTTATGTCCCCATTCTGTCAGTCTGCAGTTTTAAACAAACAGTTCCAAATGCCACTGATATTTTTGCTTAAAAGACAGAATCTGTAACCCTTCAGAGATTATATTAATAGCTGCAGCACTTTGCTGTACGTGGTATTTCAGCATTTTCCTCCCATGCACAATCTAGGAGCACTAAATCTGTAATCGCTAACCTTTCTTTTCTTACTAAAAGGCATTGTTAAATTAAATGATGCATTATTAATAAGCATTCTTGAAAATGGAACCTAGGAAAGTTAATGCACTTTATATTCTATTACAAAGAAAAAACTGCACTGAATTGCTCTGTTCACCTGTTCTGGTACTACAGTGCTTCCCTGTTTATCGTTCACTTGGCTGATTATTTATCTTAACTTTTTGCTGTCTGTTTGCTTATTCCTTTGCAAATATGCACACGTAGGCAAAGGTGTTCAAGGCCAGGTTGGATGGAGCCCTGAGTAACCTGGTCTATTTTTATTTCATAAACGTATCCAGTAGGTACCTTTAGTTTTCAATTCAAACATTAAAGCATAATAATCAAGAAAGATTATAATTTCCAAAGATACTTTTCCAATCCTCTTTATTTTTTGGGGGTGGGGAGTGTATTTGGAGGAAAGAATGTTGTGTAAACTTTTCATGTTCTTCAGTATTATCTGGATCTTTTAAAGCCACCGCTGGAGCTTTGTTGTGCCAAGCCAGAAGGAGCTTTGGCTATTTTAAATAATTTTCTCAAAGTCTGGACACAGGTAATTTATCATCAAATCTGTGCTTTAATATGGCAGTGATTAGAGAATGTCATATTCGTAAATCCATTATGAGTTTTGAATGTACTTTCTTCTTTTAATGTTATGAAAACATTGGCATGCATGAGTTTAGGTTAGTTTCTTTCCAAAGAGGAATAATGTGTCTCTAGTGAGCTGGTAATGAAAGGAGAACTTATTGGAACATTAGCAATTTATGCAACCACATGGGAATTTATTTTGTATTTTGTAGGCCCATCTGGGCAAATAAAGTAATTGCTAACCATGGCAAATATCTCCTGAATTCCGCAGCTCTCAAGACCTACCAGTTTTTCATCTCAGATGGGTAACTGTCCTGAGTTTTGAAAAGCCTAGTTACCTGGACTTTAACTTCTGTGTTCAGTTCTCATTTTCCAGAATATATATTGTATAAAATATACTATAGCTTGCATCCTGTGGACTCGTTCAATGGCCATTGCACATAAACAGGAGATCCAAGATATTGTAAGATAAAGCAGTATACTGATGCTTTTGGGGAGATAGAGATGAAAGGCATTTTAAAAATATCCTGAAAAAGAAAACAGAAAAAAAAGGAAAATATTGTTTGCAAGGCTTTTGTTGTATCAAAGAACACAAAGCTTGTGTTTGAAAAATCCACATATGCTTGGACAGCATTGAGATTGTCCTTGTGCTTGGATTTTTGAAATGGTACCAAAAGAAATGTTACCTAGCTAAAACATGACAAAAACATTTTCTGTTTAACTCTTCAGTGGAAACCTAAGATATGTTGCTGTACTCCTTGACTCCTTTCTCTAGTATAAAGTTGTAAATCCACAGGATGCAGATTATCTTCCAGAAACATAAACAGAGCAGTGCTGAGTGGTAAAATGGATCATGTGGTGATTCAACCTTCTCCTTAGAGCTGTGGCTGGAGGTAATGGAAAGTCCAGGTGCATGGGTACAGTGGGGAGGCTAATGATGCTAGAAAAACTAGAGCAGATTTGCTGGAAGTTTTATAGTCACCCCAAAACTGCTGCTGTATTCTAGACACTGGCATTGTTGATTGTCTAGTGGTGAGTCTGATCTGGGGACATTAGACTTCAATAGGTCACTAAATAACTCCATTTCTTGGGGAAAGCTGTTAGAAATCCGTCTCTGTACTAATGTTTATATTTTAAATTAGCCTACTTACTGGTGTCCAGGATGATACATTTCTGATTTCTAGAAAAGCCTTTCCACAAGCTCGTGTAATGTCTAGCAGCAGTAAGAGGTACTATCCATAAGCAAACACCAAGGAATAGACTGTATTTGTAACAGGTGTATTTGTAACAGGCTCTAGTTTGGAAATTTTTCTTCTCACTGTCCCATCATGAACTCTGGAGCTGAAGAGAAATCTTCTGTTTTGACCTGAAGACATTGCTTCATGTCAACCAAACAAGCAAATCTTGGCACAAGTGCAGCCGTTCATTTTTTTAAGGCAGAATTTCAGATCCAAACAAGGGAAGGTGTCATGCAATGGGGTCTAATGCTAATGTTCATTGAGAGTTGGATATTCCAGTACCAAAGCTGGGCTCTTCCTATTCTAAACACAAATTTAAGTCTTTAAGCCTCCCTTTCCTGAGTACTCTAAACAAAATTATCTCAGTGTTGAGAATAGAAGTGGCCATAAGCTTAACGGCTTAAGCTCTCAACTTGTCTCTACTGTAACATCTCAGATGTTTGTGTAAGGCAGGAACACAATTTCTCTTTCCATCTCATCACGAGTGTCCCTGTTTTACATCTAGCAGCATTTTGCTTTGGATGTCCAGCTGTGTAAATTTGTTGCTTGAAAGAAAAAACTTCATATTTAATGATTCCATATTGAGCTTTAGAAAAGTAAATGGCATGATTGCTGTAGCACTAATCTTTGCAACTTCTATCAATCCATTCCTTTGATTAAAGGAAAACAAGTTTCTTTTGTACTAAGCTGTACATAGACCTTCCACTTTGTACTTCCATACTTTCTTTTGGAACCTTTTGCTGCAATGATTAAAGACCTGCTTTTTGGCATTTTTGACGCATTTTGACACCTTTTTCCTATTTCCTCTAACTGTGCAATCTGTCAAGGATAAATGCTTGGCTAGAATAATAGTGGATTTCATATACATTATTCCGTACATGGTATAAAATACATAAGCAATTTAAAGAAATCTTGAGGGGGAATGCCATTTAAAAATGCATGAAACATGTTGTTCAAGTTAAAAATGTCCCACATGCTTTCATTTGCCATTCTAAGTAAAAATTAAAAGAGCTGTTAGGCAAGATTTTCCAACTGAAAAAGCTCAGCAGAAATGGAAAGTGAGATCTTAAAAGGGAGCAAACCTCTCTGGAGAGGTTGTCCAAACAGCAAAGGGTGATTGGTGCCTTCCAGTGATGAATCTACAGGTCATAGAATTTTTGAGTTGGAAAGGACCTCCAAAGTTCATCTAGTCCAGCCCCCAATGCTCTTTTATATATTGGATGTACTCAGCCCTTCTGCCCCAAGTTAAAGAAGAATAAACAAATTAGAATCCAATAGAGATGTTTTTATTTTTATGTTTCTTTAGGGGAAAAAAAGGGGTTTTGTGCATAGAAAATGGCCAGGAGTATAAAGCAATGGCTATGTACACATGAAAGAGACAAATGTGATGCTCTCCTGTATCCTCCCAAGAGAGAAGAAATATGCAGGGTGCAGGGGTGGTTTTTGAAGGAAAGAGGAAACCCCATGATTATTAATAAGATATGTATGGCCTACTATATTACAGTTCATGCAAGGTTGTTCCATATATTTTATATTAAAGTGGCTCCTAAATTCCCATGTTCAGCTGAAATACACTGTGCTCTTTTCTGAAAATGTTTTTGCCTGAGAGATGTTTTCTGAACACAACCACACAGTTGTGTCATCATGAGCACAGCCTTTGGAAGAAAGTGAGAGTATAGGCTGCTGAGTTTTTGCTTCAAAAGGGGGTTTGAAGTGTGGGATTTTGTTGTTGGTTGTAGTTCCTGATCCTGGCTTCTTTGCATTGAAACCTTACAGACTGGCTTTCTTAGGTTCAACACCTGCACACATGGAGAGATGGCCTCCCATCCTCCCTTCCATGTAGCATAAGATGGGCAAAAGGGGAGGAAAGGTTTTGTTTGTGCTATGAACGCAAGCAGGAAGCTGACATGGTTTAGGCAGAGTTGCAGAGAAGACTCTGTGGGAAGAGCAGCTGAGGTTCTTGAAGCTGTGTGCTCAGCCCCGAGCCCTGGACACATGGGGTTGGTGTGGGTGCCTCAGCCTGCTTGGCGCTGGCTCTTGCAGCGTTCTGGCCATCCTGGTGCAGCACTCGCTGCTTGCCCAGCTCCATGGCCTGGGCATGTTCCTGACCCAGAAATGCAGGCAAGAGCAGTGCCTATGGAATGGGATGGAGTGAGCCTTGGAAAGAGTCCTCTGCAGTTGCCATGTGTTTGAACAGATGTACAACCTCTGCCGTGCCTGCAAAGTGTCTCCTTGCCTGCCGTGGTTCACCCTCCAATCCCTGGAAGTTCAGAGGGTGCACTCTGCACTCCCACCTCCATTAATGCATGCAAGGAGTGAAATGCTTTTGCTGGCATTCCTTCCCAAAATTCAATGCATTTGAGATTGAATGTTCTTTGCCGCCAGCACTGGCTAATAGTGTTACTCATCACTTGAAACAAACTCCTCTGTGGGCCTCAATTCTCTGTTTTCCTGCTTTCTAATCACAATGTCCAAAATGCTTCTTGCTGGGACCTCCTCCTCCTCCTCCTCCACCTCTAAATATCTGTCCCTTTAGAGCAGTGCCTGCCCCTAGCTGTGTTTTGCCCACAGGGTCTCTATTTCTATGGTGTTTGTATTTTGGCCATTGAGAAGAAGACATGGTGCAAGGACAGTTTCAGAGGCAAAGGAGAAGAGGCAGTCGTGTGGTTGCAAGCAAAGAATTCTAAGTTTATTCCTATATTTTAATCTTATAATCAGGACAGTAGTATTTCTAACAATGAATGCAAACTACTTCTGTCAATAGACAGAGTATAACAATCAATACAGGGACTAACTCTAACAGTCAGTAGAGAGAGTTTATCAATCATTATAGATTATTTATATCAATAAATAAAGTGGCTATCTATAAGAATCAATACCAAGAGTATTTCTAGTAATCAGTAGAGAGAATATAACATTCCATACTTATTATTTATAAGAATCAGTTAAGTAAATGTAACAACCTAGAGAGAGTACTTCTACCAATCAGTACAGAGCTTATTTCTGAAATCAAATACAGAGTATTTCTAACAATCCATAGAGAGTATAACAATCAATACAGATTATTGATAAAAATCATTAGAGAGTCTACTTCTAACAATCAATAGAGAGACTATTTTTAACCAACAGTACAGAGAGTATAACAATCAGTACAGATTGCATTTCCATAAATCAATATAAAACATTTCTAACAGTAAATCCCTATTATTGATAACAATCAATATGGAGAATATGTATAATATTAGATACAGAG
>VZTN01036285.1:8859-35494 GCA_013400515.1 Erpornis zantholeuca | reverse complement strand
TTTTTTTTTTTTTCTTTTTAACCCTACAATTGAAATTAACTATCCCACCTACATTCTTCATCACATTTCCTGCTGGCATACCATATTCACATCTTCAGTCTTCCCTTCATCCTCACTATTTTCATAATCTAATCATCTCTCTCTACACATATTTCCCATAGTGTTTCAATCACTGCAATACTGTCTGCGGTGGATTTCCCAACATTCTTGTTGGATCTTCAATCCCTGATCCTTTAGATTTCCTTTCTCAAACATTATGCTAATTATATAGCTGGTGTTACAAGTCAGTCAGAAAAGTATAATTTACTATGTCCACAGGGAAAAATAATCCAATATAATGACATAATTCAATGCAAGGTGATATTCAGAAGTAGAAGTACTAAAGGAGACGTATGTAAAGGTGATCAGGAACAGTTTTACACACTCAGATAGGGCAACAAAAAATACTTTTGCTGTTACTATTAAGGTATAATCAAAGAAGGAAAAAACCTATCTGGTCCTCAGCTTCTATGTTTTGATACAAGTGTAACATTATTAAAGGACAACTAGCATAACTTCAGAAAAGATACAGACATCTGATGATAAAGATTAATGCAGTCTTTATGTGGGAAAATATGTTAAGGAAACTTCTCAGTCTAACCATTCATGAGACTCTCTGGCAGTCATGCTCTCAATGCAGAGACTTCAACTGCTGGGTGTGAGGCCCCTTCACAGTGGGCGACCCCAGTCAACAAACAAGGAATCAATTCTATCCTAGAAGCTTTGACAAAGGTGGAAACTTTGCACAAACTAAGTTCACAAATGCCCAAGTCTTACTCATTCTTCATTTTGCTGTAAGAATAGAACATAAATGCATAGACCCTGACCTTACAGTTCAATCAATACAATTACTAGAATTGCTATAAAGTATCCTATATGGCAGTAACCAGTTACCAGTTTTCGGTCCCTCACACTGACCAGTACTTCACAAATTCAGGGTGCAATATTAGACCACTGTATGTATCTCCAATATGCTGAAAGCGAGCAACCCTGTAGCACTACCAAACCATCATCTTGTTTCTAAAAAACTGAAATACAGGAATAGCAAAGAACAAGTCATACAAACTACATCTATTAGACATCTGTCATCATGAAAGAAGATAAAAATCAAACAAATTATCCAGATTGTATTTCACAAAGAAAAAAAGTCTTTCATTCACAAACCTTACAAAAGAGTTAGAGACAAATTCTCCTACAAAGGTTACCTAAGTTTAAGTGTCATACTACAGAGTAACGAAACTACAAGGCATTACAAACTGAGTCTACACAACAGAAAAAAAATATTAGTGAAAAGTATGAGACTGTGAAACACATACATAAAAATGCACTGGAATTTAAGAACTTGACAAATGCTGAAGAGTTTAATTTAGAGAAAAGTGCTCCACCAGCACAGAAACAAATGGCACTATTTAATAAAATATCTCTAGTTCTCATATTACTAATGTGGAAAATGTGAAGTCAGTTTTTGATGAAAAACAACATCAGATGTCATCCAGAATACCCATCACATGGACAGCTAATTTCTGTGTTTTCTGGAAAAGTCCTGGACAGCCACCACAGCTTTCACATTGAGTCCCCATTTTCTACCTCCATACTTTTCCTTTTTAGCTCCCCATTTTCTTCTGCCATTTCTTCTAAAGCTCACAGGTGCTGCAGGGGAGTAACCACTGCATGTAACAGAAGAGTGCACCGTGCTGGCTGCTACACAAGCCTTCCTTCCCTGGCAAATTCACATTATGAATTACTGACTGTCATACCACAAAAATCTTCATGACATTGTGCATATATCTTCAGGGAGTCAAGCTTAGAGATGCAAAGGATAGTGCTTTTCATATTTACATCTGCATTGCACTTACTTGGACATCCAAATGGATGATGAAATTATGTAGTCAATAACTTTGGAAACCTATGCATTATTTAAAGGAAAAGATGTAAATAGTCAGTAACATAAAGCAAACTTCTGAGAGCCACTGCATGAATCATACAATAAATAACAGTTAGAATCATGTATGAGTACTACCAGAGCTTGTCAGATGTTCTAGTTAAGAAACAGATCCTGAAAATAGCTTGCTTTTATCTGGTTATTTTAATTCCAGCAAACTAAAATTGATACAAATAGAGCAAAAGTTCCTTAAGCCAGTCTTGCAAAAAACCAAATTCCTCATTATATTGTAAACAATTATTACTTGGATTTTTTTTTTAAATATTCTCAAAATTAACAGCCACGTACCTGTTGCTGGACTGGTACTTGCTGTACTACCTGTGTGGGCACTGCTGCCTGGCCAGCCACAGACGTCTGTAAAGTCACAGTTGAACCTGTATCCGCCCCAGTCTCTGATGTCTGCATTGTGATCTCTGAATAAAATTAAGATACAAAATCAAAAGGTTAGTGCATACATGTTTTTATTTTGTCACTTATATTAGCACATTATTTTGTCCCTTATCTCCCTTAATATCTTAAAATTAGCTAATTCCAATCTTGTCATGAGTCCAAAGATTCTTCCCCCTACTAGCACATGAGTTCATATAAGTGAGTTTTTGCATTACTTTTACCTTACTTACATATTTGAAATATCTTTTCTTTACATATGAAGAAATGTGTCACTTATCTGAGCTTTGTCACTTTAGAAGTAACTCAGAAAAGTCAGCAGCAGATCTTCTCTCAGCTTGTAAATAACTGGTCAGTATTCAAAGCCATTTATTCTCTGGCTTACTGAATTACACTAAAATCTCTATACATTCAAATTCAAAGCTGAACTTGAAGCAGGCCACAGAATGAAGGGCTCTGCTCTGGAAAGCAAACTCTGAAAAGCATCTAATGAGTCATAGTGAAAAAACCACTAGAACAACCTTCTTCAATAGAAAGCACTAAAGCAATCACTGCACTTAAAATCTATTAAGAAACTTTTTGACACTAAAACCATATAGAAATACATAAATGGTAGAAAAGCACCTATGATCATGGCCCTAATGTTTAAATGAAATGACAAAATCTGGGTAGAATAAAGAAATAGTTCAAGAATCAAGGAAAATGCCTGACAAAGAAAACTTTCCTAAAGACAACCAAGAACGACACGCCTTCATAGGAAATGCAGATTGTGAGCTGCAGATTCCTCAATTTTGCACAGCTGAAATGACAATCCAATTGACTGGTGACAAACCAAAATGAATTCAAAATTGTGAATCAGTCTTTTATTCCCCTTCTTAAATTTCTTCTAAGCAGTGGATGAGTAACCAGTGAAAATAATAAACAGATGAGGCAGGTTCTTTTTCAGCTGGTACCTTCAAAACAGAAGACAGTATGTTTCTGTGAAGAATCACAGTAAACAAACACAAATTACTAGTCTGTAAACCAAATGTTCTGTGAGAATTTTTACTGCCATTAGTCTCTATTAATCTATATTATCTACAGAATAGTTTGGCAATCTGAGAACCACTGTCACTAAAAATGAGTAGCTTTATCATGCATAATAAAAGAGATCTATATGGAAAAAAAATCTAATATATACTTAGAATTACCTATGCAAGTGATTTTTTTCAGTTTAACTCATGAGACCCAGATGTCTGAAGTGAAGAAACTGGACTTTAACGCCTACCACCACCACCACCAAATAACGAGCTCCCCCAAAACCCCTACAATATTTTTTGAGACAAAGCCATAATAAAAAATTCAGGGACATGCC
Organism: Erpornis zantholeuca; assembly: GCA_013400515.1. Lineage (NCBI taxonomy): Eukaryota > Metazoa > Chordata > Aves > Passeriformes > Timaliidae > Erpornis > Erpornis zantholeuca. The sequence continues at coordinate 31,772 of VZTN01036285.1, read as the reverse complement.
AGTAGGTAACAGGAGGAATTAATTACTGTACCAAAAAAATGTCAGTGTTCTCCTTGCTTGACAACAGAACCAGTTGTCAACAGCAAACTTTCCTTTCAAGGCTGGGTTCCACAGCAGTTTAAGCAGATTTAAGGCTGTGTTTCTGCAGTTCCTACCTCCACCTGTCTCTAATCCACTTTGCATTCAAATGTAGCCACTGCAAAGCAGGAAACAGGTATATAAATATGGTATGAGGTCAGGCAATAGGGCCAGAACCTTGCAAATTGGGACCATTTTTGGTTTAAACTCCAGGAAATCATGCCTATGACACACCTGATTGATTTAAATGCTTCTTCTGAAATACTCAGAAAGACTGATAAATTCTTGATCAAACTAATTTCAGATTAATCAACATAATCTCAGAGTTTCATGTTAACTGAACCCTCTAATTTTAATCAGTGGATGCACTTCAGGACCCAGCACACCTGACAAAGATCAGGATACAAAAGAAAATAATTCCCCTGCGCTGCTGGAAGGAGGTAGAGAATCAGGAATAAAGTTAAACCTGGGAGGAAGTGGAGGGTGAGGGGAAGGTGTTTTGAAGATTTATGTTTATTTCTTACTATCGTACTCTGATGTGATTGGCAATAAATTAAAATCATTTTCCTCAAGTCTGTTTTGCCTGTCATGGTAAATCTTTCCCTGCCATTATCTTCATCAATGAGCTTTCAGTTATATTTTCACTCTCCTGTCCAGCTGAGGACTGGAGTGATAGAGTGATTTTGGTGAGCACCTGGCATTCAACCAGGACTGCTTCCATTGTTCTGGTTTAGGTCTCTATCCTAAATGCAAAATTTTATTATAGTTCAGTACACTGTACAGATTTTTCCATTTAGGTACCATACAATATGGCAGTCAACCTTAAGTATCTTCCTATTGGCTGGAAGTTTTTCTGGCATCATATCAGTGATGCAGTCAGTGTAATTCTTTCATACTGCATCAATATTGAGAACACTAATTTATAATAGTACTGGTTTTGGCTGAGGTAGAATTAACCTTCTTCACAGTGGCTGGCACCGGGCTGTGTTTTGGATTTGTGCTGAGCACAGGGCTGATAACAGAGATGTTTTTGTTAGTGCTAAGCAGGGCTGGCACAGAGCCAAGGCCTTTTTTGCTTTTGGTACTGCCACACTGGGGAGGGGACTGGGGGTGCTTGGGAGGCTGGGAGGAGACACAGCCAGGACAGGTGACCCCAACTGACCAAAGGGATATTCCAGCCCATGTGGCACCATGCTCAGTGTATAAAGTGGGGGGAAGGAGGAGAAAGGGAGGGACATTTGGAGCAATGTTGTTTGTCTTCCCAAGTCACTGTTATGTGTGATGGGGCCCTGCTCTCCTGGAGATGGCTGAACACCTGCCTGCTCATGGGAAGCACCGAATTAATTCCGTGTTGTACTTTGCTTGTGTGTGTGGCTTTTGCATTCCCTATTAAACTGCTTTTATCTCAACCCCTGAGCCCTCCAGCTTTTACCCTTCTGACTCTCTCCCCAGTCCCGCTGGTGGGAGAGTGAGTCGCTACGGGGTGTTAGCTGTTGCCTGGGATTAAAGCTACAACAATAATCTAAATGAAGACTCTCCCATTTTTTCACTGACACTCCATGTAAGTAAAGGAAGTGAATATTACAGCAGAAAAGACGTCATCCTTGCCTAATTGGACCGTCAGGTGTACGACAAACAACAGATGAATGTTTGAAAAGGTCCTTTTTATTCTGCCTAATTAAGCAGTTGGACACACCCGTCTGTTAATGGTATTGCTTTGTATAGCCAGTGCTTGTTGCATGATGTGAATGTAAGCTAAACAGGCCACATTCTGAAAGAAGACTAATTAACCCCTCCAAGTGGGAAAAGATACTGTCGGGACCCAGCTGCTGAATGCAACAACGTTAGTATTTCCTGAGTATAATGGGCAGGATTTAGGCAAGGCTACTATGCTGAAAATTATTCCTTTCCTACATATTCTGTGCAGTTTCATGTTATCTGTTAAATTCCCTAAAGATTTTCTAATCTAACCAAATACTCAGCTGGAATCCTTCTGTTTTCTAGATTGAAATATGAAGACAGAATGATTTAAGAATCTAACTTGCTCTATTACTTATCAAAAGAGGTTAATAAAATGTGTCAGATTACTGTTTATTTTGTTCCTGGATTATTTCACACTGAACTAATTTACTTTTTTAAGCAACCAGAGTTTGCAAAGTTTTGTTTAGCTACATATGCTTTATTGTCTAGATCAAATAATGTAGCAGGCCGTAATTCAATGCAGAAAATGAAAGCCTGTAATTTACTTTCAAGTGCAGCAGGAAATTTCTTTTTCTCCTCTAGAAGCCTAAACAAAACATCACAGAAGGTAAACTGAACTAGATCTCGTAATCACATGCAGTAATGGCAGGCTTTTAATAGTCAGAATAAAAGGCTAATCTTAAGATCTTATCTATTTATAATGATGAATAGCCAATATACTAATTAAGAATTTGCAGCACCATAATGTGTTCCACAATAAAGGAAAACTTCTCAGAACATTAAGTTTCAACAATTAATACAGAATGCTTGGTTCCTGAACAAGAATATAAATGGAGTTTATAATGCTAGTTTCACATAAGCATTCCTTTTCAATTTTTGTATAAACAAAAAATTTATGAATAATTGCTTTCATAATTGTGCAGTATTAGCCAGAAAGCAAAAGACAGATTACACAAGCTACTCACAGAGGAAGAACAGAATATTACAAGTAGTTTCCAGATACTAACGTATTTTCACGTTAGAACCCCAGTTTCTTACTAAACACTATAACTGTCATGGGCTGGAATGCACATGTTCACAATCTCCCAAAAATATCTGTATGCAGCATGATAGTTACCATCTCAAATGAAATTTCTAGGTTGAGCCACGATCTTATTCTAAGGCACTAATAATAACAGCAGAATTAATTATAAAGTCTAACATGTATAATGCTACTTCTTCACACCTTTCAAAAATCATTGACAACAAAATATATTTTGATTACTTTCTGAGGAAGAATATGAAAGCAGAAGAACCACCTGGACAAACAGCTTTTTTGGCTTCTGTATCACTTATACAGTCATGAAAGGAAATCTCTAGGTTGCTTCAGAAGTGAGTTATGGGTGGGGTTCTTTCTCCTAGTATGATATTGTGCTGCAGTCCTTTCATTAAAAGACTGAATGTGCACCTGATAATAATGAAATAAACTGAGAAAAAGTGATGTCAAAATGGAGACTATATTTATTTTGGCCACTCAGATCAAAACATAAAATTTAAAAGTCAACATTTATTAATAGAATGAACAGTATTACAGGAAACAGCTTATGCTCTCCATGTGTCACCCCTGTGTTACAAATTTTCTGTTTGTGATTCTTACTGTTGGACTTTCACCAAATGACAGCACAGTCACAGAGAATGGAAGGGACCTGCTCATGCAGTGCTACCTACATGCTTCTACCCTTCTGCCCATGACCACATTCAGGTGACTTTGAATACAGCCAAGAACAGGAACTCCACAGCCTCTGTGGACAACCTGTGCCCATCCTTGGTCAGGCTCACAGGAAAAAGCTTTGGGTCAGGTTGAGAGAGGACCACCTGTCATTGTCTCTTGTACCTACACTAGGCACCACTGAAAAGAGCTCTACTTTAGCCCATGCCATAACTTAGCACTTGAAAAGTTATGATATTTAGTAATACACTGGCATCTTTCAAATGCTTCATTTATCCATTTCATCACCAGGTACAAGAAGAAGGAAACAATTCATGTCTAAACTATTGCCCCAATGGCTGTGTTGTTAATTTTCCTCCTTTACCTATCACTTCAGCAATAGTTAAACAGATAGTGAGACAGGTGACAATCCCCAGCTCCCCTATGAATAGGGATGGGGGAAGCCAAATTAAAAAAATTTAAAAAAAGAAAGAAAAACAAAGGAGAGAAAAAAAGAAGAGAGAATGGTACAAGTAGAGGGAGATACATAGGTTTCATCCAATAACAACCTCACCACATCATATTCGGGTTATCATCAGTATCATTTGCCAAACTAGATTTCCAGTCCCTGGAAATAAGAAAGAGGGCTTAGGATAAAAACTGATGAACACTCTTTAAGGCCTATTCAGAGCTCTCTGGAAACTAAAGTGGTCCAATATTAAAATATCTCTAAATTTTGGAACATGTACAGAATAAAATGTTAAACAGCATGGTCCTGTATTGCTACATCATATTAGAGAACAACAGTTCTAATGCAAGATTGTGCATCTAAGGGAAAAAGAAAACAAAGATATCTTTTCCCTCATACTGAACTACAGCCAAATTTGCTTCAAAATTCCTGTATCACAAAATCATCAGATTCCAAATGACTGAAGTTTTGGGTCATTCTGGTTAGGATGCATAAATCTTAATATTTAAGTTTTTGAGAGAGTTGAGAGAGTTTTTGAGAAGTTGAAGCAGTTCAAAATATTGGAAGCAGTGAGCAGTGCTCACACATATTTCACATGATCTTCATGCAGACAGCATTGATACTGATATATAATCCTAATACCCACAATATTTAAATGAAGTGCTTAGTGTACGTACTACAGTAACTGGATAACTATGTGATGGCACCCTGTGTATACAACACCTTTGAGTTAGATGAAATTCTATATTCTATTTTTGCTGGAAGAATTGGATTACAGTACAATTAAAATTTCATATTCTTTTAAAAGAAAGTGTTTTAGTAGTAGCACCAACAAAGATCAGTTTATGCTAGAAAAATTTACTAATATGTGTATGTTAAGTAGAAGTTTAAATTTAAAAAGTATCACATTTTCTGACAGTATTATACCAGATTTTGAACATTTACTCTCTACAGCTCCTGTTTCTACTCTGTGATACTCTTCTCTTGACTAAGACACAGCATACTGCTCTGAGATTTGACAATTCTAGTAAAAAATACGGTTGGCACACAGCAAGTTATTTGGAGAAGTATGTTCAAAACATCTCAGGCTCTGAAAAATGATGATAAATTATCACAGAATCATAGAATCATTAATACTGGAAAATACCTCCAAAATCAAGTCTGACCTTTGACCAAACACCACCATAGCCACTAAACCATAGCACAAAACCATAGCACTAAACCCTGGTCATTGTTTGAACACTTCCAGGGACAGTGACTCTACCCTGGGCAGCCCATTCCAATGCTTAAACACAGTCAAAATTTTTTCCTAATATCCAACCTGAACCTCTCTAGGTGCAACTTGAGGCCATTTCTCCTTGTCCTGTCCCTTGTTGCCTGGGAGAAGATGCTGACCCCCATCTTGCTACACCCTCCTTTCAGGCAGTTGAAGAGAGTGATAAGGTCCCCGGGAGCCTCCTTTTCTCCAGCTGAACAACCCCACCTCTATTGGCTGCTCCTCATAGGACTTGTATTGAGACCCTCCACCAGGTCCACTGCCCTTCTCTGGACATGCTCCAGCACCTCCATGTTTTTGTAGTGAGGCACCAAAACTAAACAGAGTTTGAGGTGTGGCTTCCCCAGTACTGAGCACAGGGGAACAATCCCTGCCCTGGTCCCACTGGCCACACTGTTACTGAAGTCAGCACGGCTTTCTTTGGCTAAATGTGAAATCCATTTGGTTGCTAAATACAGAAGTCACAGTTGTCTTTTATCTATGAAAGTACAAGGGAGGAGATTTCCACAAGAATGTAATAACTCTGACACCAGTAAAGAACTACCTTGGCTTAAAACAAAGAAGCAAGCTAAGGCAAATCCTGTCCATATTGACCTGGGAAACATACTAATAGGCTTACAGCTGGGATATCTGCAGGCTTACTTCAGTGATAACTACATGTAATCTACTTAAACAATGAATGGAGTGGATAAAATCTCACCAGTTTCTCCCATTCCTGTCTTCCTCAACCTGCAATTTTATTTTGTAAGAGAAGGATGTATATCATGCATGTCAAGAGACAACTTAGTGACTATTTTACTTTGCTAATGACTAAGGGACCAGCTATACCTTTCCTTGGAGCTTTCCTTCCCTTTAGTGAGAAGGTCTACTTGTGAAACGTGTAATTATATTCTTGTTCTGAGACATTACACTGCTTGCTTAAAACAGAAAAATGAAATACATTATTGTTAACCTTATAACCAGGCACCTAAAAAGAATGAATCAGAATCAGAAGTATCATATTTTATCATATTGTATTGTGTGCCACAGTCTGCAACTATGTGCAGGAAACAGATGAATAGAAAAATGTCGGAAAATATTAACCCTCTGAAGAAACCTGAAGACCAATGTATTTGATTAATGCTTGACTCTTAGCTTGTAACAGACTAATCAGCTAGGAGTAGAGCAAAAAAAAAAAAGTGTGCCTGAAATTTGGAGATTTGATCAGTGTCTCTCAGAATATTCCCATTACAACAGTCCCCAATTACCCAGTAATAACAGCTGCAATAATTCACGCCTTAGCTGCAACTGGGACTCTGCTTGGTATGGTGGCAACTCTTGAAAATGGAGAAGAAAGCACTGGGAGTTCAAGATAATTCTGAAATACAATGCAATTAGAAAAGAATTAATATGTCCACAGGCAGGGAATGTAGATGATGATAAGGACACAGAGTGTCCAGATGAACTTCATCCTACTCATTTACATCTCTTATTCTGCACCTAGCAGCTGTGTAGCCTTGCTTACCCTTATACCTTTCTCCCAAATTAACCTCCTATCCTAAGTTATGCTTATGCTTGCTTATGTTCCTGATGAAAGAACATTAATTAAAGAAAAAAGAAAAGAAAGAAAATAAAAGAAGTCTATAGTCATTGTGTAATTTTGGCTGGAATAGAGTCAATTTCCTTCACAGTGGTTGGTGTGGGACTATGTGTTAAATTTGTGCTGAACACAGGGTTGATAAAATAGAGATGCTTTTGTTAGTGCTGAGCAGGGCTTACACAGAGCCAAGGCCTTTTTTGCTTTTGACACTGTCATGCTGGTGAGGGGACTGGGGGTGCACAGGAGGTTGGGAGGAGACACAGCTGGAATATCAGCATATAAAGTGAGGGGAAGAAGGAGGAGGAGGGGGAGACATTTGGAGCAATGGCATTTGCCTTCCCTGTCACCATTATGTGTGATGGGGCCCTGCTCTTTCGGAAATGGCTGAACACCTGTCTACCCTTGGGAAGCACTGAATTAACTCCTTGGTTTTTTACTTTGCTTGTGTGTACAGCTTTTGCTTTCCTATTAGATTGTTTTTATCTTAACCCATAAGTTTTCTCACTTTTCCAATTTTCTCCCCAGTCCCACTGGCAGGCAAGTGAGTGAATAGCTGCATGGGGCCTAGCTAGCAGCTGCTATGGTTAAATCCTAACAGTCCTTTTTTGGTGCCCAATGTGAAGCACAAAGGGTTCAAGATAACAACAGATTTGACTGGAATGTACTAGATCGAATTCATAGCTAATGCCATTTAGCTAGTAATGAGCAGGCTCCTGTGCTTGCCATGAGACTTGCTTGCCTGACTGAATATTAGAGTCTAGTGCTCATTAGTGGCTACTTGTTGCTTTTGCTGTTCACTGCAGTGCTGTGCTGCTGATCACCTCGCTGTGTTGTGCCCGAGAACACTTTGAAAAGAGCCATGGCAAAGTGCCTGGGCTGGCAGGTGGCCAGGGTGTTGCTGCTGTTTTCTGTGCTGCTGTACTGGACAGGCTGGAACACCAGCGTGAACTTGAGTAGAAGGATGAGTCCATCCAGGAGCACATAACCAATTGCAGTCCATGGAGGACTTCATGGTGGAGTAGCTGGATGCCTGAAAGCAGCTGTGACCAGTCTGTGTTAGGCTTGTACTGCAGCAGGTTCCTGGCAGGACCTGTGGATGCATGGAGAGAGAAGCCCACCCTGGAGCAGGTTTGCTGTTAGGACTTGTGACCCTGTGATGGATCTGTGCTAGAGCACTCTGTTTCTTAAGGACTGCACCTTGTGAAGTGATTCAGGCTGGAGCAGTACAGGAAGAGCTGCAGCCTGTGACAAGGACCTACACTGAAAAAGTTTGTGGAGAACTGTATTCTGTGGGTGGTACCCCATGACGGAGGAGAGGAAGCAAGAGATTCCCCAGCAGCCTGTTTTAGTGAAGACCACAGTGAGGAGGCAGGCTGTCTCTCCACAGCCCACAGAGGTTAATGGTGGACCACAGCAGGAATCCCTTGCTGCTAGGTAGGAACAAGTGGAAGAGTTCACTGCAATGTTAAACCATAAAACCTGGCCCAAAAGGACAAGGGACAGAGATTGTAATGGATATACCTTTAAACTGTTGTTGTAAGCCATGATTTGAGTTGCATGTTAAAGGAATTACGATTACAGTAACCACCCAAACCAACTGCGGAAAAACCTTATAAAAAGCAATTCCAGAGCAACAGAAACCTGACCTGAGCTGGCTTTGGTGCCCAGTTATTCCATGCAACACATCACCTCCCTGTCCTGAGTGACCACCAGAACAGATGGAGTCCAAAGTCATTAAATGAATAAACTCAACNGAGATTCCCCAGCAGCCTGTTTTAGTGAAGACCACAGTGAGGAGGCAGGCTGTCTCTCCACAGCCCACAGAGGTTAATGGTGGACCACAGCAGGAATCCCTTGCTGCTAGGTAGGAACAAGTGAAAGAGTTCACTGCAATGTTAAACCATAAAACCTGGCCCAAAAGGACAAGGGACAGAGATTGTAATGGATATACCTTTAAACTGTTGTTGTAAGCCATGATTTGAGTTGCATGTTAAAGGAATTACGATTACAGTAACCACCCAAACCAACTGCGGAAAAACCTTATAAAAAGCAATTCCAGAGCAACAGAAACCTGACCTGAGCTGGCTTTGGTGCCCAGTTATTCCATGCAACACATCACCTCCCTGTCCTGAGTGACCACCAGAACAGATGGAGTCCAAAGTCATTAAATGAATAAACTCAACAGACATTTTGTGGACATTTTATGAACATTTTGCTGAGGTGGTCGGTCAACAGACTAAGGGAATGCTATCAGTGTATTATATCAAACAACGGAAAGAGGGTGGTGATTCATGAGGTCATACTGAGTAGTATGGACCTGAGCATGACATAAATGCTACAAAATAAAGGCTGGAATATGCTAAGTTTAGCCTGAGGTAGTTAATTTTCTTCACAGTGGCTGTTATGTTTTGAATTTGTGCTGAATACAGGGTTGACGATACAGACATGTTTTTGTTATTGCTGAACAGTGCTTACAGAGAACCAAGGCCTTTTATGCTTCTTGTACCACCCCACCAGTGAGTAGGCTGGGGTGTGCAAGAAGAGGACATAGCAGGGAGGGGACATAGCCAGGACAGCTGAGCCCAACTGACCACAGGGATAAGCCCTCTGATTCTCTCCCCCATCCTGTTGGTGACAGTGACTGAGCACCTGCATGGGTTAAAATCCAGATGCATTTAAACCATACTTAAAACTAAAAATCTTCCGAAGAATAAAATGCAGTGCTTCTGCAATCTGTCAGCAGCAGGGACAATGAAGCCATGAAGAATGAGCCAAAGTTTTGTGAACACTCCAGTGCAAAGCTTCTTTACTAATCACATTCAGTCATGAATTACGAGGAAGTCTCTAGGCAGAGCATGTGAACGCCTCCTTAGCACCAGAGTGATTAACTGCCTTGAAGCCTCAGTCAACCCTGAACAGTGGCATAGCTTGCTCATCATTGTCTGTGCAACACCAGGAGATGAATCCTCTGAACACCCCAAAGTGAAAAAATTTCTGAAGTAATTTCATAGAAATTAAACTTTTGGACCTAAGAACTGACCAAATAATCCACACGAAGGTGTAGAACCTGAAAATACGGAATTTAAGATAGAAATTTTTTTAAATGTAGTATTTTGAAAAACTTCAGGTCCTAGACCAACCACCAATTGGTGGCTTAGTATTTCTATTTCATCAGAAGGCTTGTATGTTCTCAAGCCATAATCTATTTTCTGTGTCAATGGACAACGTTCCTCTCTCTTCTTAAGACTACTTAAGACTGTTCCTGTCTTGGCAGCATTTGCTATAGTAGAACATTCATCTTTCAAGATACTTTGACAACTTTATTTTATATTGCAAAGAAAATCTGCAAGGACTAAATTGTTTAAAGAACAGACAGTGGAATGTATATTAATTTATATGTGTGATTTTTAAAAGGTACAAATCCCAGCATATTATGTGCTATTTCAATAACAATCATAGAAAAAAAATTCTCATATGCTCTATTTGGGCTGATAGTTTTAATCATGTGTGACATTAACTTGTTTCAGATGTCTTTCTGATATCCCTAAACAACAATACGCTGTAATATGTATTAAGTATTGACACATTAAAAATCACTAAGTATTTAGACACTGTAGTGTAGTAAAGAAAACAGGAACTGCAGATTGATATATCCTTGCAGTAAAGACAACCAACAGCAGACTTGAGTGTAACAGGAAGCAGTAGCCAGCAAGTGCCTAAGTTCCAGACTTTAGACCTCATCTGGAATGCTCTATCCATCTATCCACCTGTGGACTCCACAGAAGTTAAAAAAAAAAAAAAGGGAGCAAGTATATTTGATGTGGGAGAAAAGGCAGACCAGAAGGGATTTTTTCAGCCTTAATAAAAGAAGTTTACATATATATCATTTCCTGAAGAAGGACACACAGATAAATTGCTTGCCTCCTGAACTTCATGACATACCTTTATAATTTCAGAAACATCCAAGTACTTTAAATGGCAAATAAGATCATTGCATTACCAGAGTTTTTCTGAGATAGCCTCCCCACACACTCAACCTTAGAAGCGGCCAATTTCCAGATGACATGTATTCTAAATGCTAAAGATGATGCTTATCTGTAGCACAGTGACTATAATTCTCAAATAAATCAGTGATCTAGTAGTTTTTCTAAGACAACCTAAACCTTGATAAAAAAACCAAAACAGAGACTTAAGCAGAGTGCTTAGATTTCCTAATTCAACCTAAAAAACCCCCCCAACCTTTTTCCCTTAACTCATTCATTTCTTCTTAACCCATCTAACATCTTGGGGAAAAAACAAGTAAATCAGTAACTACCAAATAATTAACCTATATTCAGGTTAACTGGACATTCTTGTTTAGCTATTGGTATCTTCCAAGCATCAAAAGAGCAGAGATTTTTATTGAAAAACTGGAATGTTTATGTTTCTTACCAACAGGTTAACTTAAATTTAAGAAGTCTGTACATAGAAAAGCAAAAAACCATAGTGACTGGTTGCAGCAACTGACAAATTGGTTACAGAAAGAATGGACTCAAATCCAACTAAGACAAGTTATTGACAGTATGGTTCCAGATTCAACAGTCTGCATCTGATCTACTGTGGTCCTACACAGAACAATAGTGTGACCCAAAGACAATGCAAGCAGACTGGAAGATGAAATTTGAATCAATATACATAAGAAAAAAGATGTGGGTTTTTAAGGTAAGAAAATTTCCTATTAAGAATGAGCTTGGATCTGTACATCATCTTCACAAATAAGAAAAGAAAGCTCTCATATAAAAACAGAAGAGTCTAATTTCTCCATCATCTGACAGGTGGAAATAGTAAGATTTATTTCAAATGGTTGGTCAGGTGTAAGAAATAACTTAGCATACTTCTAGTTCACATAACTTTGCCTTACTAAGAATGAACTTCACCATCCACTACATTATAATTTGCCTGGCTTGGATTACAGCATGATATCTCCCTGCCTCCAGCTAAGAGACACAAAAATTGTTTGTTCTTTCACGGCTTACATCCTTGCAGCATTACCACAGCAGGCCTGTTATCCTTACCAAAAAAAAACTGTTTCATCCCTGCTGCAGCTTTTCTTACAGCTTTTGTTCTATAAGGCTTCATCCTACATTCCCCACTTCGCAAAAATTACACTGGTGCTACTATGCTGGTTTCTTTCCACATGGAAAGAGAGCAAATATCCTAATGCCAACATTCAGAAGTTCCACTGTATAAACCAATGTACACTGCCTTTCAGTACAAAGAAGTTTTATTGTTATAGAGCTAATATTCCAAGTCTGTCTACAATTTCACAATAAATAGTTCTTACTTTACCCACAACACAAATCAGCATGGATTTTTTTTGGTAACTTTAGGAGGACAACTCTTTAGCATGAAGAGCTGAAAGCCTGAACTACTCTCAACTATTCACTCATTTAGCATATAGAGAGACAAATACTACAGGCTGTTCTACTACAGTTCAATGAAGCAACCAAAAACTATCAATCATTGTAAGGCAAGTTCCTTGACTGCAAAAGAAAACTTGCCTGTCAGACCCCACATAATTAGCTATGTATTTTAAACAAGTTTGCTGAAGTGTTACTGTTCACGGCACATACACCAATGCAGCTATTATATTTACATTTAATATCTGAGATGAATTGACAGTTATCACACTGACTACATCATGCTTAAGTAAGTGCTTCTGGTAAAGAGTGGCTTTCCTTTAATTCTGTGGATTGTGGTTGAATTTTATACTACAAAGTAGAAAAATGTGCCAAGCTACTGCAAGATTTATTTTCAGTATAAGTGAGTCAACATTGATTTGCTATATTGTATTGTGTTACTTCTATGTAAACAACATTTCTCGCATACCAAATACTTACTTTGTCTTCATTCTAAGAAAAAAACAAAAAGCCACAGAACTAGGTATTAAAATACTAAGTATTAGTATTTTAAATAAAATTCTAAGTATTTAATACTAAGTATTTAATTGGTATAAATTAAATACTTAGTATTTAATACTGAGTATTAAAATACTTAGTCAGTTAAAATGTCCAAATGTGGTATGATCCAAGTGATTCTCCATTTTTGGTGAATCAAGATAATGACACAACTACCTCAATTGCTTTGAGAAGGCAGGACAAACAAATGTAGTTCAACTCACACCAAATATAAAATAAGAACAGTGGAAATAAAGAATTTGAAATAAAGAAGTTGAAAAATTGACAGATTTTGTTCCTGCTGTACCCACTATATTTTCACAATATATTTGCAAATAAGCACAGTCTAAATGGTCTACTCACATCTGAAATGTCAGGGCTACTTACTAATAAATGAAGCAGCCAGTCATATTTGCTTCTTTTTTCAACTACAGTGTTTAAGCACTTCAGGCAAGACACAATTTCCTTATGAAATACAAATTACACAGATCTAGAAGACCAGGATGAACTGCACACTTATCATGCACTGCAAGAAAACACGCCTAACAAAATACTATTGAAATATTCTTCCCTTCTTTTAATTTGTTTACTAGATGAGACATGGTGTGCCTCCTAGAATAAGGATACTCCACAACAGTATCCTTATCTGAGTTTCGTGATATTTACAAGAATTGCTGTTTTTCTTTTCTTTCTCCTCCCATCTCTCCTCACACCCTCTCAAGATCCTCAAGTTCCTGGACAAAAGTTCTCTACCCTGCAGAAGACTACCTGCATGTTACTCTTACCTAACACAAACCTTTAAAAATGCATTAGTGTTGCACTTTGAAATGTGCCATATTTTATATCAACAGAAACAATTCAGCTTTTGCATGGTTTTCACTTAGAGATGGTGCATATAAAGATACTGTTATACAATTACCACCTAACAAGACACAGCATAATAAAAGGAAAGGTGTCTGAAGTTCTCAGTGCAAGGTGTATGTGACAAAGTTAAAACCTTTGTCAGATTTTGCTGTAGGACCAGAAATCTGCTTTAAAATATAAATAAATTGCATGTATTTTTACATGCCATGAATATAACAAGTTGTTACACAGAATGCTAAAATATTAAAAAGAAAAACCCAGGAAGTTCTGTGCAGATATAACAAAAATAAATTTCTGACCTACAGGATAGAATAACGAGCAACCTTTATATGCAGCTATACATGTATACTTACCTAACCTAAAAAAACACCAAAAAATTTATAATGTTATTTTAAAAGTTGCTTTCTCTAACTAATTTTAAGAGAGTCCAGATATGCTCAATACAACCACCTTCAAAACACCAAATATGTAAACTTATCCTCACTACAGCTGGATGCCATGTAATGTGAGCAATGCATGTGCCATGGAAACATTCATATTTAAACTATTAATATGCACGTGTATATGAACAACAGGTTCCACTCTGAATTTTCCCCACTGAAAGAAGCTAGCTTCTATTTTGCTACAAAAATTCCCAGCTGCATTACACAAACTACTGAAGACAAAAAACAGATGATCGCTGCCCTCTGCTCAGCAATGGTGAGGCCACACTTGGAGTGCTGCGTCCAATTCCATCCTGTATCAGTTGGGTAGCAGAGGGGCTACAGTGTTGGCTTCTGTAAGCTTTCAGAAACTTCCCCATGTCAGAGAGAGCCAATTCCACTTGGCTCCAAAACAGACTCAGTGCTGACCAAAGCTGAGCTAAACAGCAATGGTAGCAGTTCCCCTGTGATAACATAAGCAGGAGAGGTAAAAAAACCCATGCAACAGAAGCTGAGAAAGACAAGCACCCCCACAGACATCAAGGCAAATGAAGAAGGAGGGAAAGAAGGTGATTGAGGTGCGGGAACAGAGATTCTTGAACCTTATGGTAAAAAACATAGTGACACAGTTTGTGCCCCAGCAACCCAGAGAGGTCCACAATGGAGCAGAAACCCATTCTGCAGCCTGTGACTGAAATACAGGAGGCCCTTGTTGAAAATAAGGAAAAACTTTTTTTTTTTTTACTGTGAGGTTGAAAAAGCACTAAAACAGCTTGCACTATATCCATCCTCAACATTTTCAAAATCTGTCTGCATATAATTCTGAGCAACTGACTCCTAAGTGGCCCTGCTCGAGCAGGGAAAGAGATGGCCTCTAGAGTTTACTTTTCACTGCCGAGGTTTTCTTATCCCAAGTAAGAGGTCCTTCTTCCCTGACAGATCTTGATAAAGCCAAGACAGAGTGCTTCATAGACATCAAGAGTTCCCTTGCTGCACTGCCGGTTGCTAAGTCCTGGCACTCAGGGGCAACAGTCAGTCATGGGATCTGAGCAGACTGAGGCTTATCTCAGCCCAAAAAGCCACCACAACATGGTAAACATCCTGTGATTTAAAGGTTTTCCCCTTTTCAGGCTGTTCGCTGTCCTCCTTAGGTGCTGGTTGTGGTGCAGGCCCAGAGACTTCTGTGGCATCACAGAGGGGCAAACAGCCCAAAACTCACTGCATTTCAGTAGTTAATGCATTTGGTCCTGGCTCCTGTGAGTGTTCAGGGGCCCTCAGCACCACTGAGGACTCCCAGCCACTTCCTCCTTCCCCGACCGCCTCCTGCAGATACCCTGTGCCAGCTGAGTCCCACTGGCTGGGCAGGAGCAGTGTGGAAGGTGGGTTTTACCTGGAATGGGGGGCACCATGCCTGGGGGAGCTGAGGGGCTGGTCAGTCACTTTCCAGTCTCCTGAAAGGAGACCCTTCGGGAGACCTCTGTCTCCGCTCTGTGCCTCACAAGGAGACTCTTTGGGACACCCCTGTCTCCCCTCTCTGCCCCACAAGGAGACCCTTTGGGACACCCCTGCCTCCCCTCTGTGCCCCACAAGGAGACTCTTTGGGACACCCCTGTCTCCCCTCTCTGCCCCACAAGGAGGCCCTTTGGGACCCCCCTGCCTCCCCTCTGTGCCCCACAAGGAGACCCTTTGGGACACCCCTGTCTCTCCTCTCTGCCCCACAGGGAGACCCTTTGGGACACCCCTGCCTCCCCTCTGTGCCCCACAAGGACACCCTTTGGGGCACCCCTGTCTCCCCTCTCTGCCCCACAAGGACACCCTTTGGGGCACCCCTGTCTCTCCTCTCTGCCCCACAAGGAGACCCTTTGGGACACCCCTGTCTCTCCTCTGTGCCCTGGGGCCTTCTCTGCTGCTCAGTGCCTGGCGCCAGAGAAGCTCGGGCACTCCGCCCGTCTCTCGGCAGCACATGGCGCCCGGTGCCGAGGAGGCTCTGCAGGAGAGCGGCTCCGCCACGGCGGCCGCCACCAGCCGAGGGCAGTGGGAGGCAGCGGCAGCCGGGCTGTGCCCCATCTGCCTGGACGACGTGGACGACGCGGCCCACGTGGACGCCTGCCTGCACACCTTCTGCTTCGGCTGCATCCGGCAGTGGGCTGCCGTGCGCGCCGCCTGCCCGCTCTGCCGGTGCGGCTTCGAGCTCCGCCACCTGCGGCCCAACCGCGAGCTGGCCGCGCTGCTCAGCCTCATCCCGCGGGAGCTGAAGGAAAGGCTGGAAACACAGGATGAGCTCGAACCCTGTGGAGCTGCTGCCTGCAACGACCGGAGCTCGGCAGGCCGGGGACCTGGGGAGAAGGTACGGCCGGAGGCAGCCCGGGATTCCATCCCCGACACCCGGGAGCTTCACCCCCCCGACATCCCGGGGCTCTATCCTGCCACAGCTCGGGGCTCCTCCCCGCGACACCCCGGGACATTCCGGGATGACATCCCGGGGCGACATCCCCCGACTCCCAGGGACTCCTGCCCGCGACATTCTGGGACAGCACCCAGCGGCACCCTCAAGACAGCCCAGGTTCCCATGCCACGGCATCCCCAGTGTAGCCCGAGGCTCCATTCCTCTCCATCCCACGGCACAGTAACACACTGAGCAGATGGATTCGGCTAACACAGTATTTGGGGCTCGTTGGTGGTGTCTGATGCATTGAGAGCTGCATAACTGAATTAGAAGAACTAATACATATTCATATTCATGAACATATTCAGCTGATGTACAGTAGTAATAGGTGACTTCTTTGTGTTGGGTGTTATGTATTGCATCAGCATTGCATTGGGGACTGCTGAAAGGATGCATAACATTATTAGACAGTGCTACAGCTCCACCCAGCTTCATGGCACAGAATGGGACAGGTTCATGATCTAGGCCTCTGCTTAAAACTACTCCCGGGGGAGGAGATGAGAAAAATCTATTGACCTTCATTATTTTAACACATATGTATCTTCTTCAGTCAAGCTAAGAGTTGAAGCTCACAATTATGGTTGAACATGTAATTAATCGGTGACTGTTGCATGTTGACTTCATTGTGCTTAGTCCTATTCAGCATTGTGTCTTTCAGGCACCTCCTCAACCAGTCCAATGCTTAACTAATGTCAGTGATATAGGCAATTTTATTATCCTGCTGCTTAACCTAGTCGTGCTTTCTCTGAGGGTTATACAGATAAATAGTCCAATGTGTCACTTTAAAGGAGGAAGAGATATGGGAGAGCTCCAAGCAAGAAGAAATAACTGAAGAGACCGTCCACCTGTTGAGGAAAGATCTCAATAAAACAAAGGTACACACTGTACATTCATCACCTGCAGTTACCTTCTGTTTCCTCTGCTCTGGAATGGAGATGTGATTGACTGCAGAGTTGCCTTCCAGCCCAGAGCAGGAATCTGCCTTTTTGTTTCCTTCTTTTCTGTCACAATTCTGTTTTTACTGATGAGACTAAATATATGGCATCAGCTAAAGTAATTTGTGTCTTGGCTAGCAGAAAGACTGCTGGAGTTGTGCATTGTTTCATTTTTTTGTTTATTCCAGGAGTAGCCTGTATGTTTCTGGTACACTTAGATGCAAATTTCAAATCATAAGAGGGAATATTGATCTTTCTAAATTGTCAAGCAGAGTCCACTGGCCACAAAATAGTCACGATCCTTACCATGCCCCAAATCTCATTGCAGGTAATGCAGGATAGTGTCAAATATATTTTATTCACTTGAATAAAGTTTTCTGGTCTGCAGGGGTCAGTCAAAGAGCTCCTTAGATGGGGCAGTAGATTCTCACATTCCATATGTCTTTCCTAACCACACAATGAACTCCATATTTTCTGCCTTTCAGGAATATACATCTCAGATCAAAAGCCAGATTACTAAAGATTTCTGTTGTATGAAGGAATATGTTGAAAGACAGGAGAGAAACACACTGATATTCATTGAACAAGAGCAAAAAGCTGCTCAACAGAAAATTGAAGAGACTATTCACCAGCTCACAGACATCAAAGCCCAAACTGTAAGTGATGAAATGAAGTGGCAGAATACAAGTAGAAACTCTCAAGCTCAATGTCTGGGATAGCTGAATATGTACAGAGCACCTTTGAAGTCCCCACTGCACTATTCTCATAGAGACAATGGTGCCAATATATGAACATTGCTGTTAGCAAGGAGTGAGAAGTTCAGAGAAAGAAAAGTACTAAAAGAGGCACAGACTGGGGATGCAATTCAGAACTAAATTTTTTCCAAGGGTATTGATGATACGGAATGAAGTGGGAACTGCACTGCTGAAATCCAGTCCTCAGTCAAATCTAAAGTCGAGATCCTTCATGATCTTTTTATTTTCCAGAATTTGTATATACGCATAGGGATGCAAGTTAAAGAACTCACAGAGTTACTAAATATTTTGTAATGACTTTCTTGGGGAAAACACATCAAGGGCCTTCGAAAGAGGCAGCTAAAGCACCTCAGATTCTGCAGAGCCCATTTTGATATTGAACACAACAGTGCCAAGTGATGGAAGTTAGCCAGCAGGAATTTGGAGTGGGGCCCACTGGGTGTGGCAGTGCCATGAGACAGAGATGCAGGCACAGGTGCCCACGTTGGAATTCACCTGATCCAGTGTCCTGTTACAGGCAGTGAGGAGAAATGGGCACTTTCAGAGTTATCTGGCCTACTTGAGATATCCACCTGCAAAGGAGATCAATTCAGCCTCCAAAAGGCTGTTTCCTCCTACAGACTGTACACACAAACTAAGAGAACAACTTCAGATGTAGATTTCCACAATTTCTAAATTTAGGCAAAACAAGGTTTACCCTTTCCTCCCACTAATACATTTTCAAACTTTTGATTTGGATTCTAGAACAAGAAGGAATTTTAAAAAGAGTAAATTTGTGTATTCATATGAATACTTAAGGAAGTTGTAATATACATATATAAAAGAAAAAATTAGTTGCATTCTTAGTTTTCTTCAGGAAAACAGCCTTTTTATTTTTTAGTAAGAATATCCTTTCCTATTTTCTGTAAGATTTCAGGTTGGTTTGCTCAGGTGACTATCCTATAAAGGAAGCTTTCAATACAAAGACTAAGATTCTTGGAGAGATCACTGCTCTTTCTCCATTCGAGCTTTACATTATAATCTGATCTGTGAGATGAAATAACTGCTATTGTTTATATCTTTCCCTTGATCCTTTTATCATTATTAGAGTAACTTACCTGAGAGGCAGAGGTACGAAGGCTCACCTTCAACAATTAGTAAAATTACACTTGATAAGAAGCTTAATGTTGTCAGAAGTGCTGTGGAAGATCTTAAGAGAAAGTTGGAAATTTTATTCTTGGAGAATTATGCTCAGCAACTCCCACCAGGTGAGTTTTCCGTGTTTTGAAATCTTTTTCTTAGAGCCAGTGGATCTAGCAAACAGAGTAAAAAATTACTTTGTGCTTATGAAATGCATGTGCAAATAAAACAAGAAACACCTGATAGCAAAAAAATAAAGAACACTGTAAAAGTTTTTAAGACAGAAACTGCTTTATCTGCATAGAACAATCCAGCTGCTTTACCTGTCTCACTCCTCTGACATTTCTCTTCTGACCACAGCAGCATACAGTGTTTTGTTAATTTTGGGTAAAACTGTTTGCCTACGTTCTTTGTCGTTTATACAATCCAAAAAAGCAACTCCTTGTTTTGTACTTGAAGCAGTAGCTGGGTTTATTTAAGCTTTAGAAGCTTAAATACTTCCGCTGTACATTTTGAAGAACTGCCTTAACACTTGACATATTTTTGTATTTAGTGCAGCCTCCAGACTCGCATCAGGAGCCAAGTGTCTGCTCATCATCCCCAGAGTCTGCAGCTGAAAGCCCTGGACCAAGCATTTCCAACCAGTTTTCTCAATGTAAGTATCCAAGCCAGCAGGACTCTTAACAACATCCAGGTGACTCTGAGACTGGATTTGCTGAAGAAGGCTGTCCTTGCCAACATCAGCAGGCGATGTGGCTGTTTACTAAGCATGGAAACACAATGGAGTTGCCATGAATGAATCAGTTACTGACACATAATGTAATGCTATATCTGACTGCAGATGCAAGATAAAAAAAGATAAGAAACCTGTTTCATGGAGGTGTGTAAGCTGTGTGGTAGCTTGTGCTGGCTGCAGAGTCTGAGCTGGTGTACAGGCAGTTACTGCACCTCGCTGATCTTTGCTGTTAAGCCGTAATTACTCTAGTTGTGACTTGAATTCTGCATCATTTAGACAGAAACATTTTTACAGTCAACACACTGTACTACAGCTGTGGCTTAACACACAAATGTTTTTGCTGATAAAATATGTAAGAACTTGTCCCAGTGAACAACAGATGACTGCAAGCTTTATTAAGGTAAGCATCCCATTTATTACTGACAAAAAGGTAATTTTTTAAAAAAAGATTGTGGCTAGGAATAAAATCCATCTTGTAGGGTGCTCCTTTCACCTTCCCACTGGAGTGCATGTGAGTCTGTCATGGATATTTACACAGCCGTGCCTGTTAAATGTTTCAGTATACCCAGGACAGAGTTGATAGTGCCTGGTTGAGGATTTTTGAACTTTGACTCAGATTTATTGTATGATCATTGGGTTTCATTTCTGTTTTGGAGCAGGGATGCACCTGCTCTCTTGTTGCCTGCCTGTGAGAATATTGTCCCTTCTGTCTTCCAGGGGCAGATGATGTGACTTTTGACCCCACAAGAGTACACGAGCGCTTGGCACTCACGGCCCAGAACAGGAGAGTGATGGTTTCCAGCCACCTGACCACTTATGCACCATCACCCAAAAGATTCTGCATCAGCCAAGTGATTTGTTCACAGGGCTTTTCTACTGGGTGCCACTACTGGGAAGTAATTACCAAGGACAGTGATGGATGGGCTGTTGGAGTTGCTCATGGAACGATTGGTAAAAGGGACAAATTGGGAAGAACTGAGCATTCCTGGTGTGTAGAATGGCTGGGTGCTAAAAAACAGCTGTCAGCATGGCATAAAGATCAAGAAACATTATTACACAACGATAAACCACTGAAGGTTGGAGTTTTCCTGGAGCTACAAAAGAAGACCGTGTCATTTTACTCCATCGCTGACAAAGAAATGCTTTTGCACACCTTTGAAATCAGTACTTCAAATCCTCTCTACCCTGCTTTCTGGCTGTACAGTCTAGAAAGAAATGGATCTTTAACTATAAGTCAGCCAAACAGGAGATAAAGCCTGTTTAGAACAGGGACAATTTTGCCAATGACTGCAGAGTTTCTATAAAAGCCTCAGTGTTGAGCACAGGAACGCACCAAGGAATGAATGCATAGCTACCCAGGCTTTCCTGGGGATCAGCAACTGATACTTCTGTCTGCTCTACTTCTCTTCACACTGTGCTCTGGTCTAGCCATACTTGATTAAAGTGATTCCAGCCTATGCTCAAGGCAGTAACCACCCCTGTGGGAGCCGGGTGGATTTCTCAAGCAGCTTTAAGTAGTCCCAGGATATTCCTAGGAAAGAATGTACTAAGGAAGCTCTAATGTTGGGGATAAGCCTTTCTCATGGACCTTGTTTTTCCTACTTTGATATAAAAAATAGAGGAGAACAGATGATGCCATTACTTTCTGTCAAGTGAGTTTTCTTTAGACAGAACTGATTGATTAAAAAATGCTCAGAGGGCAGGAATGTTACTCATTTTAGGTATGAAACTCTTCCCTTTAGGGTAGGTACTAACTAGGAAATAGGCTTTGTATTTGAGGACCTGGCGCTTCAGGGAGGTGTCCCAGAAGAACATCATCTCACTGGAGCCATATTTTAGTATTGCCCAAAGGGTTGTCAGTCCTGTTGGTGGTGTTACCATGGGAATGGTTGTGGAAGCAGATGTTCAGGTGTGTTTATACCAGCTAATAAATCATGCAGTCACTTTAGTGCTCTTTTAAAGGGCCTGCAAACAGGACTGTGTCAAGACTCATCTGGTCTTGCCAGGGAGCCTGAGACAAAGCAAGAGGTTCTCAGTTGCCTGTGAGAGCTGAAGGGACCATAGCCGAGGTCCCACAAAACCTATGGACAGCTTGATTTCTGAGAGATCCACTGCTTCATGGAGGCAAACTGAAAACAGCATTCACAAGAAGCAAAAGCTTTTTCAGGAAGACTGTGGCATTCCAGAATTAACAAAATAAATAGTTTATTGTGATTAAAAGTGGGATTCAGCTATCTCATTTAGTGGAATGGAGCTCCTTGGCTTTTAAAGTCATTGACATAACTCACCTTCAGAGTTACTCTCCGCTGTCACTGAGCGCTCTGTCGGACTAAATGCACATTTGTATGATCCCAGGGGTGTGTCTATCAGCATCTCCAAGGCTGAGGGAGGTTTCCTGAGATGGCCAAAGCCACTGCCTGGTTAGGATTGAAGTGTCCTTTGCTGGCTTATCTGGAAAAACAACAGCTACAGCATGAACTCACTGGACATCCCTAATTTCCCACATATGAGTTGCACCGTAGTGCCCAAGGGCAGCAATTTGTTACGATTTGGATCACAGCAACAACACACATAACAACACACAGTGCAGATGGGAACCCACTGTGTCACTAGTTGAACATTAGGAAGAATTTCCTGATTAGGTATTAAACATTGGAACGGGCGGAGGGTGGAGTCACCAGCTCTAGAGGTGTTTAAGGAAAGAATGGACATGGCACTCGGTGCCACGGTCTGGTTGACAGGGTGGTGGGTCATAGGCTGGACTGGATGATCTCCGAGGTCATTTCCACCCTAATTGATTCTGTGATTCCCGGTGTGCTCCGAGTGCCCCGAGCTGTCCCTCGGCGCTCGCTGCTGGCCGGGGGAGCGGCCGCCTCCCGCCCGCGCCCTCAGGGTCGGCCGCCGCCCAGC